>CM034466.1:3079451-3106469 GCA_019925255.1 Litchi chinensis | reverse complement strand
TATATGTCGACGTTGGAATTTAGTCGACGAGTAATCAATGCTCAATACCTGCATCAATGTGAGAAAGCACAAATACCAAGAAAGACACAAACAAGAAACAGATGATCAAACGAGGAACACGAAGCTTTTACGTGGTTCGGCAATAATAGGCCTACGTCCACGACTGTCTGTCTCTTTAATTCTGCAGAGTGACAGTATATTATTGAATATTGTATCCTCATGTTACAATGATTCCAATCCCTATTTATAGGGAAGAAGATTACAATTCTGGTCTAGCAAATCAGGAAGAGAATCCTGAATTAATTATATTTCCTAAACAATTGGGAAAAAAATAAGGAAAAGAATTATAAATTAATTATACTTCCTAATATATTTAGATAATATCAGGAAATTACAATAATTATCTCAAGATAATGTTGATCTGATTTGAATTTGAATTGATCTCCATATCTGATGAGGAAATCATGGTTTGACTGGGCAATTGCCATATTCGGAGAGAGAATCATGGTTGAACTTGGTAACTGCCTGTTCTGGAAGATACTGTGCTTATTACGCGCCTGAGCGAGCTGATGTGTCATGGTGGTCTCGAGCTCGAGCTCGCTGAGAGACGAGCTGCGCAAGCGGTGTGAGTGCTACCTGGCTGGGTTTATAGGTCTGTTAATGCCAGCTGGAAGATCCCTTTAAGCAAACTGGAGAACTTACTGGGTTTAGAGTCAATCTGGGCCTTGTCTGATGAGCTTTGACTACGTTGACCTTATTGAGCTTTCTTATCAGGTCTTGGATGGGCCTAAATCGGATTTTTACCAGCCCAATTACTGAGTCCGAAAATACATATAACATTAGCCCCCCAGCTCTCAGTTTGCTTCTAGCGAGCTGGGAGCTCAAACTGCTGGTAAAAGTTGGCTTCCTTGGCACGCTTACCTTCATAACTGCTTCTGTGCACTTTCAAATTCCACCTTTTCAGTTTTGACACGTGGCGATCATGCAGATGGTAACTGAAGCGACGCCTGCACGTCCTTTACACGCGTATTTAATGCGCACGTCTTTCAACTGACGGCTGCATGATTTCCAAAGCCATGTTCGCGCTGCACCGTCAGATTTATGACGGTTACTCTTTTCCAAGATCTGACGGTTGGGGTTCACGCTCGTTTGTCTATATAAACTGATGGAAACTCTTCCACTTTCTTCTTTCATCTGCCATTTTCACTCGAAGCAAACAAGTGTTCAAGCTTTCAAGCAACCAGGACCTACTGCCTTTTCACGAAATCAATCGTCCTTACTCATCGTTTCTTCAATCTCATCAACGATTCAAAGTAAGACAATCTTTCTGCTTTCAGTTTATTCAGTTTCACCACCATTGTTGTACCTTCATTATTCTGAGTTTTGAGTTTATTGGTCATGACATTTCTTCTTCTGACTCAATCTGGTTTTTTTTTTTTTTTTTTTTTTTTTTTTTTTTTTAAAAACTTGTTCAGATGTCTTCAAGCGGAACTCGCAAGGGAATGATTCCAAGCAATGAAGCTCGTAAGCATGATAAAGCCCGAGCTCACGCTATACAGGGAAGAAAGGCTCGTGATGCATTCGCTCGTCATCCCACATCGCTGAAGCGTCCTGAGGTGGAAGGACTTGTCAAGCAATTCCATATCCCTTTTGGTTGCCGCATACTGCTGCCTGATTCAAGCAATCATGCGTGTTATCCGCCCAGGGGATTCATCGCTGTTAGCACTCAGCAACTCGAGCAGGGGTTGCGGTTCCCCATTCCACCGTACTTGATCACATTTCTTAACAAGGTCAAGCTCGCGCCATTTCAGTTAACTCCAAACTCATATGCGCAGCTGACCTCGCTGGCCATGGTCTTTCTTAGGAACGGCCTTCGCCCCCTACACCAAAAATTATACAGCAGTTCTATTCCTTCAAGGCTCTGAGTACAGCAGAAGGAGAGAAACCGGATGGCATCTACTACCTTACAGCCCATCAGTCGCAATACAAAGATCTCTTGCCCAAAGGAGAAGCAAAGGGCAAATCCAACGTCGGGCCGTACAAGACGAGCTGGTTTTATGTCTCGTGCCCCTCTCTCGCAGATCTCCAAAATTTCAGCTTTGTCCTGAAACCAGGTATTCATAAAGGAAAATATAGCGAGCTGAGGTTATTTTGTATATTTATTACCATCTTTTAATTATTTGCTGTGCAGTGTTGAAAATGGACGAGTCTCTTCTCAGCGACGAGGAGGAACGAGCTCTTGACAAGCTCGCAAGCTCAGAGGACGCAGGTACCAGCATCAAATTCGACGATGCCATCCTTAGAGCTTACAGCCTTGCTCCTTCTAAGGAATCCCTTCTTCTGCGAGCTGAGGAAGATATAGGCAAGATGAGTGACAAACCTAGACTTCCTTCTGTTTTTGAGGTTCCAGTTCAGGATGCGTCTGCTTCCCGACCTCCGCAATCAGTCTCTTCATCATCAGAGGATGACATTCGCTTACCTTCTCCAGCTCGGAAGACCTCATCTCGAAGTGCTCCTGCTCGTGCTTCATCTAAAGAAAAATCATCTTCAGCTCGCACACCAATGAAGGCGAAATCGTCTTCAACTCGCACCACTTCAAAGGGTGCGTCTAAAAAAACTTCTTCTTCAGTTCCTGCTCCAGCTCGGACAGGATCAGACCCAGTCCCTGCAGCCCCTACTGCACAGGTTGACCCATCCTCTTCTCCACATCACATATCTACTCCAGGGGCTTCACTGCCATCCCCAGCTCGTGTTCCAGCCCCTGTTCCTTCTTCTACAAAACTCCCAGCCAACAGGAGGAAACTTGTACTCATGAAATCTCCTCCTGCAAGTCCCACTTTATTTAAGCTTCCTCGATTCCTTCAACAAAACGGCCTGCCGAAGACTTGGCCACTCCAGCAGCACCCTCAAAACGCTCTAAACCATCTGCCCAGGACCAGGCTCCTGCGGTTGCTGCATCCAACGAAGTGCCTGTTGTCACTGAAGCCACTGCCCCTGCGACCGCTGCTCCCAGCGAGGTGCATGCTGCTGCTAAAGCCACTGCTCCCTCAACTGCTGCTCCTAGCGAGGTGTACCTCTTTTAAATGTTTTTGCAAATCTTCAGTCACCTCCGACTTCCAGTTCGCAGCCTGGAAAAGGTGATGCTCCTTTTAAGGTTGCTCCCCAGGCAACCCGAGCTGGCCCCAGCGGGCATGCGACTAGGCGTACCGTTGTATCGCGACGCGGTGGTTTTTATGATGATGCACGCGATATCCCGGAGCGCGAGAGAACTCCTTTACCAACCAGATCAGACATCGAGCTGGGTCCTGGAGGAAGATACTTAAATTCCTTCCTTGACAACTGGGCAACAATTATGCTCAATCACACGAATGTCTTGGAAAATAGGTGTCTTAGGGGCGAGGATCTAGATGAGTTCGCGGCTCGCCATTGCATGCTGGTAAGTTATTTTTCCTCATCTGCTGATTCCCTTACTTGACTAGATTTTAATCTGTTCATAATTTCCAGGGTGCCCTTGCTGCAATGAAGCGAAGAAGGGAGACAAGGGCTACCAAGGATGAGATGAGGAAGTTGGAATTCAACCTGGAGGCGGCTACTGACGATTTAGCTAGCTTAACCTCGGGCAGAATAGAAGGTCAGGAAGCTCAGATCGCTGAGGCAAACGCTGCAAGGCAAGCAGCTGAGGAGGCCTTGAAGAAAATGGAAAATGAGCACGCCATGCTAAAGGATGAGCTGCTCAAGGTAAAAGAAGATCTGAGGCAGTCTGAGCAACAGGCTGCACTGGACGAGCAGTGGGCTTCAGCTGCAGAAGAGAAGACTGAAGTGCTTCATCGCCAGGTCGATGCTGCTCTGGCGCGAGCTGAAACTGCCGAGAAACAGGTCGAGGAGGCTAAGAAGCGAGCTGATGAGATGGGAGCTGCAGCTAAAAGTGCTGAGGAGGCTGCAACCAAACGAGCTGAGGTGCTTAGGCAGCAAGTGGGGGAGGCTATTCAGCGAGCTGAGGCTGCGGAGCAGCGAATTGAAGACATGAAGAAAGAGGCTGAGGTCGTCAATCGTCTCGCTGATAATGCCTTCGAAGAGCTGACGGTCTTCAGAGTGCAAGCAGCTCAAGAACTGGAAGTGCGGGTTGCAGATGCAAGGGACGAAGCTGAGGAAAGAACAGGTCACGATTTCCTCTACACACTGTGGATGTCCCATCCAAGAATGGATTTTTCTATCTTTAGGGACATAGGGCTTGAAACCGTTGAGGATTTTAAAGCAAAAGCTGCCTCGTCCACCGCTGGTCCAGAACCTTTGGCTGACCCAGATCCTCCTGTTCAGAACTAATAGCTCGTTTTCTTTCCTTTTTCATGTATTTTTTTTTCAATTTTTTCACCTTGTAACCAGTTCTCATACTTAATGAAAATTTCTTTCATTATTTCTTCTGTGTTGAATGTTCTTCAGGCTAGTGTATAATATACTTTATGCTCTTCACATTTCTTGCGAGCTGATAATCAATGAACCCAAAATCTGATAATAATTAAAGCAATTACCAACTTAATAAAATTTTGTAGGTATAAGTAATTTTATCAGAATGTTTGATGAGCTATGCAGGGGCACTTAGCCATCTGCTTTTTAGACTCTTTATTTTTATAGCGAGCTATGCAGGGGTCGTCACCTCGCCTGCTTTTTTGGCTCTTTAAGCGAGCTATGCAAGGACACTTAGTCACTTGCTTTTTGAGCTCTTTCATTTATAGCGAGCTATGCAGGGGTCGTCACCTCGCCTGCTTTTTGGCTCCTTTGGCGAGCTATGCAAGGACACTTAGTCACTTGCTTTTTGGGCTCTTTCATTTATAGCGAGCTATGCAGGGGTCGTCACCTCGCCTGCTTTTTTGGCTCTTTGGCGAGCTATGCAAGGACACTTAGTCACTTGCTTTTTAGGCTCTTTCATTTATAGCGAGCTATGCAGGGGTCGTCACCTCGCCTGCTTTTTTGGCTCTTTGGCGAGCTATGCAAGGACACTTAGTCACTTGCTTTTTGGGCTCTTTCATTTATAGCGAGCTATGCAGGGGTCGTCACCTCGCCTGCTTTTTTGGCTCTTTGGCGAGCTATGCAAGGACACTTAGTCACTTGCTTTTTGAGCTCTTTCATTTATAGCAAGCTATGCAGGGGTCGTCACCTCGCCTGCTTTTTTGGCTCTTTGGCGAGCTATGCAAGGACACTTAGTCACTTGCTTTTGGGCTCTTTCATTTATAGCGAGCTATGCAGGGGTCGTCACTTCGCCTGCTTTTTTGGCTCTTTGGCGAGCTATGCAAGGACACTTAGTCACTTGCTTTTTGGGCTCTTCATTTATAGCGAGCTATGCAGGGGTCGTCACCTCGCCTGCTTTTTTGGCTCTTTAGGCGAGCTATTTAACTCGCAGCCCGTTTCGCCATAGTGAAGTGAATTGAGTCGCAAGTTGGGGAAATGGAGCTTTCATTAACAAGAATAATTTTGAATTACATATTACAAAGAGTTTTACTGATAATAAGGGCGGAGATGTTCGGCATTCCATGCTCGAGGGACCTCAGCTCCATTTTTATTGTTAGCTAAATGATAAGCCCCATTCCCCAAGCTTGCTGTGACAACATATGGTCCTTCCCAGTTCGGGCCTAAGGATCCATCACTTGGCTTGCGGGCTCTAGGCAGAATGAGACGTAATACTAAGTCTCCCACATTGAATCTGCGAATCTGAGCATACTTGTTGTAGTACCTCGCTATTCTTTGCTGATAGACAGCTACCCTTAGCCTGGCCGTTTCCCTGTGCTCTTCAAGCAGGTCCAGGTTTGTGGCAAGTAGCTGATCGTTGTTGTTTGGATTAAAGGTTGCTCTTATTTGCGAGATAACTTCAAACTCAGCTGGGATCATAGCCTCAGATCCATATACCATTGAGAATGGGGTCTCGCCAGTGGAGCTGCGAGCTGTGGTTCTGTAAGACCACAATACTTTTTGAAGCTCATCTACCCATGCTCCTTTCTTTGCTTCCAGTTTCATTTTCAGGGTCTGCTTGATGATCTTGTTCACTGCTTCAACTTGACCATTGGCTTGTGGATGATCCACTGCTGAAAAGCTTTTAACAATCTTGAGGTCGTTGCAGAACCTGAGAAACTGGTCACTAGCGAACTGGGTCCCATTATCAGTCACGATCTGCTGTGGGACTCCGAATCTGCAAATAATATTGCTCCACACAAACTTCTCAATCTTTGCCGTGGAGATTTCAGCTAACTCCTTTGCTTCCGCCCACTTGGTGAAGTAATCTACCGCGACCACCGCATGTTTGCATCTTCCCCGAGCCATTGGTAGAGGTCCGATCAGGTCCATCCCCCAGATCGCAAAGGGCCACGGGCTCACCATCTGTTGGAGGTAAACTGGCGGAGCTCACGAAATATGAGCAAACCTCTGACACTTGTCGCATTTCTTCACTAAGTTAATGGCGTCCTGCCTCATAGTGGGCCAGTAGAAGCCTTGACGAAGTGCTTTTTGAGCTAGAGACAGCCCCCCCAGCGTGGTTTCCACAATGGCCTTCATGTATTTGCCTTAGTACTGTTTCACATTCAGGACCATCAATACATCTTAGCAGTGGAGCTGAGAACCCCTTCTTGTACAGCGCATCGTCATAGATGCAATACCTGGCTGCTCTAGCTCGTAAACGTCGGGCTTCCAACTTGTTACTGGGCAGCTTTCCATCCTGCAAATAGTTGAGTATCGAGCTCATCCAAGAATCAGGCTGCACAATTATGGCCATCGTCATATTCTTTTCCTCCGTACTTGGAGCTGGTAGGAACTCAACTGGGATCGCCCCAAGGAAATCTGCATTTCGTGTAGTTGCGAGGCGAGCTAGTGCATCAGCATGCGAGTTCTGAGCCCGTGCGATCTGCTTCACCTCGTACTTCTGAAATGCACCCAGCAGCTCGTGTACTTTTTGGAGGTAAAGGGTCATCTTTGATCCCCTAGCTTGATATTCTCCCATTACGTGGCCGACGACGAGCTGTGAGTCACTGAAGATCTTCAAGCGTTCAGCTCGCATCTCTTTAGCCAAATGTAGTCCTGCAAGCAGTGCTTCATACTCAGCTTCATTGTTTGTTGCCTGAAAGCCAAACCTTAGAGCGTAAAGGATTTTATGGCCTTCGGGGCTGATAAGTAAAATTCCAGCTCCAGCCCTCTGTTCGCTGGACGATCCATCAACAAAAAGCTCCCAGGCCGGACCTTCAGAAGACTCAGCTTCATCATCCACAGGTCCCGTAAATTCTACAATGAAATCTGCCAAAGCCTGAGCTTTGATTGCCGTCCTCGGTTTGAATTGGATATCGAACTGCGCGAGCTCCACTGCCCATTTCAACAAACGACCTGAGGTGTCTGCTTTCTGCAAAACTTGCTTCAACTGATACTTGGTGAGGACTTCGATGGTATGAGCTTGAAAATAAGGTCGCAGCTTCCTTGATGCAATCACCAGGCAGTAAGCCAGTTTCTCCATCTGCGAATATCTGGTTTCAGCATCCTGTAACCGTTTGCTCACATAATAGACCGGAAGCTGCGTCTTTTCTTCTTCCCTCACCAGTGCGGCACTCAAAGCCTACTTCGACACTCCCAAGTATAAGATCAGCTTTTCCTCTTCTTTGGGCTTGGAAAGAAGTGGAGCTCGTCCCATATACTCCTTCAACTGCTGGAAGGCTACTTCACACTGCTCAGTCCACTCGAAACTCTTTGCTTTCTTCAGAATGTCAAAGAAAGGGACACACTTGTCTGTTGCTTTCGAAATGAACCTACTCAATGCTGCGACCTGGCCATTGAGGCTCTGTACGTCCTTCACCCTGGTAGGCGACCTCATGTCAATCAGTGCTTTGATCTTCTCAGGGTTTGCTTCAATTCCCCTACTGTTGACCATGAAGCCCAGGAACTTCCCAGAAGCTACTCCAAATGCACATTTGAGAGGGTTTAACTTCATTTGATAGCTCCTTAGAATTTGGAACATCTCTCTCAGGTCGCTAACATGGTCACCTGTCTGCTTGGATTTCACCAGCATATCGTCCACATAGACCTCCATGGTCTTTCCAATTTGTTCTTTGAACATCATGTTCACCAAGCGTTGATAGGTTGCTTCAGCATTCTTCAAACCGAAGGGCATTACCTTGTAGCAATATAGCCCCGATCAGTCATGAACGAGGTGTGCTCTTCGTCTTCGGGCTTCATTGGGATCTGGTTATATCCCGAATATGCATCCATGAAGCTCAGGAGCTCGTGGCCAGCTGTAGCATCCACGAGCTGATCTATTCTTGGCAGGGGAAAACTGTCTTTGGGACATGCTTTGTTTAGGTCGGTGAAGTCGATGCAAGTTCTCCACTTCCCGTTCTTCTTTTTCACTAGCACGGGGTTGGCGACCCAGGTCGGGTAGTAAGCTTCTCTGATGAACTTGTTAACCAGAAGCTTGTCCACCTCTTCCTTTAGTGCTAAGTATCGTTCCCCTGTCATTGCTCTTCTCTTCTGACGAACTGGCTTGAAATGAGGATCAATGTTCAGCCTGTGAGACATCACCTCTGGATCTATTCCCACCATATCCTCATGATTCCATGCAAACACATCCAAGTTCGCCTTTAGGAAGTCAGCGAGCTGGATTCTCAGCTCTGGAGTTAATCATCTTCCCAGCTTCAAGCATCGCTCAGGATCTACCTCGCTGACTGGTACATCTTCTAACTCCTCAATTGGACCGGTAGCTCGGTCTGCATCTACCTCGCGAGGGTCCAGGTCGCGACAGACTCCCTTCTCAGTCATAGCTCGTGGCTCGCCTCCTGAGACCACGTTCACCTTCTTTCCTCTTACACCCATCTTCACAGCATCTTCATAGCAACGACGAGCTAGGTGCTGTTCTCCTCGAACACATCCAATGCCATTAGGAGTTGGGAACTTCACTGTCAGAGTTCTGGTCGAAGTAACCATGTCCAACTCGTTCATAGCAGGTCTTCCGAGGACAACGTTATATGCTGATGGGCAGTCGATTATCAAGAAATCTGTTAAGGTTGTTGCCTGACGACCTGCCTCCCCTAGAGTTAATGGCAGCTTAATCTGCCCTACTGGTACCACAGCATCTCCAGTGAATCCGAATAAAGGCTCCAGGGATGGCCTCATTTGCTCTGTTCGCAGCCCCATCTGGTCAAAACAGCTCCTATACATCACGTTCACCGAGCTTCCGGTATCGATCATGATGCGCCTAACTTCCACATTGCTGATTTTAGCTCGTATAACCAGCGCATCATTATGAGGACAGATCACTCCTCTAGCATCTTCTTCTGTAAATACGATCTCGTCCGAGGTCGGCTTTGCTCTTTTGGTGGGTCCCTCCGACCCATTGAGCTGAAATGAATGATTCGCCTCTCGGACGTATCTCTCATGCGATCTGTTGGAATCATCTGCAATATGGGGGCCACCATAAATAGTAAAAATGGTTCTTACCGCAGGTTCCTGACCTTGCTCGGAAGCTCGTTGGGGCTGTTGCTGATGTGTTGGCTGCTGGTGTGTTGGCTGTTGCTGTTGAGGTCGTTGCTGGTGAGGTCGCTGGTCAGCAGGTCTTGCCACATATTCTCCCAAGCGACCTCGCTTGATCAATTTTTCAATGGCGTTCTTCAACGCCCAGCAATCTGAAGTACTGTGCCCGACCTCATTATGATAGGCACAGAACTTGTTCTGGTCTCTGTGCTGAATTGGAGCCCTTATAGGATTGGGCCTCCCAAAATCCTCCTTATTCCGCTCGGCAGCGTAAATCCTGTCCGGTGATGTCGTCAGGACGCTGTATCCTTCCTGGTGACCCCAACACTGAGGTCGCTCATACCTTGGCTCTCTCCTCGCTCTTTTGGCGATCTGATTACTTGAGCCATTATTCCTTCCTTCTTCATTCCGGCCATTGTTTCTTCTCTTTGGCTGGCTGGAACTGCCCGCTTCATTCTTCTGATTCTGCTTTTTCGGGCCGAAGGTTTCTTCCCACCTGATCTCTTTTGCAGCTCGCTCGTAGAATTCTCCCAGATCCTTTACTGGGGACTTGTAAATACTCTCGTACAACTTTCCATCCTTGCGCAGCCCAGCTGAGATCGCTGTTAGTATGCTTTCATCTGATGGATGCTCGACATTCGCGACCTCGCGTCTAAACCTGGTGATGTATTCTTTTAACGACTCACCCTGACGCTGAAAAATGGTAGCTAGGTGGCAGGATGGAGCGAGCTGCCTTCTCAGTGCCCTGTATTGACCAACGAACTTCTGTTGGCATTGGTCCTAACTTCCTATGCTGCGAGCTGGGAGATTCTTGAACCACGTCCTCGGAATATCCCCCAATGTAGCGGGGAATACTCCGCATTTCACCATCGGACTTCCTGTCTGCAGGTCCATCTGAACGTTGAATGCGTCTAAATGGTCATAGGGGTCACTGTCCCCATTGTACTGCTGAATAGTTGGCATCTTGAACCTTGGGGGGAGAGGCTGTGTCTCAATCTCCCTTGTGAATGGGGTCCTATCTCCGTAGAGCCCACGCTGCTCCGGAACTCCAGGTCGCGCTTCCAACTGCCGGACCCTTCGGAGGAGCTCCTCTACTTGGGGGTCTCGGAGCTCGTATCTCCTCCTGTGATCATGACTTGGAGCCGGATGTTCAGGGTCATACCTTTCGTCTTCCTCGAATTGACCCTCATGATGATGGGATCTTACCTGCTGCCCGTCCACCTCATCGGCATAACGAGCTGCGGCTCGGACTCTGCCTTGACCAACTTCCATCCGCCTGTTTCCATCCTGGCTCAGCCTTGCTACCAGGTTATCAGGACGTGCGACCTCCCTTTCGTGTTGAACATGGTGTCTTCCGGCCCTCGAACGCGCATTAGATGAGCGAGCCGAGTCTGCAGGTCGCGGGACTTCCCTTGCTAGCCTTTCAGGCCTTCGCGCCGGTTCAGGAGGCTGGGGCATTCCCAGTGGTGCCTGAACTTCCACCCTAGTCACGTTCTGAACCTGGGCCTGCACCAACATGTTGACGGCTTCTGTGAGCTGTCTAACCGTATCTTCCAACGCTTCTTGCCTCTGTAACAACACATTCTGCCCTTCGACCATCGGGGCAATTGGGATCGTTTGACGGTGAGGCAGAGGAGGGATGCCTGGTGCAGCCCCTAGTATCTGTCCTTGGGACGGGCCTACTGCATGCGTGGTTGCGTCTTGCCCAGGCTGTAAGTTCTGCTGAGATTGGTTCATGTGACTTTCCGCCTGGTCATCATCTCCAAGGAACCTGTTTGATCTTGTTTTTGCCATATCGTCAGAAGTTGATGAATTGAGATGAAAAAGATTGCAGTCTGGGCCCTTCCTCTAACGCCAAAATGTCGACGTTGGAATTCAGTCGACGAGTAATCAATGCCCAATACCTGCAATCAATGTGAGAAAGCACAAATACCAAGAAAAGACAAAGACAGAAACAGATGATCAAACGAGGAACACGAAGCTTTTACGTGGTTCGGCAATAATAGGCCTACGTCCACGACTGTCTGTCTCTTTAATTCTGCAGAGTGACAGTATATTATTGAATATTGTATCCTCATGTTACAATGATTCCAATCCCTATTTATAGGGAATGAAGTATTACAATTCTGGTTGTAGCAAATCAGGAAGAGAATCCTGAATTAATTACATTCCTTAAACAATTGGGAAAAATAAGGAAAAGAATTATAAATTAATTATACTTCCTAATATATTTAGATAATATCAAGAAATTACTATAATTATCTCAAGATAATGTTGATCTGAATTTGAATTTGAATTGATCTCCATATCTGATGAGGAAATCATGGTTTGACTGGGCAATTGCCATATTCGGAGAGAGAATCATGGTTGAACTTGGTAACTGCCTGTTATGAAAGATACTGTGCTTATTACGCGTCTGAGCGAGCTGACGTGTCATGGTGGTCTCGAGCTCGAGCTCGCTGAGAGACGAGCTGCGCAAGTGGCGAGCTGCGACCTGGCTGTGTTTATAGGTCTGTTGATGCCAGCTGGAAGATCCCTTTAAGCAAACTGGAGAACTTACTGGGCTTAGAGTCAATCTTGGGCCTTGTCTGATGAGCTTTGACTACGCTGACCTTATTGAGCCTTCTTATCAGGTCTTGGATGGGCCTAAATCGGATTTTTACCAGCCCAATTACTGAGTCTGAAAAATACATATAACAATATATATTATACAAATGTAATTATTTAAATTTGTTAATAAGAGTAAATATTTAAATTTTTGTGTATACAGTCCATATCTTAGGGTTCCTCAAGCCAAGTTGGTAGATCGAATAGCAACCACTGCAAATTATTAGATTGGATGGGTAAAGGAATAATGGTGACGGAAGCAGAAATTGACTCAGATGACTTCTATGCTAAAGTTCATCATCTCGAACTTGGTCTAAATTAGAGTATGTATTTTAAATATAATTTAATTTTAGAGTATATAATTTAAATGTTGTATATTTAATTTTAGAGTATGTAATTTAAATGTTGTATATTTAATTTTAGAATATATAATTTAAATGTTGTTAATATATTAAATAATATATATTTTTAACATTTATGTATGTTGGTAGTTTTATTATAATATTAAATTACAAATTTTTAATTAAAATTTTTTTTAAATTAAAATATTTTCCATACCGGGCACCTGCCCGATATGGATATTGAAAAACTCACTGGTCGACCCAGGGGTCGACCCGTCACATTAATATATCCATACCGGGTCCTGCCCGATATGGATATTTATTATCAATACCGGGCACCCACCCAGTATGGATACTAAAGTATCCATACCGGCGGCAACCACGCCGGACGGGTTGCCCGGTATAGAAAGTCAACCATACCGGGCAATGACCTGTTTTGTTGTAGTGAGATTGTTATAACCTATCATAACATGCAGTGCGTGTTGCCATAAGAGGTAAGATAATGCTGCACGTTGCCAAAACCATCATCACTGTGGCAACAGGCTCATCAGTAACTTACTCCCGCACGTTGCGAAAGCCTACGACAACGTATTTTGCACGTTGCCGTAGGCCAAATTTCTTGTAGTGAAGGAAGTTGCTAAAGCTGGAGAGATCGTTTTTGTTTGTAAATTAGGGAATCATGAAACAAGAATATTATATTGTTTTAGCTTCTTTTTGTAGATTGTAACTTTAAAGGGAGCCAATTTGCTCCTTTTTCATTGAAAAATGAATAATAATTCTTATTATTTCAGTCTTTATGCAGACATACATACTTTCGCAGAATTTATCATCATCAGTCACCTTTAGGATTTTTTTGTATAAAGTGATAGGACTAAAACAAGACTAGAAGTGATAGTCAAGTTGTAGATAGGTACGTCAACTTAGCCATCCTGTTGTGTTTGTTTCAATTCAAAGGTAATTTATTTAATCAATCAAATTAATAATTCCAACTAAAATTAATTGTAATTCATGAGCTCTCTTTCCAACTTTTGGATGTGTTCCTTATCCTTGGTACTTGTAACACCCCGAATCCGAACTAGTTTGATAGGTTATATATATATATATATATATATCTCTTCTTATTAAAATTAGATGGGGTTCAAATAAAAATTTCAAAGGGTTCAGTTAGAAATTTTTATTAAATAGCCCAATTAGAAACTAAACTAGTATGGCCCAATTAGTTTTCTAAACACACCCAAATAGTTTTCTAAATACATCCCTTAAGGTAAACATGGAAAAAGGAGAAGGTTAGAATGGTAGAATTGTCCATCATAAAAGAGGAGGAATTATGAGATTTTTAAAGGGCAATTGATGAAAAAAAAAGAATCCTTTAGAAAGAATAATAATTGAAATAAAATATTGTGGAAAAGGCAAGATTGGAAATACAAGAGACACTTGGTCAGATTTTTATTTGATGGAAAAATATGTGGTGGAAAAGGTGGTTAAGTGGATGTAATTTTAGCCATGTATAAGAATATATGTGTGTGTGTATGTGTGTGTGTGCGTGTGTGTGTGTGTGATTTTTTGTGACAAAAAGCTACTCCACCCACAACTTTCTTTGCTTGGCCGAACACCCCCTCCAAAAAGAGAAAGAAAAATCAAGGAAGGAGAAAGAAAGAAGAAGAAAGAGAAGAGAAGAAGATCAAGGAATTTTGGTGTGAAACTAGTTTCAATTTAGATTCAATTTTTTTGGTTTAGTTCTTATAAACCCTAAATAAGTTTTGATGTTATTTTAGGTGAAAAAGAGCACAAGAAAAAGTTAAGCACAAGTGGACTTTCATAAAGCTTGGAAGTAGACTAGTGAGTGGATGTTTTTCCCTAACTTGATTTATGAAAGTATTTTTATTATGTTTCAATTTTTTTTATTTTTAAGATTTAAATATATGTTGGGATCTAAGAATTTTGAAGTATATTTTAGGATTTTTAAGTATGTTTTAAGATTTTGATATATATTTTATGGATTGAGAAAAAGAAAAGAGGGTAACATGCCCACTAACAATTTGCCTGCCACCTGCCACTGTTACGCTTATTCCACTAACATCACCCAGTCAACTTATTCATAAAAAATAGGAACAACCCAACAACAACCATAATTCCCTCTTCATGGCTCACGTGCACTGCATGGAGGTAATACAACCATGTTAATTGTATCATGAAGTTGACGGCCCTCGGATTCCTACACAAATCATGTCTGTTGTGGAAGGATCAGGGGCACTGATGGTATCAGAATATAAACCTGTTCCTGATTTGGATTATTTACAGGTGTGCAATCTCTCTGTCCTTTTTCCTGCAGTTGCTTGTGAATTGAAACTACCATTAAACAATAACTCAAGCTTATAGATTCTGATACCATGCCTCACATAAACGTTATAATCTTTCTATCTGGTAATATCTTGTGTTGTTGAGTTAGTTTCCTTAGAGTCATTCATTTCTTACATTGAGATGGGGTTGGATAGGTTTTGTTCAAACTTATCAAGCAAAGAGAGTGAAAAAAGAAGAAAAAAGATAATCTGATATTAGATAATGTTTTCATTTGATGCTTGTCATTCAGAAGTTCACCTTTAGTGGATCCTTAGCATTGCCTGACCTGTGCTTCAGTTTAACTGTCAGTTGAGACTTGCTACAACTTTGCACCTATTTCTAACTCCATGAAACTCACGGTTTATGTTCCCAACATGAAGTTCTATATGCATTCTATTTTGTGCGGGAGTTGTTGGCTATTCAACAACAAGGACCTAGGAATTTTGGCTTTTTTGGGACGTGGAATATGGGTTTCATGCATCAAGAACTTATTGAGATCCTTAGCTATGCCATGGTTACTACTGTAAGACACTAGAATTTCTATCCTGTAAATTTGTGTGTCATTTATCATTGTTGGGCCCATTAAAATGCTTATAAATTGGACAACTTCACTAGTTTCTTGCCGCAATGTGGAATACTACATGTCTTAGATTTCTATGTTCCAGAAATTGTTGCATCTTCTATTCTTGCAGAAAAATCATATTAATACATTAGATGCGTCAGGGACTGATGCAGCTGTTATCAGAGGTGCTTTAAGAGCAGAGAAACCAGAGCTGCTTACTGTAATTTTGGCTCAAAGTTTAAAGAAGCAACCCCGTGAGAGCCAGGAATTGTTGTCAAAAGTAAGAGTTTCTATAAGTGAGCACTTGCAAATTTAAGATTTTGTAATTTAGATGTGTAGAATATGGGATTTATGGCATCGGATTTGGTTGAACTTAAATTTGTTTGATATGTGAGTAAATTGTTGGCATGAGTAGAGGTGTGAATATTAGGGGGTCGTTTGTTTTTTCGTCTGAAGACTGAATAGTGCTGCTGAAGATTGAAGACTGAATAGTGACTGAAATCTGAAATCCGATAAACATGTTTGTTTTTTTTTTTCCTTACCTCTGAATGTATAATAATCTTGTTTGTTTTTTAAAGTTAAAAATGTCTTAATACTAGCAATTTGACATTTATATCCTTTTATTATTAGTTGTTAAGTAACTTTATTTAATATCATATAAACAATTACAATAAATTATTTAACAAATATTAAAACATTTTTATATATAATATTTTGATTCATTATTAAAATAAGATGAATTATTATAGTAGGGTAAATTAAATTTATATATTCAAATAAAAATAAACAAAATGGTATTAAATTGAATTACTTTTACAACAAAAATTGAAATTGTAAAATAATATACACGATAACAGATTCGCTAACCAAAAAAAAAAAAAAAAATTGATTGGAGAAATATAATAATTCAACTATAGGAAAATTTGATGTTGAGATGTTTAAGGTTTTTATTTTTCAATATTGTTTGTTAAAGTATTAAAAGAAATTTGTATAATGTAAAACTAGGATAAACTTGGAAATATTTTATTTTAGGAATAATAAATTTGAAATAATATATTCATAAAATCATTAAGTGATTTTGTATTAAGTGAAAAGTCAAAAAATGTAAATTTTTTTTTAAGTGGTTTTTGGGTTGTTTTAATTAGTTTGACCACTTAAAAAAACAAACAAAAATATCTTAATTAGCCTAATTAAGTACCTGTCGACGTTGGAATTCAGTCGACGAGTAATCAATGCCCAATACCTGCAATCAATGTGAGAAAGCACAAATACCAAGGAAAAACAAAGACAGAAACAGAGGATCAAACGAGGAACACGGAGCTTTTACGTGGTTCGGCAATAATTGGCCTACGTCCACGACTGTCTGTCTCTTTAATTCTGCAGAGTGACAGTATATTATTGAATATATTCTCCCCTTGTTACAATGATCTTGATCCCTATTTATAGGGAAAGAAGTGTTACAATTCTGATTGTAGCAAAATTAGGAAGAGAATCCTGAATTAATTACATTCCCTAAACAATTGGGAAAAATAAGGAAAAGAATTATAAATTAATTATGCTTCCTAATATTTTTAGATAATATTAGGAAATTACTATATTTATCTCAAGATAATGTTGACTTGATTTTGAATTTGAATTGATCTCCATATCTGACGAGGGAATCATGGTTTGATTGGACAATTGCCATATTTGGAGAGAGAATCACGTTTGAACTTGGTAACTGCCTGCTCTGGAAGATATGATGCTTATCACGTGTCTGAGCGAGCTGACGTGTCATGGTGATCCCAATCTCGAGCTCGCTGAGAGACGAGCTGCGCAGGCGGCGAGCTGCGACCTGGCTACACTTATGGGTCTGTTGATGCCAGCTGGAAATCTTGATGGTCTTTGAGTCAATACTGGGCCTCATCTGATGGGCTTTGACTACGCTGATCTCATTGGGTCTTCTTATCGGGTCTTAAATGGGCCCAAATTGGACTTTTACCAGCCCAATTACTGAGTCCGAAAAATATGCATAACATTAGCCCCCCAGCTTCTCAGTTTGCTTTAGCGAGCTGGGAGCTTGAATTGCTGGTAAAAGTTGGCTTCCTTGTCACGCTTACTTTTGTAACTGCCTCTGTGCACTTTCAAATTCCACCTTTTCAGTTGCGACACGTGGCGATCATGCAGGTGGTAACTGAAACAACGTCTGCACGTCCTTTACACGCATATTTAATGCGCACGTCCTTCAACTGACGGCTGCATGATTTCCAAAGCCCCGTTCTGCGCTGCACCGTCAGATCTATGACGGTTACACTTTCCAAGGATCTAACGGTTGGGACTCACGCTTGCTTGTCTATATAAGTCATTGGCCCCTTTCCATTTTCTTCTTTCATCTGTCACTTTCTTCCAAAGCAAACAAGCGTTTCAAGCTTTCAAGCAACCAGGACCCACAATCCTTTCTCGAAAATCATCAGCCTTTCTCCCCGTTCTTTATCTCGTCAACAGTTCAAGGTGAGGCTTCTTTTTCTTCAAAACTTTTTTGTTTTGGGTTCATCTGGCTCCATCACCATTGTTGTTCCTGCAATGATATATATGTATTTATTTATTTAGTTTTAGATGTCTTCAAGTGGAACTCGCAAGGGGATGATTCCAAGCAATGAAGCTCGTGAGCATGACAAAGCCCGAACTCATGCTATTCAGGGAAGAGAGGCTCGTGAAGCATTCGCTCGTCATCCCACATCGCTAAAACGTTCTGAGGTGGAAGGACTTGTCAAGCAATTCCATATTCCCTTCGGTTGCCGTATACTGCTGCCTGATTCAAACAATCATGCATGCTATCCACCCAGGGGATTCATCGCTGTCAGCACCCAGCATCTCGAGCAGGGGTTACGGTTCCCCATTCCACCGTTCTTGGTCGAATTTCTCAACAAAGTCAAGCTCGCGCCATTTCAACTGACTCCCAACTCTTATACGCAGTTGATCTCGCTGGCTGTAGCCTTCTTCAGGAATGGCCTTCATGCCCCTACACCGAGGATTATTCAGCAGTTTTACTCTTTCAAGGCTGTGTCTGCGGGAGATGGAGAGAAACCGGATGGCATCTATTATCTCACAGCTCGTCAGTCGCAATACAAAGACCTTTTGCCCAAAGGAGAAGCGAAAGGCAAATCCAACGTTGGGCCGTACAAGACGAGTTGGTTTTATATCTCGTGCCCATCTCTTGCAGATCTCCGAAACTTCAGCTTCGTCCTAAAACCAGGTACTCATAAGAAAATTTAAGCGAGCTGACTTTGTCTTGTATCTTCATTACTTATCATTTTTTGACCATTTGTTGTGCAGTGCTGAAGATGGACGAGTCTCCTCTTAACAGCGGGGAGGAACGAGCTCTTGACAAGCTCGCCAAATCGAACGACGCGGGCATCAGCAGCAGATTCGACGATGCTATCCTTAGAGCTTACAAGCTTGCTCCTCTTACGGACTCCCATCTTCTGCGAGCTGGGGAAGATATAGGCAAGATGAGTGACAGGCCTAGACTTCCTTCTGTTTTTGAGGTTTCTGTTCAGGATGCGTCTACTTCCCGACCTCCGCCAGCAGTCTCTTCATCGTCAGAGGATGTCATTCGCTCGGATAACATTCGCTCGCCTTCTCCACCTCGGAAGACTTCATCTCGAGGTGCTCCTGCTCGCACCTCGTCTAAAGCAAGATCTTCTTCAGCTCGCACACCAAAGAAGGCGAAGCCGTCTTCAACTCGCACTCCTTCAAAGGGTGCGTCTAAAAAAGGTTCTTCTACAGTTCCTGCTCCAGTTCGGACAGGTTCAGACCCAGTCCCTGCGGCTTCTACTGCACAGGCTGACCCATCATCTTCTCCACATCACACATCTACCCCAGGGGTTTCGCTGCCATCCCCAGCTCGTGCTCCAGCCACTGCTCCTTCTTCTACGAAACTCCCAGCCAACAGGAGGAAACTTATACTCATGAAATCTCCTCCTGCAAGTCCCTCTGTATCTAAAGCTTCCTCGACTCCTTCAACAAAACGGCCTGCCGAAGACTTGGCCACTCCAGCAGCACCCTCAAAACGCTCTAAACTATCTGCCCAGGACCAGGCTCCTGCAATTGCTGCATCCAATGAAGCGCCTGTTGTTGCTGAAGCTACTATCCCTGTGACCGTCGCTCCCAGCGAGGTGCATGATGCTGCTAAAGCCACTGCTTCCTCAACTGTTGCTCCTAACGAGGTGCCTCTCTCAAACGTGTTTGCAAATCTTCAGTCACCTCCTACTTCCAGTTCGCAGCCTGGGAAAGGTGATGCTCCTTCTAAGGTTGCTCCCCAGTCACCCCGAGCTGGCCCCAGCGGACATGCGACTAAGCGTACCGTTGTATCGCGACGAGGTGGTTCTTATGATGATGCACGCGATATCCCGGAGCGCGAGAGAACTCCTTCCCCAACCAGATCAGACATCGAGCTGGGTCCTGGAGGAAGATATTTAAATGCCTTCCTTGACAACTGGGCAACAATTATGCTCAATCACGCGAATGTCTTGGAAAATAGGTGTCTTAAGGGCGAGGACCTAGATGAGTTCGCGGCTCGCCATTGCATGCTGGTAAGTTATTTTTCCTCATCTGTTGATTCCCTTTCTTGACTAGATTTTAATCCGTTCATAATTTCCAAGGTGCCCTTGCTGCAATGAAGCGAAAAAGGGAGACAAAGGCTACCAAGGATGAGATGAGGAAGCTGGAATTCGACCTGGAGGCGGCTACTGAGGATTTAGCTAACTTAGCCTCGGGCAGAATAGAAGGTCAGGAAGCTCAGATCGCTAAGGCGAACGCTGCAAGTCAAGCCTTTGAGGAAGCTCTAAAGAAGATGGAACACGAGCATATCATGCTAAGAGACGAGCTTCTCAAGGTGAAAGAGGACCTGAGGCAGTCCGAGCAGCGAGCTGAATTGGACGAGCAGAGGGCTTCAGCTGCAGAAGAAAAGGTCGAAGTGCTTCATCGCCAAGTTGAAACTGCCTTGGCGCGGGCTGAAGCTGCTGAAAAACAGGCTGGGGAAGCCACAAAACGAGCTGATGAAATGGGAGCTACAGTTAAGAGTGCTGAGGAGGCTGCAACCAAACGGGCTGAGGAGGCTGCAACCGTGGCTAAGCGTGCCGAGGAGGCTGAGCATCGAGCTGAGGTGCTTAGGCAACAGGTGGCGGAGGCCATTCAGCGAGCTGATGCTGCGGAGCAACGTATTGAAGACATGAAGAAAGAGGCTGAGGTCGTCAATCGTCTCGCTGATAATGCCTTCGAAGAGCTGTCGGTCTTCAGAGAGCAAGCAGCTCAAGAACTGGAAGTGCGGGTTGCAGATGCAAAGGACGAGGCTGAGGAAAGAACAGGTCGTGATTTTCTCTTCACATTGTGGACGTCCTACCCAGAAATGGATTTTTCTATCTTTGGGGATATAGGTCTTGAAATTATTGAAGATTTTAAATCACAAGCCACCTTGTCCTCGGCTGGTCCAATCCCTTCAGAGCATGCTCCTGGTACGTCCTCCCAGGCTGAGCCCATTGCTTCTCCGCGCAAAGCACCTTCAACTGATCCAGGCCCTTCAGCTCGAGACTGAAAATTTTGTTTTTTTCTTTTTACTTCTATTTCTTCAGCTTTATACTTGTAGCCAGTTCTCATTTTTAATGAAATTTCTTTCATTACTCTTCCTGTGTTTGAATGTATTTAATTTTCTACGCATAACATATTTCATGCCTTTCATCTTTAGAGTTACCATATTCCTTGCAAGCTGATTGTCAACGAGCTTTAAATCAAAGTAATTGCCTAATCCAACAATTAATAAAATTTGGTAAGTAACAGTAATTGAAACGTTAAAATTTTGACGAGCTATGCAAAAACACCTAGTCACTTTGCTTTTTAGGCTCTTTCATTTGTAGCGAGCTATGCAGGGGTCGTCACCTCACCTGCTTTTTAGGCTCATTAGGCGAGCTATGCAAGGATACTTAGTCACTTGCTTTTTAGGCTCTTTCATTTTTATACGAGCTATGCAGGGGTCGTCACCTCACCTGCTTTTTAGGCTCATTAGGCGAGCTATGCAAGGATACTTAGTCACTTGCTTTTTAGGCTCTTTCATTTGTAGCGAGCTATGCAGGGGTCGTCACCTCACCTGCTTTTTAGGCTCATTAGGCGAGCTATGCAAGGATACTTAGTCACTTGCTTTTTAGGCTCTTTCATTTGTAGCGAGCTATGCAGGGGTCGTCACCTCACCTGCTTTTTAGGCTCATTAGGCGAGCTATGCAAGGACACTTAGTCACTTGTTTTTTAGGCTCTTTCATTCGTAGCGAGCTATGCAGGGGTCGTCACCTCACCTGCTTTTTAGGCTCTTTCATTTGTTCTTTGAACTGTTGAGTTCGGAGCCCGTTAGCCTGGTGAGGAAAGTTGAATCAAAAACAGGGGAAGAATGGAGCTATCATTTATAATTAATTCATATTACAAATAATGAAAAACTTATTGATAATAAGGGCGGAGATGCTCGGCATTCCAAGCTCTGGGGACTTCTGCCCCATTTACATTAGCTAAGCGATAAGCTCCATTTCCCAAGGCTGTTTTGACAACATACGGTCCTTCCCAGTTAGGGCCTAAGGATCCGTCACTTGGCTTGCGGGCTCCTAGTAGAATGAGGCGTAGGACTAAGTCTCTCTCATTGAATCGGCGAACCCGAGCATTCTTATTATAGTACCTCGCTATTCTTTGCTGATAAACAGCTACCCTTAGCCTGGCCGTTTCCCTGTGTTCTTCAAGCAGGTCCAGGTTTGTTGCAAGTAGCTGATCATTGTCATTTGGATTGAAGGTCGCTCTTCTTTGCGAGGTGACTTCAAACTCAGCCGGGATCATAGCCTCCGATCCGTATACCATTGAAAATGGAGTCTCGCCAATGGAGCTGCGAGCTGTGGTTCTGTAGGACCATAATACTTTTTGAAGCTCATCTACCCATGCTCCTTTCTTTGCTTCCAGTTTCATCTTCAGGGTCTGCTTGATGATCTTATTCACTGCTTCAACTTGGCCATTGGCTTGTGGATGATCCACTGCTGAGAAGCTCTTAACAATTTTGAGGTCGTTGCAGAACCTGAGAAACTGGTCACTAGCGAACTGGGTCCCGTTATCGGTTATAATCTGCTGTGGGACTCCGAATCTGCAAATAATGCTGCTCCATACAAACTTCTCAATCTTTGTTGTGGAGATTTCAGCTAGCTCCTTCGCTTCCGCCCACTTGGTAAAGTAATCTATCGCGACCACCGCATGTTTGCATCTTCCCCGAGCCATTGGCAGGGGTCCGATCAGGTCCATCCCCCAGATTGCAAAGGGCCACGGGCTCACCATCTGTTGGAGGTAAGCTGGTGGAGCTCGCGGAATATGAGCAAACCTCTGACACTTGTCGCATTTCTTTACTAAATTGATGGCGTCCTGCCTCATGGTGGGCCAGTAGAAGCCTTGCCGAAGTGCTTTTTGAGCTAGAGACAGCCCCCCAGCGTGGTTCCCGCAATGGCCTTCATGTATTTGCCTTAGTACTGTTTCATATTCAGGGCCATCAATGCATCTTAGCAGTGGAGCTGAGAACCCTTTCTTGTACAGCGCGTCGTCATAGATGCAATACCTGGCTGCTCTAGCTCGAAGACGCCGAGCCTCCAGCTTGTCACGAGGTAGCTTTCCATCCTGTAAATAGCTGAGTATCGAGCTCATCCAGGAGTCAGGCTGCACAATGATGGCCATTGTCACATTCTTTTCCTCTGCACTTGGAGCTGGTAGAAACTCAACTGGGATTGCCCCAAGGAAATCTGTGTCTCGTGTAGTCGCGAGGCGAGCTAGTGCATCAGCATGCGAGTTCTGAGCTCGCGGGATCTGTTTCATTTCGTACTTGTGGAATGCACCTAGCAGCTCGTGAACTTTCTGGAGGTAGAGGGCCATTTTTGGTCCCCTGGCTTGATATTCCCCCAATACGTGGCCGACAACGAGCTGCGAGTCACTAAAGATCTTCAAGCGTTCAGCTCGCATCTCCTTAGCCAGACGTAGACCCGCGAGCAAGGCTTCATACTCAGCCTCGTTGTTTGTTGCTTGAAAGCCAAACCTTAGGGCACAAAGGATTTTGTGGCCTTCAGGACTAATAAGTAGAATTCCAGCTCCAGCCTTCTGCTCGCTGGCTGATCCATCAACATATAGCTCTCAAGCCGGACCTTCGAAAGACTCAGCCTCGTCATCTACAGATCCTGTAAACTCCGCAATGAAGTCCGCTAAAGCTTGGGCTTTGATAGCCGTCCTTGGCTTGAATTGGATGTCGAACTGTGCGAGCTCCACTGCCCATTTCAACAAACGACCTGAGGTGTCTGCTTTCTGCAAGACTTGCTTCAACGGATACTTGGTGAGGACTTCGATGGTATGAGCTTGAAAATAAGGTCGCAGCTTCCTCGACGCAATCACCAGGCAGTAAGCCAGTTTCTCCATCTGCGAATATCTGGTTTCAGCATCCTGTAACCGTTTGCTCACATAATAGACCGGAAGCTGCGTCTTTTCTTCTTCCCTCACCAGGGCGGCACTCAGAGCCTGCTCCGACACTCCCAAGTATAAGATCAGCCTTTCTTCTTCTCTGGGCTTGGAAAGAAGTGGAGCTCGTCCCATATATTCCTTCAACTGCTGGAAGGCTACTTCACATTGTTCAGTCCACTCGAAGCTCTTTGCTTTCTTCAGAATGTCAAAGAAAGGGACACACTTGTCTGTTGCCTTTGAAATGAACCTACTCAATGCTGCGACCTGGCCATTGAGGCTCTGTACGTCCTTTACCCTGGTAGGCGACCTCATGTCAATCAGTGCTTTGATCTTCTCGGGGTTTGCTTCAATTCCCCTACTATTGACCATGAAGCCCAGGAACTTCCCTGAAGCTACTCCAAATGCACATTTGAGCGGATTTAACTTCATCTCGTAACTCCTCAGAATTTGAAACATCTCTCTCAGGTCACTAACATGGTTACCGATCTTCCTAGATTTCACCAGCATGTCGTCAACATAGACCTCCATGGTCTTTCCAATCTGTTCTTTGAAGATCATGTTCACCAAGCGTTGATAGGTCGCTCCAGCATTCTTTAAACCGAAGGGCATCACCTTGTAGCAGTATAACCCCCGATCAGTTATGAACGAGGTGTGCTCTTCGTCTTCGAGCTTCATTGGGATCTGGTTATATCCCGAATATGCATCCATGAAGCTCAGGAGCTCGTGGCCAGCTGTAGCATCCACGAGCTGATCTATCCTTGGCAGGGGAAAACTGTCTTTGGGGCATGCTTTGTTTAGGTCGGTGAAGTCGATGCAAGTTCTCCACTTCCCGTTCTTCTTTTTTACTAGTACAGGATTGGCAACCCAGGTCGGGTAGTAGGCTTCTCTGATGAACTTGTTAACCAGAAGCTTGTCTACCTCTTCTTTTAGTGCTAGGTATCGTTCCCCTGTCATTGCTCTTCTTTTCTGACGAACTGGCTTGAAATGAGGATCAATATTCAGCCTGTGAGACATCACTTTGGATCTATTCCCACCATGTCCTCATGATTCCATGCAAACACGTCCAAGTTCGCCTTCAGGAAGTCAGCGAGCTGGATCCTCAGCTCCGGAGTTAATCCCCTTCCCAGCTTCAAGCATCGCTCAGGATCTACCTCGCTGACTGGTACATCTTCTAACTCCTCAATTGGACCGGTAACTTGGTCTGCATCTACCTCGCGAGGGTCCAGGTCGTGACTGACTCCTTTCTCGGTCATAGCTCGTGGCTCGCCTCTTGAGACCACGTTCACCTTCTTTCCTTTTACACCCATCTTCACAGCATCTTCATAGCAACGACGAGCTAGGTGCTGTTCTCCTCGAACACATCCGATGCCATTAGGAGTTGGGAACTTCACTGTCAGAGTTCTGGTCGAAGTAACCATGTCCAACTCGTTCATAGCAGGTCTTCCGAGGACCACATTATACGCTGATGGGCAGTTGATTATCAAGAAGTCTGTCAAGGTTGTTGCCTGACGACCTGCCTCTCCTAAAGTCAATGGCAACTTAATCTGCCCCACTGGTACCACAGCATCTCCAGTGAATCCAAATAAAGGCTCCGGGGATGGTCTCATTTGCTCTTCTCGCAGCCCCATTTGGTCGAAACAACTCCTATACATCACGTTCACCGAGCTCCCGGTATCGATCATAATGCGCCTAACTTCCGCATTGCTAATTTTAGCTCGTACAACAAGCGCGTCGTTATGAGGCCAGACTATTCCTCTAGCATCTTTGTCCGTAAACACAATCTCGTCCGAGGTCGGTTTTGCCCTTTTCGCAGGTCCTTCGGATCCATAGAGTTGAAAGGAATGATTCGCCTCTCGGACATACCTCTCATGCGATCTGTTGGAATTACCTGCGATATGAGGGCCACCATAAATGGTAAAAATGGTCCTTACCGCCGGCTCGTGGTCTGGTTCGGAAGCTCGTTGAGGCTGTTGATGGTGTGTTGGCTGTTGCTGTTGAGGTCGTTGTTGGGAGGTCGCTGGTCAGCAGGTCTTGCCACATATTCTCCCAGGCGACCTCGCCTGATCAATTTCTCAATGGCGTTCTTCAGCGCCCAGCAATCTGAGGTACTGTGCCCAACCTCATTATGATAGGCACAGAACTTGTTCTGATCTCTTTGTTGAACGGGAGCCCTTATAGGATTGGGCCTCCCGAAATCCTCCTTATTTCGCTCCGCAGCATAAATCCTGTCCGGTGATGTCGTCAGGACGCTGTATTCTTCCTGGCGACCCCAACGCTGAGGTCGTTCATATCTTGGCTCTCTCCTCGCTCTTTTGGCGATCTGATTACTTGAGCCGTTATTCCTTCCTTCTTCGTTCCTGCCATTGTTTCTCCTCTTTGGCTGGCTGGAACTGCCCGCTTCGTTCTTCTGATTCTGCTTTTTCGGGCCGAAGGTCTCTTCCCATCTGATCTCTTTCGCAGCTCGCTCGTAGAACTCTCCCAGATCCTTCACTGGGGTCTTGTAAATACTCTCGTATAACTTTCCATCCTTGCGCAGCCCAGCTGAGATCGCTGTCAGTATGCTCTCATCTGATGGATGTTCAACATTTGCGACCTCGCGTCTAAACCTGGTGATATATTCTTTCAGTGATTCACCCTGACGCTGAAAAATCGTAGCTAGGTGGCAGGATGGAGCGAGCTGCCTTCTCAGTGCCCTGTATTGACCAACGAACTTCTGTTGGCATTGCTCCCAACTTCCTATGCTGCGAGCTGGGAGATTCTTGAACCACGTCCTCGGAATATCCCCCAATGTAGCGGGGAATATTCGGCACTTCACCATCGGACTTCCTGTCTGCAGGTCCATCTGAACGTTGAATGCGTCTAGATGGTCATATGGGTCACTGTCCCCATTGTACTGCTGAATGGTTGGCATCTTGAACCTTGGAGGGAGAGGTTGTGTCTCAATCTCCCTTGTGAATGGGGTCCTATCTCCGTAGAGCCCACGCTGTTCCAGAACTCCAGGTCGCGCTTCCAACTGCCGGACCCTTCGGAGGAGCTCCTCTACTTGGGGGTCTCGGAGCTCATATCTCCTCCTGTGATCATGACTTGGAGCCGGATGTTCAGGGTCATACCTTTCATCTTCCTCGAATTGGTCCTCATGATGATGGGACCTTACCTGCTGCCCATCCACTTCAT
>CM034466.1:2761275-3078951 GCA_019925255.1 Litchi chinensis | reverse complement strand
TCTTCTTCTCTTTCGAACCCAGATTCATCTGCTCTTTACCTTCTTCTTCGTCTTCTCTTCTCTTCTTTTGCTTTTCTCTTATCTTTGTCTTCTTCTTCTCTTGTCTTCTTCTTTTTCTCTTATCTTCTTGTTCTTGTTAATCTAGGTTCGAATCGAACCCAAATGACTCTGGGTTCATTTGACCCAAAATTTTTAGGAATTTTTTTTTTTTATAATTGTTTCGCTCAATCAGAATCTCAATATATTTGTTATTTAGTCTCATTTCTCTCCAAAAGAAACCCCAACCGACATTCATTTTCTCTTTAAGCTCTCAATCACATTATCGACGATCTCGCCATGCCGGCATCGCCACTTTCTCTCAACATCATTTTAACGTGCCGACGTCGCCTCTCTATCTCAACAATCAACATGATTGAATCGTCACAGCCTCACTCACAGGATCATAGACTTTTCCGCTCACTATCACAACTCATAACTTTATCGTCGACTCGCCACTCTCTCTTAGCTTCATCGTTGACTCGTCGTCGTTCACCAGGCCATCAATTAGCGAAGGCATTTCGTCTTCTTTTCCTTCATCAAAGACCCCGACTATGTAAGATTGGAAACATTTTCTTCTTCTTCTTCTTCTTTAATATCTTCTATTTTCTTTGTCATTTTTGCACTTTTAAGGCTTTTTTTATATGATTTTTGAGTCAATCCAAAGAAGCTTAGATTTTTCACTTCTAGGCGTGTCAAAAATCAATTCGATGTGCAAAGAATGCTAAGATGTTCGTTGATTTGTTTGCTTTTTTGTTTATGGTTCTTGGTATAAAGAAACAAGAGAAGAACCAGAGAAGTTGTAAATCATCATCAATGAAGACAGATTATAGTCGGGAAACAAGAAGACCCAGATGTGTGAGAGTTAACAACTCTATTCACTATTTCTGCAAAAGAAGCCGCCAATCATCTTACCAGGTAAAAGAAGAGAAAGTCACAAAATTCTACGGATTTGTGAAATTTTGCTTCCTTTTATTGTTGCGAGTGTGCTTTTGTTGTTTTGAATTCTAAATATTTTATTGAAGATGAATATTTTGGAATTTTATAATTTTTTTTTGTGAAGTTTGAATCTTACAAAATATAATTAAATGGGAAAAGGGTAAATTTTTTTCCCTTTCCAATCGAGGTTGTAGCACTGATGGAAGAGTTTGTTTGAATGAAAGTGGTGGTGATTGTTGGCTTTAGACGGGTTGTGAGTGACGGTTTCTAGGGAATTTGGCAATCATGTGGTGGTGCTATGATAGTGTTAATATTTTATTTTTAATAAATTATGTAAACTTGAAAAATAATTTGAGTTTAGTGTTATTTTGTGTTTTGTTGAATTTTTAGTGATGCTCATGAAAAAGGAACATTAATATTTATGGTAGTGTTTTCATGTTTATGTAAAGAAAAAAGTATGGATATTTTTTTCACCTGTGTATTCATTCTAAGGCATGCATTTAGTACACATGGGTACATACACCTATTATGCTTTTTGTTGTCTTTTATTAGTATATCTGTACCCTTGCTATGTCCTTTTTTACTGTTTATGGTAGCTTTTTAGGCTACTCTGTTATCTATTGAGTTTCAATTGGTTCTTTGAGTTTGTGTAATGGCTATTGAGAATGCTTTTATTGGTTGTCATTTCAGTTGTGTAGGGTATGCTTTGAAAAGGTTGGTAGATACACATTAAATTAGATTGCATACTGATTTTTGTTGTTTTTGTTGTTTTGATTTTATATATTTGATTGAAATCATAACTTTGTTTATATATAATTAGAAGGTAAAGAGATGGAGATAGATGAAGCAGTGTGCAATCCAGCAAAACACAGTGGTAGATGGTCATAAAGAGATGAGAAACTCAATTGTAGTTGCGGTCTCTAATAGAAGAGACAGAGACAAGTTGGTTTGTCCATCACCTGATTGTTTAGGTCTCTATACACCACCATTAACAAGAACTGTTGCCCACAACCTCTTCCTTCTTTAGGTGGAATCTCATATACAAAATTCTCTATAATCATCTCTTTATTTATTTAGAAGTAATGTGTTGAAAAGATAAGTTTTTTTCTTTTTCTATTTGCTAATTGTTTTGTTTGATTTGCGACAATGAAGTTGAGAATTTTGAATTTTCAGGGGATTTTTTCTTTTTTCTTTTTTGAATTTTTGTTTCGTTTCGATGTGGGGTTTCGAATATGTGAACTATGATTGTTAATGGAATTGCAGTGTTTGTTTTTATTATACTGGTCATGAAACTTGTATGTAATTACAGTTGGCTATGTTTATGTTAGGTATGTTGGAGATTGCTTCAAAGTGTGTAAACCCAAACCAGATTTTTTATTTGTTATGTAGTGTTGAGTTTGCATTTGGTTGTTTTGAGTGAGTGTCGTGAGAGAGAGGAACAATTGTGTTTTTAGTTTTGGTGGAGCAACAGTTGAGGTTTGGGTGGAGGAAAAGAGTGAGTTTTGGTAGAGGAACATGAAGTTCTAGGTTCGACCAAAGCTAGAACTTCATGTTCTTATTCTTTTTCTCTCATCTACAATTCTGAGTTTTAGTTTGATTTTGATGTGATAATGTTTGACTTTGATGTGGGGTTCTTACTTCTGGGTTCTTTTATTTTTTGAATTTTTTTTTTTTTTTTAGTTTTTTCAAATGAAGGTAGATGAGTTGAAGATCTAGGTTGAAAACCCAGATCTTCAAATCTAAGATGAATCATTTTTAATTTTTAATTTTTTTCAATACATTATTTATTTATTATTATTATTATTATTATTATTTGCTTATTTCTTTTATTTTTCTTAAGAGTAATTTAGTCTTTATATAGTTTTCATCACATTTGACCGTAGTTAAATGATCAAAGGGAGTAAATTGATGAATTTCTAAAACGTTAAATATGACGGGTATTCAAAATGCATAAATTTAGTATTTTGTTAAATGTTGTAGACTAAATTGAAATTTCTCTTTAATCTTTTTATATTTAATAATTTTAGTTTGACACGTCCAATTAATAAATTTTAAAAAGTCAAATTTTCCTAAATTCTTGTCGACATCTGAATTTAGTTGATTGAAGTTCTTGACTCAATACTTGTAAATAAGCGAAACAAAGCAAAAACAAGAGAAAGGGAAAAGGAGGAACAGAGATTGCAAGGGGATTTTTATATGATTCGACCCAAAAAGATATCTACGTTCACGACTACTTCTCTGGTTATTTTGGCAGAATCACGGTATATTATTAATTGTTGTGTCTCTCTTTTTTTGCATATCTTTACAATGAATTTTCAATCTCTATTTATAACATAGGGTGTTACAATTTAAGTACAACAAGAATGGGAAGAATTTTACATTAATTACATTTCCAAAATCAATGTCCATAAATGTTAGGATATGTTTCACCGAAATAAGAGTTTGATTCTGTTTCCAATTCTGGTAGTTGACTCAATTTAGGTTATTGCCTTTCTGAAAAAGTTCTTTTATCGAGCAATTCGAGCTACGAGCTAGACCTAGATCTAGGCGACGTTGAGCTACGTATACAATAAACTAGATCATGTTGACCAGCGACCTGAGAACTGCAACAACAATCTAAGAGCTAATTTCTGCAAGTTGGATGTTGGCAAAATGGGCTTTTGTCTATTAGCTCAATCCATTGGATCAACTTGTTAAGCTTTTACTAACCTACTTATGTAATCCCAAATATACTCATAACAATTCTAAAGTGCAAACATTCCATCGGTAATGGGTGTGCGACCGCGCTCACCTCATGGTGTCGTCATGTACTTATTCCAATATTAATGCACGGCTACACCACCGTTTTAGCGCGGTCGCATTCCCACACCAATGCAACCCTTTTATTGATCATAGGCGCATGGCTGCACTCATATCCTGGTGCAACCACTTACTTACTCCAGTGTTGGTGTGCGGCCACACCACTGTTTCAATATGACTGCGCACCCATACCAGTTTAAGTCTTTCATTAATCATGGCTACGCAACTGCACTCACATCTTGGTGCGGCCACGTACCTATTCCAAGATAGGTACGCGGCAGCATCACAGTTTTAGCATGGCCGCGCACCCATACTAGTGTATCTAATCATGCTTGTCTTATGTCACACACAAATATGATGGGAGAGCATCTGTCACGCCTAAGAGTGATGGAAGGCTCTCCTATAACGCTTGAACGTTGATGGAAGGATCTTTCGTCACACTCAAGCGTGACGAGAAGCTTTCTAATCACACTTGCCTCATGTCACATACAAGCGTGATGAGACAACCTCTTATCACACTCAAAGCGTGACGTGAGAGCCTTTCGTCACTCGTAAGCATGACGAAAGACACTTCCATCATGATTGCCTTAGGCACGACAAGAGGTTCTTCAATGTTGATGCGTAGCTACACTATCGTTTTAGCACGGTCACGCTCCCATAATAGTACAGTCGCGCTCCAACAAAGATGTGGTCGCGCACCAATAAACTTATTTTCTTCAAAAATATAATTTAATAATATTTTAATACAATAATCTAATTTATGTTATTATATTTGACTATATTTTAAAATTGAAAATTAAAAATTAAAAATTAAATTAGATTACACTAATATGGGCGCGTGACTACACTAAAATAGTGACGTGGCCGTGCACCAACACTAGAGTTAGCACACGGCCACACCAGAATGTGAGTGTGGCTGCGTACTTACTCCAGTGTTGGTGCACGGCCATGCCACTATTTTAGTGTGGTCACGCGCTCATATTAGTGTAATCTAATTAATTTTTAATTTTCAATTTTAAAATATAGTCAAATATAATAACATAAATTGGATTATTGTATTAAAATATTATTAAATTATATTTTTGAAGAAAATAAGTTTATTAAATTTATATCTTTAAAATACAAAAAAATATTTATACTTAATTTTAATATAATTTTAAGGATTTTTTTTTTCTATTGGGATTTAATTTTGCATATACATCTTTATCTTTATGATGTTTAATAAATACATAAAACTATTAGTTCGTTGAACACTACAAAAATGATTAAGTTCTTCCTTTTGAATCTGATTGCACTTTTCCAACCATGTTTATGTGGTTATGACACTATACTCATATCAAAAATATAGTGAGTTTATTTCTTTATTTAGTTTTTAAGCAAGCTTCAACTGTATATAACATTAAAATATGAAACTTAAGTAGACTTTATTTGGTTCTATGAAACAAGTTTGATGTACATTATTAATCAAAAAAAAATTTGATGCTATGAAGGATTTTGGAGAATAATGAAAGTGTGAGAGAGTATTTTGACCATTTATGAAACTAAGAAAAGATGTTTACCTTTATGAGAATGACATGGTGAAAATTTTTTAGATTAGCCTTTCGTAAATGTGTTTCACCTCCTGTCTTCACATACAAATCACCAATAAATACAAAATTGGGCAATGCGTGTTGTAAGTCTTGATGGATGACACTACCATTATATAAAGTCAATTTACATTTGCCACTATTTATATAGAGAGCATTCTAAATTGCTCCAAACGTAGAGACTTTTCATTGATTAATGAATTGGCAAGTCTAATGATTACTTGTAAACATAGCTTAATTTAGCCGATCATCCAATTCTTCTCTCTCTCTCTCTCTATATATATATATGTGTGTACTTGTTTATTCCTCTTATGGTGAATAATGAAATGAAATGCAAAACAAAAATTCTCTCCCTCATTTCCAGTTCTCTCCCTTCTCATTTCTCTCCTTGTCTCTCATTTGTCTTCTCCTTATTATTTCTTTTATTTTCATACTTTTATTTGTTTGTTATTATCTAATACATATTATTCTATTATTTATATTATTTATTCTTCTACTCCTACTCTTTCTCTATATTACTTTCATTTATTATATAACAATGCGAATATATTTACCACATACTTCTTTATTCCAATAAAAATACTTCCATTATACCGAAAAATTTTACAACGTTTCTTTTTATATTCAACTCTAAATGGTAAATGTTAAACTATAACTTTATTGTGCTACAATTTGCAAATCCAATATAATAATGACTAGTTCAAAATTACATTGAAATGTTAACATCCCTCAAGATGTGCAACATCTTCAAGGAAGACCAAATTTATGTAACACCCAGATCCTAGCCTAACACCAATTAATTGAGGTACTATCTGTAAAAACCAGCAGGTGTATGCGAACTGCGAGTCAGTAATGATTTGCATAAGTCTAAATTGAAAGGCGGATTGTTCAATTGCACAACCAACTTTCAAAGCATGAGCTTCATTAATCCGTCAAGATCAATGGCCTGTAAAATTGCATAAAAACAATGATTTAACTATTCGAATTATGAAAAAGACGATGTCCATGTGCAATGACGATCATAGTTAAGATGATGAGACATGACTAGCTTCTATAGCATTCAAACTCATGTTAATGGAACCATTCGACACATAATATACTTTTTGCAGGACAAATCAATTACTGAACTACGAAGCATTGTTCTATAAACCATCATTTTTTAACCATCTGTGTATTCAATTTAGTATACTCGATATTATGATGATAATAAGATGCAACAATTTTCAGATAATATCCTAAGTGCAAATTAAACCAAGCTAAATCCCTTGGACTCACTAATAATTTATGCATACTATGGTCAGGTACCATAAAGTCAATTTATGTTCCCATCAATGAATTTTAGATTCCACAAGGAATTTATGAAGTACTATTGGAAACATATATATCATTCTCTCCACACCTACAATGGTCATACTTGGCAACTCTCAATACGATTACCCATTTCCACAAGAGTTCATTATTAATTTGTTGCATTATAGCACCAAAGAAGACCAAACCTAACAAAAGAGATTGCTTTCCAATGTTTACCTAAACTAGTCAATATCATAAGCCAAAAAGCAGATATTACCATTAACACAAATGTATGTTTATTCTTTTGGCAACAATGTGAATTATATCATTTGTTTTATTATAGAATAATATAAAACAAAGGAGGAATTTCAAAACCATAGTATTCTAGTTACATTTAATATCAAACAGATTAAACTGACACAGGCGTAAATCCATCCAATGATCAGGTCAAAATCAAATAACAAGTGCAACTACAAGACCAAAAAAATAAGCTGAGCAGCATATAAGCTTTCCTTCTTACTATCTATCTATATCGTCAAAATGCGAAAAGTGATCTCAAGGTATGATCCATATCTTGAAGGGAAACGTAGCAACAAAAGGAACAACTAAAACAAAATGTTTGGCTTCATCAACTAAATGGTCAAGCATCCACCCTTATCAAATCTTCAAAACCAAACATCATATCAAATCTTCAAAACAACTACAGTATCATATCAAAACAAAAACAAAGTAAGAGTACTCACAGATTCATTGATGGGGCCAAAGATCTCATCACCTTTTCCTATATCTATATATATATATATATATATATATATGCAACACATATCATCATAAATGCGTAGTTGTACCTGCATAAAAGGATATTTTTGCAAGTATTCTTTACTATAAATATGAGAAGCAAGAAAATATGGTCCACAAAACAGAACCCGCGTGATATTCTTGTCAACATTCGTAGCCATACCTTCGATTTTACACAATATATCTGCATACCAAGAACACAAAATTGCGAGAATCAAGAACAATAACACAACACCAAACCAAAATAGAAAATATTCTTCAAACCAAACAAATGTTTTCGTAACTCAAAAATTGAAATTAGAAAACCAATGTTGATTATAGCAAAAGCAATCCGCTCCAACAATATATTCACAAAATGATCTCTAAATTTAGAGAAACCTTCAACATTTTCGTAGGTGTCATAACAAATGGGATGTTACACATACACAAACATTAGCTCTCCTCTTTTCTCCAATTCGGATGATACGAACCCTTTTTTATGTTCATATCATAGCCATATCCCAAGAGTCAAAGGTGAAGATGGAGCAAGGGCATGTTGCTTGGTTCTATTTCTGCCTCACATTATTGCAAAATAAGGAGAAGATGATTAGGATAATGAAGAATTCGAAGAAGTGAATCTGTTCGATTCGCTTGTCAATATCTTCTCTCCCTTTACAAGGTTAATCTTCTATTCATGATATCAAACTTTTGTTGAATTTAAAGTCACTAGAAGAGCACAACTACATAAAAACCCTGCAGAGTATACATCACAAACAAAAAAGCATATTTATTAGTATGAAATCATAACTGAACACAAGAACCAAAAATATGAAAAACCATATTAGTGTAAACAATTTATAGAAACACGAACCTTAATTGCATCAACATCCATGTAACAATAGATAGTCATTTAATTTGAAAAACTTATAAATGATGTATGTACAAAGAAAACGGTTCCCACATATCAAAGTTCCAAAGAAATACGCAAATCATTACAATGGATAGTCATTTAATTTGAAAAACTTATAAATGACACATGTACAAAGAAAACGGTTCCCTGCAGATCAAAGTTCCAAAGAAATACACAAACAACAATTCTCATAGTTTGCTATCACAAGAATAAGTATCATAGACATTTCAAAAATAAAAAAGAAAAGAACAAACATCATAAACAATATTTCTTGGTACAACTCTTTCAAAACTGATATTTATCTTTTCGAGGATGTTTGGTTCATGATCCTAACATAGTTTTCAAACACTAGGATGCAAATTTAAGATTTTGAAAATTGACTAAGATGGACCCCTACAAACTACAAAGAACAAAAAATGAAAAACAAAATTTCTTAGTTGTTCAATTTGAAGCAATCCTTTTTAGATTCTCTTAAAAGTTAAAACTACTCTTGGATGCAATCAAACCAAACAAGTCTACCTTTCTAGACAACGAATCAAACAACCCTCAAATCTTCTTCATTTCACTATCAACTTAACCACTACAATCTACCTTACATGCCAATAGTGGCCTTACATGCCAACACTAACTATAATGTGAAAAGAAAAATCAATCAATTCATGATTAGCAAAATCAAAACAACATAATTCAATTCTCAATAATATTTTAGTCTCACCAATTCTGGCCAGATGATTAACCCAACTTGGGATAGGATTCCTAGTAAGTCTAACACAAGCATCATTGCAGAAATGGTCATAGTTTTCGGTGATCAGATTGTGTGCAACACCTTTGTAATTCTTAGCCAATTCCCCCATCATTGTCCTCACCTCTGTATGCCTCATATCAGCTTTTCCAATCAAAATTGTCTTCCTAAATGTGAACCCATCACACTATTTTGGCTCTCCTTCAAATATCCCTGTTGTTGGATACTCATAAGCTCCAAATGCATACTCAACTCCATGAGCTGCCACCAACATCCAACCAAAAAACCCTAAATCAGAAAAACAAAACACCTAAGCTAAGTTTAGTTGAACTTCTAGCTCCCCAGAAACTCAAATCACATAAAAACCATCTCAAATTCAAAATTTTAACACTTAATCATCCATATTCTCATGATAGTTTCCCCTGCATTATCACATCAACCAACCAAACAAACAAAAAATACAACACAAAGAAACTAAACAACTTACTAACTTGAACCAACCCAAGATCCAATTCACAAAAATTTAACAGATAAACAAGAGATTTACCATAAGATAACTAATCTAACAAGCTCACTAGTATATCTTAATCAAACCCAGAAAATAAAAATAATAAAAAATCAAAAGCATTTCAAATTACAAAATGAAGGGGGGAGGGGGAGAAGACAAGCAAATTAAAACAAAACCAAAGAAAGAAAACAAAAACAAAAACAAAAAAAAAAAAGTATCATTTTTCACATCCAAGCCCTTCAATCTCTTCGTCATGTGCATCTTCTCTTGCCACTTACCCAATATTGCACATATGTTGGATATAGTGACATTAATAATTTATCACATCAAATAACTAGACACACAATTAAATAGAAGTCATTTAGATCTAAATAAAAGAGAACACTATACATTGAATAACAAAATAGAACAAAAATAACCCATTTTGCTCAAGCAAAAGCAGAACCAACAATGCCCAAAAAGAATTTTAAAACAAAACGCTAAAACAAAAATCTCATACCCATAAAGTTAAATCGATTAAGCACTTGGAGGACCATACGTACCAGAAGAAAGAAGATGACAAAGAGGCACATAAAAGTTGTGTTGGAGAGAAATCACCCACCACACCCGGATGGCCACCAACATCGAACACCCACCACACCTGCTGACACCACCTTGAACACCCAGAAACCACGCACCCACCACCACCAAAGTCATCAAACATCACTAAACCCAGATGAAAATCATCAAAAATCACCAAAATCTACATAAAACACAAACTCATCAATCAAACTAGAAAAATAAAAATAAAAAAAAAAAATAAAAAATAAAACCCATCTGGGTTCAAAACTGAACCCAATTTTCTAATTTCGATTCGAACCCAAAAACCGGGTTCAAATCAAACCCAATTTCTAGGTTCGATTTTATTCGATTCTAAACCCAATTTTCTAGAACATCGAACCCAAAAATCTGGGTTCGGATATATGAAGAAGAAGAGAAGAAAAGGAAGAAGAAAAGAAGATGAGAAAAAGATGATGATGAAACCACCCATGGACGGCAACCATGGAAGGTGACCACCATCAAACACCCACCCACAACCACCCATTAAACGCATCCACCACACCCAGAAACCACTCACCCACTAGAACCACCCACCACCACCACCATCGCCATTAACATCAAACACACACCACACTCACCCATCAAACACATTCAGACGACTACCAACATCACCCCAAAAACTACCGACCACCATCAAACACCCACCCACAGTCACCCATTATACGCATCCACCACACCCAAAAACCACTCACCCATTAGAACCACCCACCACCACCGCTATTAACATGAAACACACACCACACTCACCCATCAAACACATTCGGACGGCTACCAACATCACCGACCCTCCCTCTCCTCCCCCACTCCTCCCCCCTCCCCCTCCTCCTCCTCCTCCTCCTCCTCCACTACCAAAATCCAGATGGGTTCCATCGATGAAGCCGAAGATAAAGAGAGAGAGAGACTTGGTTGAGAGAGAACGCAGATGGAAGAGAGAGAAAGATAATTGAATGGGTATTTTTTTTAATTCACTTTCTCTCTCTTTTATACCCACTTAGCCGGAAGCATATTCCCATCCTTTTTTTATTATTATTATTATTTCAACATTTCTAACTGTTGGATGCAATTCTTTATCATCCAACGATTGGATGATCTCCTTTTGGGTTCTACATATGATACGAACAATTTTTCTTGTTTGTATCATAGCTAGTCAGCTCTTTCATATTTCAAGAACCGAAACCTTTATTATTTTTTATTATTAGTTTTTATGTGTAACCAATTATATTTAAGAATATTCTTAATTAGAATCTAACTGTGATTCACAGTAAAAGGTTTCATTACGCTAAAGATACGATTTCTTTATTGTCACCAATTGAACTTTATTAAAGTTGCGGTTAATTGTGTTCACTCTTTCTTGTATATATTCAAGAACTTGGATTCGGCTAATACTTTTATTCAAGTGCAGATTTTTTAGAGTGATCAAATAATCCAATCCAAGAGTTGTTTGGTTTTAATCTTTTTTTGCCTTATTTAGTGTTTTATTAATAATTCATGCTTGATTTACATTATCTGTGGAATTTATCTTAAATTCTTTTTGTAATCAAACTTTCTTTTGATTTGTAATCAAAACACATTGAAACTTTGATTTGTCTCTTTTTTCCCCCTCTCTTTAAGCTCCAGCATATGTTGAATTATTTTTAGAAAGAATACATTAAATTTTTTCTTATTTAACCAAACAATTAAATTCCTTTTGAAAAAAAAAAAAAAAAAAACGGGGGGGGGGGGGCAATAAATTGATTATGTAACTCCCAATTTTTTTATTTAATTAAAGGATAAAATTAAATATTCTAAATAAACCCCATGAAACCCAACAGAAGCCCACATATGAAGATTATAGGATTAGGAAATCATTAACTATATATATAAATACCTCTTAAAGCACAATTAAGTCATAACATTAATTATATGATTCGATTTCATGGAAGAAAAGTTTCTTTGACATGGAGCACCGCAAGGCTTCAAGACTGCAGATCATCATAAATATCGTTGGATCTAGTCTTCAAGTCTTGCGGTTAGTTTCTTTTTCCTGCTTTCTTGTCTGAAATTATCACGTTAATTTAAATTAAGAACTTATTTTGGTCTAACATATTTGTAAATAAAGTGCAAATTTTATAGAATTAAAGACAGATCAAAGAATACAATCTCAGCGTTCTTTAATTTCTTTTGTATTGGATTTTCATTTTTTTTTCCAGTCCTGCTGAAGAGTGATAATGTATTTTGTTATTAATAATAATGGTTAATTAGGTTTTGTATTTCTTTTTTTTATTTTTTTGGAGTAAAATTTAGGTTTTGTATTTAGTGCTTGAATATTAACAGTTGTAATACTTATTCAAAGTTTATTAATACATTCTTGATTTTCATTATGTATTGATTTCATATTATTAATCGATTTCTTTTTTTGATTTTTTTAATCAAAGATTTGGATATATAACATGTTGTAACAAGAAAAATGATTATAGTAAAAAAAAAGAAATAAAAATCACATATATATTGTATATTAATGAGTTTCAACTTTAATTTAAAGGTTTTATATATTTTTGTTAAAAAAAAAATCCTATCAAAACACAATTTAATTTATCAAACAATTAAATTCTTCTTTTTTTAAATAAATTATCTATACATGAAAGTGTAAAGAATTTTTTTTTCTATTTAATTTAACAATTAAAAAAGAATTTAAATGAAGCCCATCAAGCCATGTAACTTCCTGGCTCTTTCATTTTTAACAATTAACAAACAATTAATTTTTTTAAAATAAATCATTCCTCTGATTCCATTTTCAAACTCCATGTAACTTCTTTGCTCTTTCATTTTGGATCCTAATCTACATTCACCGAAACTGTGAGTGGCAATATTTCCATCTCTCTAAAATCGTATGTAATTTGAGTGTATTGAAATATATATAGTGTATCTGTGGTTAAAAAATATATATTCAAAATTTTAAATTAATATAACTTACATTTTAGGAAAAATATTAAAATACTATTTGAATATCTATAATATACTTTTTAAATTATTTTTAGGGCATAATTTAGAATATTGTAAAAAAGGTTTGAATACAATCTCGTAAAAGACGGCAAAAATGATAAAATTATTTCCAGATCTTACAACAATATTGAATGTGGCCCATTATTATTATTATTATTATTATTATTATTATTACTATTATTTTAAAATTCCATTAATTATTTTTAAATCTTTTGCTAATCACTTTGATTTGACTTTTTAAGGTTGTTGACGGGTTTTCCTTCAAACTTGAGGTGTCATTTAAAAACAAAGATAAAAATAGTAAACACACTATTAACACTTCAAATAGTCTTTATCTCGTCAAAACATATTTACTTTCACTTGAACCACGGATCACAAATATTCCATGCAATTCAGTAGCCGATAATGAAATAAATTATTTTATCTTTACGAGTTTTCTTTTTCTTGTCGTGATATGAATTGAGAATAGAGAGATTTCGAAGCCACCTCGTTATCAATAAGTCATTTATTTCATCATATAAAAAGATAAAAAAAAAAAAAAAAAAAAATCCTGTCAAAATACAAAAACCAACAACTCTCATACCACTGAAGCTAAGGGTACATTTGCAGTCTAAAAGTGCTTTTCTGTTAACAGTTTATTCAGGCTGCCTTATTTTTCCCAAACAACAAGCCTATAGAGTAAGCATTACCTTTCTTTGCAGCTGCTTCCACTCTCTTTCCACCAATCTACATTGCATTTCCATAATTGCAATCGTTAGCACATGATTAGAGTTGTAATATTGTCTTGTTATTGTTAACGGCATGAACAGGTGGAAACCAATATTGAATTCATAAAACTATGACATAACGAAATTAACGAATCGTTAAGGTGTGCTAGAGAGTGATTTTTGATAGAAACACTAGAAACCAATTTCGGAAAAAGCATTACCAAGTGCCCTTTAGTGCTACAGAGTGATTATTGATAGAAGCACAAGTAACCAGTTTTCAAAAAAGCACTTATCAAGTGCCCTTTTTTTAGAAAGGACTTGAAGTGTGTATAAGAGACAATAGCAACGGTTCCAGCAATAAAAAGCCAAATAGTTCTTGGGATGCATCGAAGGATATAGAATATACCTTGTCCATAAGCCAGTAACCACCAGTTGGCATATACTGCACCAAGTACATTACAGCTAGTACAGGCTGCAAGAGACTGAAAAATGTTGGAACTTTGACAGAACTTAAAATTCCAAATGAAAACAGACAGCTCTGCAAAGTTTTTGTTAAAGGTGATGGTGATGACACATAAGAGTGGAGTTTTAAACATTGAAGGAAATACCTGGTGTGATATCCAAACTTCTTTCAGGCCATGGGAAGCAGCGATGATTGTCAGCTCTACACATCTTTCAGATGATACGTGTTTCTGTCAAAAAGTTTACAATTCATGAGAATAAAGTGACACTTGAACGCAGGAGATTCAACTTACGCCATGTCAAACTCTGAAAGCACTACAATGAGAAGGTCAGCAGAAAAGAGGTAATGACGCTATAATTTTTCCCAACTTCACAGTCAAATGCTTGTAAACCTAACTCTCAGCTCCTAGCTACTATAAAACATCTGATTTGCCAAAAAAATTTGACAGTGTCCATCTTCCTATCAGTCCAGAGTTAGGACAATAATATGCACTCAGCTCACAATATTACTTTGATTCAGAGGTGCTCATTAATGTGTTTATGAGACAATAGCAAACAATATGATCGACAATATAACTGCTAGGAACTGACCTCAGAAGAAGCCTTCTGTTCTGAGGCTGTTGCCCCAGAACCGTTTGATGTTTGTATAGGCCCAGGACAAACTACAGTCACTTTAATCCCTTTCTGACATAACTGTGATAACAATAAAATTAAGACCATTAGAAACAAGAAAAACGAAGTTAAGAACACTTTCACAACAAGTACTTGGTCAACAAGACCAACATTATTATCAATTTAGCAATTAGGACGAATTTCATTATCTTATTAACTACAAATCCGAGGGTGCTCTTGCTTTCTCCCTTTTGTGGTTGTGCGCGTATGCTTGTGACCGGATAAGAAAGTGAATTTACATTCTAAATCCTCACTCTTAGTCTATTATTGGCAATACACCAGAGGGTGGTGCTACGGGGACCATGATCATTGCTTTGAATATCGATCATACTGTCTTTTACCCAATGTTTAGTATCAACCTACAAAAGACTAATACTAGTAATATATTAGTCTGCTTGTTATCAATGCGGAGTATCAGAATAACACAACCATATAGGGTGCTACGCATAAACAGGTACAAACATTCTATTGACCCTTGCTTCCTTACTGTCGCTAAAAGTTATTCTTAATTGGCACATGTTATTTGCTCACGATTGTCTGCAACTAATGCGTCTATGGATTCACAAAATAAATAACTTTTCTTTTCTCTTTTTTCTTTTTTTTTTCTCATTTTTTCAATACAGCGGAAAAACCTTAGTTACACATCTTCAAATTTCCAGTCATCCCAGGGTACATAGCCATTAAGTCTTTCAAATAGTCTAGATAAGAAGTCACTTTTCACACTAAGGTACAGGAACCTTAATTTGTTACAAAGACCCCTTGCACATAGGTTGATAAAAAAAGACTGGAAAATAGTATACTATAACACTATGCTTTCAAGTCAATTAATTTAAATGAAAAAAGTTCCAACAAATACAACTATTTAAAGTCAATGATATATAATTCAGAGTGTCTCATTTAGGTCAAAATATAAAGAATTTCTATTGGCCCAGTGATCTAACCGGTGCTTCTATTTTATTTCGCAAATACTGCTGCATATTTAAGTTATAAGTTGGCACTGATGCAACTTTGACAATGAGACTGCATGAATTTTTCCCTCAAGACAGAAGTCATATAAATACCTCAGAACGCAAGGTATGGAAGTATCCATTTAAAGCGTATTTAGAAGCAGAGTAAACTGCCTGACCTGGAGCAGGAGTTTTTCCGGCAGCACTGCTCATCTGCATATAATGTGTAATAAAACAACAAAAGAGTATTATATTTCATTTCAAAACTACAGATGGACAAGATGATGTAAAAGAAACATAATCAAAGTTCAGGCATCTAAAGTTTTAGAAAGGTAACATCAAGCTTCATATCATCAACTACCAAGCACCTAACGGGCATGACACCTTATGTTTAGCAAACATCGAATACTACTCATATCATTTCGCATATCTAACTGCATAACAAATGCACACCCCATTAAATATGATATAAGACGCATCCCAAAATTTAGTTGTATACATTGGTAAGAGTAACCATTGTGTATTTCTACTTACCACAACAAAATGACCCCTTCCTCGCTTCACCATAAAAGGTGCCAGTAATCGAGTCAGAGATAATGTCCCCAGAACATTAACATTGAATGTTGCCTGTTTTTAAATGGACAAATGTGATTAATTGAACAAGGCAGCTCAAAAATAAAAACTTTAATACTGCATTTAAGTTATACTTCTGCACATGAATCTCATAGATTGGTCAATTGGCAGATCTAATTTGACAGTACATGGACATAAAAGACTCACGATAATTCATAAAAGTCCTTCGTACTACACTACGTAGACTTTCAATTTTGATACCTTGAGGCTTTCCTCAGTGACTTCCAAAGCTGTAGATTTCTGCCAAAAACAAAACAAAGCAGAACTATATGAGATCTAATTAAAGAAACAAGAAATAATTTTTGTTCAGTACTTGTGATTACCAGCAAAGAAAACAAAAAATGCTTCTATATGTGCATTTTTGTTTAATCATCTAAAAGGTATGTACCATTTTTCTATCCCATATAAGGATCAATCACTTACAGGGCGTTCATAAGCTGCATTGTGGATCATATAGTCAACACCAGAACCAGGGAAAAAAGACTCTGCTTTTTCAACTGCTACCTTGAGCAAACCTTCACCAGATGCCAAATCCAAAGGTAAAATCTTCACTTCATCAGGTGCGTGTTTACCTTCAGGCATGCCAACCATATCACACAAAACAATTATAAATAAAGGGGAAAGAACAAGGATTGTGAATATCTTTAAGGATTCCAAGGGCTTGGCCTCAGCCTCTGGAAAATGATATACCTACAAGCTGCCTCTTAACTCGCTCCAATTCAGCTTCATTCCGAGCTGATAGAATAAGCTTGGCACCTAATCTCGCCAACTGAATAGTAAGTGTTTCCCCTAAATTTAACCATTAAAGGTGAAAAAGATGAGAAATAATTCATAAAAATTTCAACACCAACTGACAGGTTGGTTCTCAGATAAAGCCTAACATGATGAAGCTCACTAACTGCAGATATGAAACAGCTACAACAATGTCCCTGATTAATGTTTTCCTCTTCGGCGAAAAGGGAACATGCATTTGAACACAATAACAGTTTCCATTAATATAAGATGGAATCATGGAAACAAGTAAAACATAATAGAAGTAATAACAAGATATTTTCACTTTGAATGAGAACAACAGGCATTACAGCCTTAAAATTTTACATAGCAAGTGTCCTATGATTGTAATAGTTCCATATGAATCTACTATAACAGGGTTCTTTAATGGTTTATTGAATCACATGTCATTCTGTTTTCGTCAACTAGAGAGAATGCTGCCGAGTTTCTGGAAAATTGGACAGTGTCTGCCAAACTTATTTTGATACACAGACACAATAGAAAGGTACAATGCCTATATGTTCATCAGAATAAAGATCATTGAGAAATTATTCAAAATAGTAAGTTCTCAATGGCCGGCAGACATTTTTATTTAGTAGTCAAGGGTATAAAAATGGCATCACATGGGCCAACAAATTAGATGACAATAAATTCTTTCCACCTTTGAAAGCAACAACAAAATTCCAATTTTTTCACTCAACGGGTTTCATCATATATATCAATAAATGTAAGGTAAGACAAATCACCAAGCCAGTTTATAGGAATAAAAATGGCATCACTAAGAGCAACAATAACAAAAACGTCATTGTTCTTATCAACAAGCACATCATCATCATCCCCATCACAATCTGATCAAAACTTGAGTTAAAATATAGCTGAAAACAACAAACACCTTTCTGAAAATACATGTCTGGTATGTCAAACAAAACCAACAAAACTGAAATATTAGCACAATAAATATAAATAAACATGGAAAAAAAAATTAACAAAATAAAAATCAATACACCCCATAAGAACAAACGAACACACATTCATCAATTTACATACAATAAAAAAACACAAATAATAAGAGAATAATAAGTTCTCATACCAATTCCGCGGCTGGCTCCTGTAATCCAGAAAACCTGACAAATCAACAAAAACCATAAAGACCCACATGAAAAATTACATTCAACACTCCAAAAAAAAAAAAACTCAACAAAAGAAAAAGCAAAAACCATAAAAAATCACTCATGAATGCAAAAACAAGAACACTGACTTATCTTCAATTTTCTTCTATCTTGAAAACCCTTAGCAGTCAAAAAAATCATATATACCCACATGGAAAAAGAAATTACATTCAACACTCAAAACATATCAACAAACCATCAGAAAAACACAAAAACAAAATAATGAAAACTCGATTAAAAAAAAAAATGAAAGCTCACTCATGAACTCAAAAACACAAAACTGATTATAACAAGAAGCAAAAATACTAAATGGGGTTACTTTATCTTCGATTTCTTCTCTCTTGACATGTTTCTTCGACATTAAAGTGAAATCCCCTGCAAAAACAAAGACAGAAGGTGAGCTTGAGTTATCGAATTACAATGAGATGGGGGTGTTGAAAATACCATCTGCAGTGATGAATTTGACGAGAAAAGTGAAGAGAATGAAGAGCAAGAGAGAAATGAAGAGCAAGAAGAGCATTTTGTTTTTCAGATTTCGGTTTTTCCGGTGGATTTTGGTTTTGTGAATTTTTTTTTATTTTTCCCCTTCTTTTGATGGGTTACAAAGCTAGCACACTAGCTTCAATTTGATAAAACAAAAAGCTAGCACACTAGCTTGCGGAGGGCAAGAAAGTAAATATATTCATATATTTATATATTTATTTAGAGTAGATTGCCTTCTACCTTATCGAGGTTTGATTTTTAACATACGAAAACAACGATTGCATTTATTTGCAGCATTCTCCCTTATATTAATGATAAACCAACTTGGACCATCAAAAATTCAGTTTGACTATGAAGAACGATAAAAAGATGTAAATACCCTCAATCATATAATAAAAAAAAAAATTAAATAAGTATAAGGAAACCTGTAAAAATCTCGATCATCTATCTTGTAGATAAACAATGGAGATCAATTTAGGGGGAAAAAAAAGTTTAAAAATTTGGATCTAAGTCATCCATCTCAAAGATAGAATATCAAGATCAATTTTTGAAAGAACAACACTCATTTTAGTCCCTAAATTTTGAGAAATTGTCAAATTTTTAACTATGTTTGAGAAAAAAGTATAATGAACCTTAACTTTTCATTAGTCTCTTCCGTTAGTTAACTGACGATCAAACCTAATATGAAATACAAAAAGTTAATTTTACCCCTATAATTAGTTAATCTCAAAATTTGAAAAATAAAAAATAATTTTAAACCAATAAAATATTGACACATCACCACTTCTAAATTAAAATATTTGAATATATAATTAATATCTTGTTTTACTTCATTAAAAAATAATTTTTAAATTAAAAAATAATTTTTATTTTTAACTTAATCTCCACCTCTTTTTTAAATTCTTAAGGATTTTTTTTTTAATTTTTAAATTAAAAAAATTATATATGTTTTATGAAAAACAATCGAATCAAAACCAAGATTTACCCAGACCATCATCAATCTTCTAATCTCCCAAACCATTATCAGATCAACATAATCAATTATCAATTATCTATCCAAAATTTTTAAAAAAAAAAATTGAAGAACGATGATTGTTCCATAAATCTCCATGGCTGATAGTATCACCACCACCACTACTCAATCACCACCAAACATCATGATCATATTCAATCACACAAAACATCACCACCACTCAATAACCACTACACTTTACCACCATACTAAATCACCAACACACAAATTACCACCACACTAAATCACTAGCGCACACACTCAATAACCCAAAATGGAACCCAGATGATGATATGGGTTCGATTTACTTCAAACCCATATCTTTATCTAGGTTTATACACAAAACCCATAAACTTATTGTGAAGGAGAAGAAGATTTGTATGGTCCCACAGGAAATCGAGAATGAAAGGAGATGTGAAGAGAACTGAGAAGATTAGAGTGGTAACGGCAGCCATGGAAAGGGAGAGGCAGAGGAGGATAGAGATGAGGGTGGTGATGGGGGCCATGATCTGTGTGGTGCCACCGAAAACTGAGAAAGAAAGAAGATGTAACAAGAACCCAGAAGTTTAGTCTGGTAACGACGGCCATGGAAGGGGAAAGGTGGAGGAGAAGGGAGACAATGGTCGTTGAAATAGGTTAAGAGTGACCGAACGAGATGTGGGTTGTTGAACAGGTTGGACGACTACAAATGGGTAACCATCGGATGGTGATAATGGTAGGCAAGGGATGGTGGTCTGTTGCGCATGAACAAGGTTGGGTTGTTAAACGATGTGGGGTGTGGGTTGTTGAATGACGGGGGGTGGGGTAGTGTAGTGGGGGGTGGGGTAGTGTAGTGGTGAGTGGGGTTAGGGGAATGTTGTTGAAACGAGTTTTATTTATATTTTTCAATTTTTTTTTAAATTTTTTCCTCTTTTTTTTTTTTAAATGAATTCATGATTTGAAATACCAATTTTACCCCCATTTACTATGCTATCAGTTAAGTTTGACTGTTAGTTGACCGATAGAAGAAATTAATTTTACACTTTTCCGAAAAGTTAAGACTCATTTTGTTATTTTGGAAAATATAGATAAAAATTTGACATTTTCCAAAAATTAGTGACTAAAATGATTTTTTTTCTTTTTTAAAAAATAAAAAAAAAGATCAATTTTTGAAAAAATGAAAAAAAAATGAAGAAAATGAAAAAAATTGAAAACAACAGTGGAGATACACATTTTTTTAAAAGTTGGATCTAACTAGGTCTCCACTGCCATCTTCAAGATTTTTTCTATAAGTTTTCACCGCCATGTTTGTCTCCAACCAAAGCGATGGCTCATGATGTTGAAATGGTGATGGTCTCTACCCAAATTTTGAAGCGGCTCACCAACAGTCAAAATGACAAAACGATATGATAGGAAATAAAGATGGTTGATGATGTTGTTGATAACAATGGTTAATGTTTGACAATGGTCTCCACCCAAATTTTGAAGTGGCACGCCAACCAATTTGAAGTTAGTTTGAATTGATTTCCACTGAAACCAATTTCTTCATCTAGGGTTGATGAACCCAATATAAAGAACTATTTACTTGGTTTCATTGAATCTAAATGAAGATGTTCATCTAGGTTCCACAAACTCAAATGATGAAGATGATGTTTTTATTATTTTTATCATTTTTTTTTTTGTTTTTTATGTTGGATGGTGGATTAAGGAAGAAGAAGAAGAAGAATGGTTGGTTGATCTTCCAACTACAGGGCAATCAAGGTTCACACCAAAAAAATATTAAAGAAAAAGTAGAAGATTGTAGTGGAGATCCAATTCCATCTTCAACATTTTGTTTTTCTTTTCTTTTTTTTTTAATATTTTGATTTTTAAATTTAAAAATTATTTATTTTTTGATTTATTTTATAAATTTGTAAATTATTTAAAATTGATCTCCATTGTAAATAGCTCATTAAATAATAAAATTAAAATTTAAAAAAAGAAAAAAAGAAAACGATCATATTATCCTTTTAAAGTTAAAGTTAAAAGCAACTCAAATCATTAAATGAGTGGAGGACATTGCAATGGATGCAAACGTTGTCTCCATCTGTCAAAACTCAGACATCATGAGAGAATAAGGTAATTTATTCATTTATTTATGCAGAAAAAATATTAATTATTATGAGTCTATTAGATTGACTTTTTGCTTATGGATATGGACTCTAATTAAAATGCCAATAATACTAGAGAAATTATTTTTTATCCCAATTTGATCCGTACTTATGATGTGACATGGATATATATAAACATATATACATAATAAAATTAATAATTATCAATGAATTTCCATATCATGATTTGGGACCAAATTTGAATACGAAAATATAATATATAACATTAAAATATCATCTATAGTATTATTCTAATATTAATATAATGGTTATAGCTCATATGTCTACATAAATTTGGACAAATAATTTGAATACTCAATTATTATTCTAATTTATACTATGTTGACAATCTAGATATGGATTTAAATTAAGGTAGTCAAATTTATTTGTATTTATATAATAATTATATTTCATATGTAAGTTCACTTAAGGGAAAAAAAAATCTGATCAACCTACACGACTCACTTCTTTTTCAGCTATTACAAATAACTAAGCAGAGAAATTCTTACAACAAATCACTAATTATCAGAAAGTGGAGTCCACATAATTAGCTAAGAATTACCATAAATCTCAATTCTTCTTTAAAATTTTCACAATTACATAACAAAAATTAACAAATAAATTAAAAATAATAAATAAATAAATAAGATCAAAAGAAAAGTGCGTCGCATATCACTAAAGATATAATAAATAAACTCTTTCAAAAAAAAAAGATATAATAAATAAATAAAATATTATTAAGAAGAAAAGTGAAAACCCTTTTTCAATTTTCTCCCCTCTTTTCAGCGAGAAAGTGACAGAAAATGAACCCAAAAAAAAAAAAAAAATCCAAAGATATTCACTATTAGATAGAAAAGCTATCCCAAAAATTAAAAAAAGAAAAAAAAAAAATCAGATTTGGTTGCAATGAGCGCAGTCTTACCAATGAGACTCCTGGTGCCTTTAACCACCCCCACCACCACCTCCGCCACGTCCACTACCGCCACCAGCACCACCTCCTTCTTCACTTGCTCTGATTTCCCCTCCTCCAAGTCCTTCAAGCCCCCACCAAACCCTACTTTCACTTTCCTTTCTTCTTCCACAGCATTTTCTCACCATGCGAGGAGGCATCCGCCCTCTGTGTCCAGCAGAACGGTAAGCTGCGTCTGGGTATTTGGGATGAGCCCGTTTTGTATCTGGGTTTTTGTTTTTGTGGCCTGATATTCAAGCATGTGGTGGTTGTTTGGTGGCTTTTGTGTTTGTGTTTGTGTTTGTGTTTGGTGGTGATTCATCTGGGTTTTATTTTTGGTTGGTTGACTTTTGTGGCTTATGAATTTGTTGGTTCTTTCTTTGCTGTAGTTGTTTACTTCTTTTCAAACTCTGTGTGTGTGTGTGTGTGTGTGTGTGTGTGTTATGAGTTTGAAGTTTTTTCTAGTTTGGATATAAGTGTAGTTGACATGATGTTGGTTTGTTAGGCTTTCATTTGAGTTTATACGTGGTGGTATTTGTATGAATTTTGTGCTTTTATTGAGTAACGCTAGATATCCCAATTTTATATGGTATTTGTGTAAAGTTGGCTCCTTTTTTGAGTAATGCTATATATTTCAATTTTATAAGGTGGTATTAGTGTAAAGTTCGCGCCTCTTAATAAGTAACGTTAGATATTCCGATTTTGTATGATATTTGTATAAAGTTTGGACTATTTTTGAGTAATGCTTGGTATTTGTATTTTGGTTGAGGTGGGAATGGTGTTGCAATCACATGAGGCACATTAATTATTACATCATTTCATGGTTGGCATACTAGTGTTATTAAATTGACATTTAACTGGCCATATACTTTGGATATCTCTGAATCACCAACAAGTCTTGAAGCATGCATGAACTGTATAAGTGATCGAATAACTGGTCATGAGGTTGACCTCATTGGATGTCTTTGTGTTTATGTTTTCCGTCTATGTTTTGTTCTGTTTGGCGTTACTTTTGTCTGCAGTTGGTTTTCACTAATGATTTACTACCAGGAGCTGTGTTTTTATGTACTTGTTTAGTGGCTTTGTGGATTAATGAGAAGAGATCAAGACATGGACGGTTGGAGATACGAAGAGGAGAATGCGGTTAGCATGTTTGGCTCTAATGAAGATGCTGGCCCTCAGATTCCTACACAAATCCAGTCTGTTGTGGAAGGATCAGGGGCAGTCATGGTATCGGAGTATAAACCTGTTCCTGATGTGGATTATCTACAGGTGTGCAATCTCTCTGTCCTTTTCCTGTGGTTGCTTGTGAATTGAAACTACCATTAAACAATAACTCACACTTATAGATGCTGATACCATGCCTTATATGAATGTTATAATCTGTCTATTCGGTGATATCTTGCATTGTTGAGTTAGTTTCCTTAGAGCTATTCATATCTAACATTGTGGTGGGGTTGGATAGGTTTTGTTCAAATTTATCAAGCAAAAAGAGTGATTAAAAAAAAAAGAAAAAGAAAAAGATAATGTGATGTTAGATAATGTTTTCATTCAATGCTTGTCATTCAGAAGTTCATTTTTGTGGGTCCTTAGCATTGTGTGACGTGTGCTTCAGTTTAACTGTTAGTTGAGACTTGCAACAACTTTGCACCTATTGCTAACTTCATGAAACTCTCGGTTTATGTTTCCAACATGAAGTTCTATATGTATTATATCGTGTGCAGGAGTTATTGGCCATTCAACAGCAAGGACCTAGGAATATCGGCTTTTTTGGGACACGGAATATGGGTTTCATGCATCAAGAGCTTATTGAGATACTTAGCTATGCTCTGGTTATAACTGTAAGACACTAGATTTTCTATCCTGTTAATTTTTTATGTCGTGGATAGTTGTTGAGCTCATCAAGATGCTATCAAATGGTGTGGTTCACTAGGTGCTTGTTGCAATATGAAGGAATTTACATCTTAGATTTCTATTTTCCTGAATATGCTAAAACTTTTCTTCTTTTTGGCAGAAAAATCATATCTATACATCAGGTGCATCTGGGACTAATGCAGCTGTTATCAGAGGAGCTTTAAGAGCAGAGAAACCAGAGTTGCTTACTGTAATTTTGCCACAAAGCTTAAAGAAGCAACCACCTGAGAGCCAGGAATTGTTGTCAAAAGTAAAAATTTAAGATTCTACAATTAGATGTGTAGAATATGATATTTATGGCTTTAGATTTTATCAGAGTTTAAAATTAATTTGTTTCATTTAACAAGGAAAAATTTTGAATGATATTGCCAAATGGTACTAAATTTTGTTAGGTAATTTTTGGTAGTCGGTATTTAGTTATTTTTTGAGACATTTTGATTTAGATATGAGGTAAAAGTTTAACTTTTTAGATTTACATGCGAATAGTTTACAATTAGAGTTCTATTAAATTGCCTTGAGGGTTATATACAACGCCCATAAATGATATTCCTTGGAAACATACACCCTCCTATTTACTTTCTTATCGCCATTATTAGATTGTAGTCCATGAGACATTGAGTTTCAGCTACTAGACAACATGATTTTTGTCTTGCTGCTTTTATTTTTTCTTGGATAGAACACTGGTTGTTGAAACTCTTAATTTTTAGGATAAGTCTAATGAGCCTCTTATAGGGCTTAGGAAAATTCCAATTTAAGAAGTACGTGAACTCCATCCCTCTCCTTTATTAAAGGTTGAGTAGCATTAACCTTTCTTTGATAGCTAGATTTGGGTTTCAACTGCTAAATACAAATATTGCAGTCAAAATTATAAATCAAAAGCTCACTTTTCTTGTGGATGTTTGGAAAAATGTGGCAATTGAATGTGGTATGCTTGTAAAGAGTGGTAGTGAATACTAATTGGTATGAGCTGCCACTGGTTTCTACCTAATCAGCAGCGTTGTTTTCATCTGTTTCATTTCAACCAACTCTTTAGTTGGAGTTTTTTCTATAAAAGCCAATAAAGAAACTTGAAGTTTTAAAGTAACTGTAAAAGTACGATTTTGGCTTCTGTGATTTTTGCCACGACTTGCTAGATATTGTGGATTACCTAAAACAGCTAACTTTTTTTTGTAGTCTGGCCAACTGTTGTTGCACATTTAAATTTGTGTTTTTTATGCCTTAGATATCTGGATAAAGGTGTTGTGATTAAAAAAAAAAAAAAAAAAGGTCTTCAAAATTACTGTCTTCTTATATAATAACTGACTGGGTGAGTCGTTGATTGGGCTGAAGTGATGGATAAAGAACCATTATATACGCTACGCTAGGTTTGGTCAGTATATTGAAGTTTTGTGGGTTTGTAGAATTGACAATGACTCTGCACATAGAGATCGAATATGCTCGCCTTACCAAGGTCCTTTATGAAACCCCCTGGCACAATGGATCTAGTGGCTGTAAGACACCAAACTTCTAGAGCATCTCTTGGTCTTGTTGTCAATAAATTTTCATCATTTTCTTAATTTGATCTATCCAAAGCTGGTCTAAATTTTTTTTAATCTGCATGTCACATTAAGCACTTTGGTGGAGAGATACAATCATAATTTTCTTAATTTAATCTATCCAAAGCTGGCCTAAATTTTTTTAATTTGCATGTCACATTAAGCACTTTGGTGAGTTGTGACTAATGAGCTTGGTATATTTAATTTGTTGTTTAATAAGACAGTTTTTGATCTTCTTTAACTTCATTGTATATATATACTATGGTCCAATCTCAAGTGGCCAATAGGTTGTGGCTACTGTAAGAGGAGTTTTATGGGGCAAGTGAGCATTCTTGTCTGTAATTTCGTTATTTGTTTCTTTTATGACAAGATTGGAGGCCTCAATTGTGATGAACCTGTTGTATGAGTATAATTGAGTTCAATTACTGATTTAATGGGCATGATGATAAAACTGAAATAAATTATTGTTGCTTTGTTGTATTTATAGTTTTGTTTTTGGAATTTGAAGGTGAAGACCGTGATAGAGAAACCTCACAATGATCATCTCCCTCTAATAGAAGCCAGCAGGTTGGTGATAGCTCTCTCTCTCTCTCTCTTTCTCTCTCTCTGTGTCTATATATATATATATATATCGGTTTGTCTTATTAATTCTTGTCTTTAATGACAAAGGAACCTATCTATGGTTTATATAGCATTTTATATAAGTTCCAAAGGTGCTTGTTAATGTAAGGAAAAGCGATATTTTTATTCCTAATATTATGTAGATTAATTATCAGTCCACGACAAATTGATAATGGAAATGATTTGTGATTAGGTCAAAAGTTTTAAATTCTTGAACCAGATATTTTACATTGAAATCGTAGCAAGTCACAATAGGTAGTGCTGTATTGAGGTTCACTCTGTAGGTTTCTAAGGTTGCAATGATGCTTTTGAGCTGAATTTTCTAGGTACTACCTTGCAGTACTAGATAGCCGAGCATGACCTTTTACTAAAAAGAATGCTGCTTCTAAAATTTGTTGGTCTATGTAAGTGTTTTAGAATGAGTTACTCTAGGACACAATCACTGCCACTGTCCCTAGTTGTCTTGTTCATTTCGCATATTTGAGAGCTCACTTTAAGAGTTTCATTTGAGTTCCAGTTATTGTACTTTAGGCTAATTTCAGTTCCGATTTTTGATCTTGGATATATTCCTATGAGTTTCCTAACTCCCCGAATTGTAGGATTGGGTTGCACGTAATTTAAAAACTTGTAAAAACTAATCATATATATATACATATTCTTTTTTTTTGAAGTGTATTCTTTTTCTTTTGTTATTCCTTTACTAATGTCGGTTAATTGCAGGTTGTGCAATATGGACATAATATCACATGTACAGCAAGTCATTTGTTTTGCTTTCCATGACAGCAAGTTGCTCATGGAAACATGTCAAGAAGCCAAAAATCTCCGGAAAATTGTCACTCTCTTTTACCTGGACTGAATCAATTTGTTCATTTTGTCTATAAATTATTTCAGGGGGAGAAATTATGAAAGGAGTTACTGGAGTCTGGAGAGATTATTTTTGTTTGTAAATTGGGTGATGATGAAACAAGATAATTATATTGTTTAGCTTCGTTTTGTAGTTTGTAACTTTGAAGGGAGCCAATTTGCTCCTCTTTCATTGAAAAATGAATAGAAATTCTTGTTATTTCAGTTTTAATGGAAGATATACATGTTTTTGCACAATCTGATATCATCAATCATCTCGAGGTTCTTCCTGTGTACACTGGTAGGATCAGAAATAGAGTAAAAGAAGTAGGAATTCGTGGCATCTTGTCTTCTGTTTGATTTTGAAATTCAATTTAATTAACCACGTTAACATTTACATTCTTAACCAATTAAAATCAACAAGTATTTCGTAATTCACAATCTATTATTATCATTATTCGTGTTGTTTGTTTATAAATAATAGTTTATAAACAAAAGTGATTCTTAAAAACTTGTATATATACAGGTGTATAGTTTGTTGCTCACTCTAAATTTCACTTTTTTTTGTGCTTGTGATTAATATTAGTCTATTGATTAAGACAGTGCATTTTTTATTTTTGTGATTGGATTGAATTCAATTGGCGTAAGACAAGATAATTATGATTTCCAATAGTTAGTCTATGTTGTCGAGATGATCAACATTGTCTAAAGGGATATTAGAGCTCTAAAAATTGGTTTAAAATACAACAAAAATTAATTGATATATAAAGGAACAGTTGGCAAGAGAGCGTCAACTCTAAATAAATGACCAAGAGTTCACACATAATTTATTTTGAAGAGCTACAAATCCTGCTTTGCTATGGCCATATATATCACCATTACCTACGAAATACATTTTTCAGAGTCCAACAATAACATGAAATGATACATTCATTGATAAAACAAAACCACTGCCTATGCCAATATGATTTCAAGTAAAGAATCAACACTAACCCTAAAATCGTTGTGACATATGATGCAAAAAGGCTCCAATAGAATCAATGGCATGGTCATCATCTTCTTCTCCAGCACTGGATGTTGTTGCTGGCTCATTACTGCAACTTCTCTTGATCTGTGAACCACAAAGACCAGGATTACCTCTATAATTGCTCTCATCAAAAGTGGCAAACTGCTCTTTGTTAGAGACTAGACCAGACAAGTTGTTGAATGACACATTAAATGGGGCCAAGCTGTGAAGTTTAGTCAACTGAGAAGGCATTTGGCCATTTAACTTGTTATTGGAAAGATCTATGCTCTTGAGATTTCGGAAGCTCTCTGGTATAGATCCTGATAAGAAATTGTGTGACAAATTCAAAACACGAGTTTTTGAAAGATACCCAATCTCTGATGGGATGTCACTTGTTAATTCATTACTTGACAAATCTGGCCCAACCATATACCGAAGAATGCTACCCTCATAGAATTCCTCTCTCTTCTTTGCTACAAATTCTACTGTTAATTTTTGATAAAAGAATATAGGTAAGAATTGCTGGTACAACTGAAGAGTGAAGTTGTAGGAAGCAATAGAAGCAGGTTTATACCCAAATCCAAATTCTGGGTTAGAACTACGAGAATATTTGTCTTCCACTACCCAATGTATGTATTGTGCCATTAAATTTTTACGCAAGAGATCCAAAATGCTTATATATTTTAATCTACACAATTCATGTGGAATATGTCCCTCTAGATAATTTCCTCCTAAAAGAAGATAAGGAAGATTTAAAACTCATCATCAATCTGATTTGAAATACTTGCAGAAAATTAATTATCTGTCAAATCGAGTATGGATAGCACAGAGCTTTTGAAAATTGCATTCGGATTGATCCACTCAAAACATTTTGTTGCATGTAAAGGTATTGCACTAAGGAAAGATTGAAGGAAGATGCTAATGATCCAAACAACTTATTTTCGAAATATCTAAATACCAAAAATATTTGATATTGCTCAATTGAACAAGAACACCACCTTCCAAAAGATTACTTGATAGTGAAATAAACCTAAGAGAAAAGATTGTTGGATAAATTTAATACACATAATAACCTGGCCTTCAACACTGCATCTTGAATCTTTCCAATAAAATTGTTGTTTGATAAATCTAGTGTTCTAAGTTTTTCCATTCGATCAATAGAAGAAGGAATATGGCTTTCAAAACTACTATACGACAATCTTAGATTCAACAATTTTGGAAGAATCATACTCAAATTATCAGGGAATTGACCATTGAGATTATTGTTGGAAACACTTAGTTGACACAAACCATGTGTGGAGTTGGGTAGTTGAAGAATTCCTGTCAAGGAGTCATAAATTTTAGTCTTGTGTTGTTATGTAAAAGCCAAGTTGGCCAACTTATTATGAGAGAGGTTAATGAATTCTAAGCTATGTTGGAACATGATAAAACTAGGAATAGCATGTAGGTTGCAATTGCTTAAGTAGAGGACCTTCAATTGATTCTGTGGCTGAAGAAAATTTTCACTTTCTAGTACTTGTAAAGTAGTATTTCAAATAGAAAATTGGCATATCTCAAGCTTTTAGAGGTTGACTAGTAAGCCAAATGAGAAATGACCTTCAAAGTTATCCCCAGGAGACAAATACTCCAGTGTTGTGAGATTGGCAATAACGGAAAGTAAGATCCCACTTAATTGATTATCTGAGAGGTATAGGGCTAGAATATTTGTCAAGTTGTTTAGACATGCAGGAAGAGGACCTGCAATTTTATTCTTATTGACATCCAACTCAAGAAAATTCTTCAGTTTGCATATTCTTCAATTGAAAGAAGATGGACGTAAATTAAAACTGATACTAATAAATATGTGTGGGTGGGATTAGAGGAATAGAAAGAAAAAACAAAAGTAGCAGATGTGAAAAAGCTGAAGAGAAGATAAAATAAAAGGATTATAATCATTGTAAAGTCAAAAGTACATATTGAGACATGTTGACATGCTTCTGTCTGTGATGTGGAAATTTGATGTTTACAATCCATGCCTGGGTGTAAGCAGAGCTGCCGTGTTCTATTTTAAATAAGCGTGGCTTGGAAGCCTCTCTTTTTCTTTCACATTAAGTGTGTTTGTATTTAAGGAAAAGGGACAGAGGTCCCAAAATGCTTGTTGAGTTGTTCTGCCATTTATAACTGTTGTTTTATATTTTTACTAGGTAGAATTGAAGAATAGAGGATTACCTTACCAAATTTTCATTAAAACCATCTTATGCTATTAAAGTTGATCGACTTATTTACTTGGGTTTAAGAAAGAAGCTAAGATGAGTCTTGTTAATGAATGTTATACTTTAGCCATTAAAATAGATCTAACAACATAGTTAATTTTGGTTTTTGTTCTTATTGTACTAGTAAAAAATATGTTTGATCTGTATCTACATATAAATACAGAATGGTGAAGGATCTCTCACCATAACAACCTTGATGAAATCCAATAAATTTAGTAAATTGTAATATGAGATGTATTTCATGGATGATAAAAAAAGTTAAAACATACTAATAAAAACAATTTGAAATTTTTGGGTACCACTTTTTTTTTTTTTAAAGAAAATGTGAATCATTAAATTGAAAGTGGTTGAAAAAGTATATACATAACAAGATAATCGGAAAAAGAAGGGACAAATTGATAAAATCAATTGTTTTTTTTTTTTTTTTCACTTTTTAACCCTTTGCCTTCCTAATAAATTTGGAATACTGAATCATCTAGTTTGTACTTATGGTGAATATTATAATTTAAAAAATTACTAGGTACTCTATGGGACTAATGCTAAAATTAAGGCAAATTTATTTTGAATTCTTAAAGTAGAAAAAATGGTCAATTGGTTAACTTGTAGATCTAGTAATTAGTAGGATACAATTATTGACCACTCGTACCTTTCGTGAAGACAATTATGTGTTGGACATTTTAGTTGATGACTTAAGGATCTTAATTTTTTGGTTTTCTTTTTGTGGGATTCTCCCCCACGTTGTACTTTTAAGTAATTATTCTTCTATGAAAGAGCACTTCAAGCTTTTTGGCCGCTAGTTTGTATATATTGTTGTTCTCTCTTTTTAATGAAACTTCTTCTTGAGATGTCTCTTTGCCCTCTTAGACTTGCTTAAAATAGATTAATACATGCATACATAGTACTTAAAGTTGGAAGTCCATTGGTTAATTCTAAAGTATTTGCCAAATTTTGGATGTCCATTAAACTTTAAACACAAAATATGTTTAAGAGGGGCCAAAAGCATACAATTAACTTCCAAACAAATTTAAAATTAAAAGTAATCACCCAAATCCAACTACCCATTCAAAATCTATGATTAGTTAACAAATTATGACAATAATATAAGAAAAAATGGTACTATGGTAGTATCTTTCAGTAAGATTCAGTTCCAAGTCAACAAATAAATAAAAACAATAGCTAGTAAAATCTTAATATTACTTGACTCTTGTAGAGAGCCACTTACGTTAGACTTTAGATCCAAGAATTTCAAGTTTCTCATACTCGTTAATTCTGCACCAATATAAAAGAAAAAGAAATTGAAACTTGGATAATAAATTATTGATAAAGACAATTTCTTTGGCATGTGAGATTATTCTTGCTTATTAATTTTGGTGAAATAAAATGAGATGTGTGCTTACAGATTGATAAACATAATAAATTAAAATTTTAAGAACAATTTAAAAATGGTTGTATGCACACTAGCTACTTATTATCATTAGTTGAAAATGAAGCATTGCTCAAGAGGAGGGTGAAAACAGTGTTATCTTCGGACAGATTTGCACACAATCCTTTAATAACTCAAAATCTGTGACTTTATTAATGAAATATGACAATAATATAAAAACTAAATGCACAATTTGTGTTCCTTAGTTGAATTTAATTAATTTATTAAGCCAAGCTAGTTGTGTTTCCCAAAGAAAGCCAAGGTTTATCTTGTAGCAAGAAAAATAATGGTATAATCTTCAAGTAGAATTGAGTTCCAATTTTAGCCAATAAGTAGTAAGCAACTACTTGTAAAATCTTAAATATTACCTAGCTCTCGTAGGAAGCCACTTGTCCTATTACCACTTAGATCAAGAATCTCAAGTTTCTCAAATTCTCTAATCCTCCACTTATAAAAATAGAAATAGTAGAATTTGAAAATCAAATAAGAAATTATTAACAAAGCAAAGACTTTATGGAAGCATACTTTATTGTTTGGGGTTGAAATCTCTCAAAATCAAAGTAGTCAACAAAGTGATTGTATTAAGGTATGATAAGATACTACTGTTGAAGTTATTAAAGCCAAAGTCTAAGATCTTCAGTTGCTTCAAACTCTAAAGCCATAATGAGCTGCAAAAGACCGAAAAATGTTGTTCAAAATATTAGTGCCTTGTAAATCAATTACATGAAATATTTAGTAAATGAGGAAAGATGAAGATAATATACCTCTACTATCAACCCAACCTTTGAAAGAATTGAAAGACAAGTCAAGGATTTGAAGTTCATCAAACGGTTGGAACAACAAAAAGTTAAGAATTGTAGTGAGAGATTCATAATAGATAAGATCAGAGAGTGAGAGATTCATCACTTGACCTGTGGTGGCGTTGCACTCAACTTTATCACAACTGCAACGATCAAAAAGTCTATCATCAACCCATGATTGAAGTTCTTGATTTGCATATATATATCGACTGACGAGTTTATGAAGAACGACTTGATTTCCAATAGAGCAAATCTTTCTTCTTCCAAGCAACCTTTGATTCCTTCTATTTGAAGTGCTAAAGCTATTACAATCGACATGGAGAATTTAGTGAAGAACCTCTCCATATATATATTGCAATAAAAACCTCGTCAATCTATAGCTTCACTATTCTATCCTATTTAAAGAAGTATGGATGTAAGTACTTTAATAAAAATGCCATCAAATGAAATTGATGGTAGGTGGACCACACTTTATTTTATTTATTTTCTCAATTAAAATTTAAAAGTTAGAAGGGAGGATAGAAAGCAATGTCAAGACTCTCTCATATCCGTATCCTGAATTGAAGAAGATCTTAAAATAGTAGGAAATTTTTATAAATTCTAAATTTTTTCAATTAAAAATTATTTAGGGAACTCGATGAGGAATATAGTATTTTAGTAAAATTTCGGCAACATAACGGCTATTTATTAAATTATACCACCCTGTAACAAAGAAAAATACTTCTAAAATTTGTTTTCCATCCTTAACTACCTAGGACCTCCAGTCCTATTCCCATTTCTCATTTCCAACACAATGTCAATCTCACAAGTATACGTAAGTGCATTAAAATGCTTATATCCTTAAACTAAGTATTTACACAACTAACAAAGGTTTGATACATTTTATAAAACTCATGCATATATGTGCATGCAAACCATAGACACACCAATGTATATTATGAATGTTCAATATGTACATAGAAATATCAAAAGGAAGTTTTTCATGCATCGTTGTTCGAGTAGCCCACCTTCGCCCGTGCGGATGCTTTCTCTATGACCTGACGAATTTTAGGAAAATGGTTTTAATTTTAAAAATTGAGCACTAATGCCTAGTGAAAGGATAAAATTTTCGGAAAACCAATGAAATCCTTCATGATGAGAGTTCATATAATATAGAACATCGAAAATGAAAAATATAAATAATTCATGCTCTAAAATAATTAACCTTTTTATTAAAGTTTTATCTAGAATTTTATATCATAACAACCGAATTCATTTACTTTGATTATCTTGGGTAAAATTTTTATTTGAATTCTACACCAAACTAATACTCAAGATTTTTGGTCATAGGTGGTGGAATTTCTCATCACACACGCAAATTGGGGATAACTTTTGGGGGAGGGGAAATTTTGGTCATGCGTGGTGGAATTTTCTCATCACACACGCAGAGCGGGGATTTTGTCATCCACATGCTAGGCTACTTAATGACTTTAACTTTCTCTCAATCCCAATGACTCAACTTTCTGACTTCTGTCAAACATATGTTAGACTGTTCTGATTTCAGGTCTTACTCACATAATACCTACTTTGACCGTTAGAGGAAAAGGTACATTTTGGTGTTCTTAAAAAAAAAAAAAAAAAAAAAACTATTTTTCTTTCTTTCGTCAATTCTTTTTTCAAATATTTGTGCAAGAAAAATATTCAAATATTTCTTTGCAATACTTTCCATAATGAATATTTTTAGTTTGCAACCCAATCTCATTCATGCATATACATTCATATATATAACCAAAATCATAGCTTTTCTTGCAACCTATACAACCCTTTACAAACTTTCATAAATCAAAGTAAATTCACATAACATATAATATAATTCACTTTATAAATTCATAAAAATCATTTTAGAATCAATACAAAATATAGATTTCAAGAAAATCAACATAATTTGAAACAATCAAAATAGCACGCTTTCTAGTTTTATAAAATAATTAAAATAGTGTGGTTTCTAGTCTCACCCATCATTAGAAAGTTACAACCAAAATTTTAATTTCATATATTAGAAAATATACTTCATGGTTTCAAGACACAATCCACACTTTATGATGCCATAAATCATATCTTAACTTTTAGGAAATACTATCTAGGTTTGGAATCATTAAACATACTTCAAAGGTTCCAAAACAATGTTCTAAAATTAGTTTCTCATACAACACCCATTCTCATCATAATTCATCTTTTTCTAATCATAAAACACACATTAATTTCTTAAAACATGCTTTAAAATACTAAAAATACATTCAAATCTCTTAAAGCACAATATATATTTAAGCTTCAAAAAGTAAGAAAACTTGAAACATAATAAAATTGTTTTCATAAAATAAGTTAAAGAAAAATTTCACTCACTAGTTCACTTTCTAAGCTTATGGAATCCCACTTGTGCTTGCTTTTTCCTTGTGTCCTTGCTCACCTAAAACAACATCAAACTTATTTAGGGTTTGTAGAAACTGAACCATAAAAATTGGATCTAAATTGAAACAAATCTTACACTAAAATTCCTTGTCCATGCTTCCTTATTCTCCTTCTCTTCTTCTTTCTCCTTCTTTCTTTCTTCTTCTTTTTTTTTTTTCTTTCTTCTATGATGGGGGTGCAGTTCAGCTAACTTTTGGAGTAATGGAAGATGGCTTTTATTTCACAAAAGAATCACATATATATAGGGTGTTTCATGCATGATCAATATTTGACCCACTTAACATTATTTCCACCACTCATTTTATAAAAAAATCTAGTCATTTGTTTCTTGCATTTCCAATTTTGCCATCTTCATAACTTTTTCATTTCCATGTTTGTCCTTTTTAGAACTCTTTTCTTTTTCCATCCATTGCCCTTCACAAATCCTATAATTTCATATTCCCCCTCTTTTATGATTTGGACAATTTTACCCTTCTAACTTTCTCTGTGTTACATTTTTATCCTTTAATGGGTGTGCTTAGAAAGTCAATTGGGTATGCTTAGAAAAAACTAATTGGGTCTTCCTAATCTAATTGGGCTCACACTAATTTATTTTCCTATTGGGCTCTCTAATCAAAGTTTCTAAATAACCCCATTACAATTTTTGCTACACTCCATCAACTTTCAAAAAGGGAGATATATATAAATATAAATTCTATTAAACCAGTTCGGATTTAGGGTGTTACAAGCAAAGCCCACAATTTTATAGATGTAGTCGAGAAGCTTATTTTTACACAACCATTACCTCCCTAAAATGTAATACTTTTTTCAAAAAAAAAAAAAAATTATATTATGTTAAAAATATTCTAAATAATTAACATAGTGGTGATCCACATCACCATCAATTGTCTATCCATTAAGATAATGAGAAATTAGGCTACATTTGACACATTGAATTATATTGTACTATATGATTTGATAAAATTAACTTGGATCATATTAGACTAAAGTATTATAATAAGTTTATGTATTTATTATTATTCCATATTAAATTGTATTAAGTTTTAAAATATTTGGATGTAATACGTAATAAAAACCTACTCTTTCTTCCCAAGATTGCACCAATGCAGTTAAGAAAATTAAGTCGAAGGCCAAGGAACTTCCTTGTCTTGCAATTCCTCACCCAAAAGCCTTAAAATTAATCGAAATAGACACTTCTAAAAAAAGGCTATTGAGGAATCTTAAAACAACAGATTAATAACAAAATTTCGCTTGTTCATTTCACTATTGGCATATGGAAACTTGCACCACAGGACTATCCAACCATTAAAAAAGAAATTTTAGCCATAGTTCTTTGTGTTCCAAGTTCAAAGATGATTTACTTAATAAAAAATTTCTTTTAAGAATAGATTGCAAGGTTGCCAAAGAGATTTTAGAAAAGAATGTAAAAAACCTAAAACAAATATTGGCAAGATGGCAAACTATTCTTTCTATTTTTTATTTTGATAGTGAATATATAAAGGGGGAAACAAATTCACTTCTTGATTTTTCTAAAACGTGAATATTTGCAGGATACCTAAAAACTACAGGAGCTTTTTCCTCCCAGATCAGAAAGAAAAGCAAGAAAAATGAAAGCTCCTCAAAACAAAAAGACCCAAATGAAAGTTTCATAGAAATCACTTCTTTGGCTCAAATAATAATAAAGCCAAATGATGTGGATGTCGAAGATCCCTTTAAAGTGGCAGTAAAATATTTGTCACTCCATCTGCTCCCTCTACAATATCCAAAAACGAGGGAATACTGTGAAGCAATTTTCATAGAGATTGAGAGTGTGTTCATTCATCATCATGACCTTGAAGATGAACATACTTACAACAAGTTTTCTATTAATAAAATTATCCTTTAAGAAAATTAGGGTCCAAACCTATATAATAGAAGGGTTTTTCGTGATCCTAAAATAGCTACAAATTTTCCTAGAGGATATCATTATTTTGACTATATCCAGATATAGACCTCTATGTTCAACTATCAAAATAAAGGAAGAACATATAGCTAATTCATCCAATGGAGGATTGTCGTCAATAAACCAATCCTACCTACCTGGTTTCATAAATGATTCTTAAACTTTGGTCCACTAGTCGAGATATTTTCTGATGAAGTTAAAACTGCATTTAATGCATTCAGGGAAATAAATTCACTTTATGAGGGTGACCACTATCTACTTTACTTCATGGCAATCGATTGGATTCAATGGATACTAAAGTGGGACTATAAGATCTTGAATTTCTTGGGTGATCCACCTCGCTTAGTCAGATGAATATTTATAAAATGGTGAAGGAAGTTCATAATACCTGAAGATCTTTACCCCAATAATTACAAGCCTATGAACCTCAATAAAGCAGGATCTCCTTTACCAACAATACAAAGGTCCTCCTACTCTAGATAAGGATAAGGCTGATCTAGCCGGTCTTATCTCTTCACTTAAAAGGAAGGGAAAAAGCATGGATGAAATAAAGCAAAAGCTTTCACAATTATCTAAAGATAGAATTATTGAAGATTTTATGTCCGGCTGTGACGACCCCACACCTATCTGCTTGAAAGCCAGGAGCCATTTGAAGTCTAAAGTTATTCAAAAGAATGACTTCACTTGTCATCTTAGGTCAACACTTCTTTTGTCATCATCTGTCAATGCTACAAGACTCCCACGTGACTAGCAAAAGTAGGAATCTTCATTGTATGCTTTAATAATTATGTTTTGTAATTATTATACCTGTTTATAGCCAACTGGTGAAGAGATAAGCTCTGTTCACTCCTATAAATGGCATGACCTTTTTCAGTTGAAGGCATCCTTTCGAACTCAAAAATTTTATAGTTTATCATCATCTCAACTTCTCTTGTAAAGGATCAAACATCAAATAAAGCTTGCCTCTTCTTCTCATATAAGATATATCTTCTCTGTTATTTCAATTTTCAAATTTATTCATTTGAAAGAGTGAATAGTATATAGCTGAAAATCAGTAACTTCAACTTACCTGCAGCTGGTGGCAGTAGTTGAAATTTCTGGCATAACAATACGCGTACTTTCACTAATCATGTTTATTTAAATATTATTCTTATATTCATATTTTTTGTATTCATATTTAATTCTTCATTGATCCTGTTAGTAGTGGTATCATATTTTATATAATATATAATATATACAACTATCTATATGTATGGTAATAAATAGAAGAAACGTATTCAATTATAATTTTGATACCACAATTATAGTAATATTAATAAATTAGTATAACATAAAATATAGTTATATATAAAAATAGTTAACTTTTAAATTACGATATGCATTTAACAAATAGGGTTTCTTATAATATTTAATGGGTAATATTTATATAATAACTATGCTTTCATATTTTTATATAGTATTATATAATCAAATATTATAATATGGTATATTAAATATATATAACATTGTTAATTAAGTAATGATATGATAATATAATGTTAATATAGTATTTATCAAATTATCATATTGTGATTATATGTCTTTCATAATGTAACACCCCAAATCCGAATTGGTTTAAAGTCTAAATAGGATAAATATATACATATATTTTTATGGAATTAGGTGGGGTGTAAACAAAAATGTAAAAATGGTTTACTTAGAAATTTTTTTAGAAAGCCCAATAAGGAAGTAAATTTAGTATGAGCCCAATTAGATAGTAAGGCCCAAATTGCTCCCTAAAGGTACTAATTAAACTTTCTAAGCACACCCACCAAATGATAAAAATGTAAAAAGGATAAAGTTAAAATGGTAGAATTGTCCAATACACAAAAGAGGAGAAATATGGAATTTTAGGATTTGTGAAGGGCAATGGATGGAAAAAGAAGAGAATTCTAGAAGGGACAAGCATGGAAATGAAAAGTTAAAGAGAGGGTAAAGTTAAAATTGCAACAAAATAAATTATAAGATTCTTATAAAAATGAGTGGTCAAGAGAGGGGTTAAGTGTTTTAGTTATGCTCATACATGAAATTCTATATATAAGTGATTCTTTTGTAAAACAAAAAATCATTATCTCATTCTATTGAAGCTGGCTGAACTGCACCCCTATATGGAAGAAAGAAAAATCAACAAGAAGAAGAAGAAAAGAAGGAGAAGAGAAAGAAATAAAGGAAGCTTGGATAAAGATTTTGGTATGAGATTAGTATCAATTTAGTTTCCATTTTCATGATTTAGTTTTTACAAACCCTAAATAAGTTTATGTTGTTTTAGGTGAACAAAGGTACAAGGAAAAAGCAAGCTCAAGTGGGATTCCATAAGTTAGGAAGTGAACTAGTGAGTGAAATTTTCCTTTAACTTGTTTTATGAAAACAATTTTTATGATGCTTCAAGTTTTCTTACTTCTTGAAGCTTAAATATATGTTATGATCTTTATGCTTTAAGAAAGTTGAAGTATATCTTATAATTTTTAAGTATGTTTTAAACTTTTGAAGTGTATTTTATGAATTGATAAGAATAGATTGTGATTAGTATGAAGATTGCATGAGAAATAAAATTTTAGTATCTTGTTTGGACACTTTAAAACATGTTTAGTAATCATAAATCTTAGATTGTTATCTCCAAAATTCTAAGGCATGATTTTTAGTATATAAAGTGTGGATTTTCTTGAAACCATGAAGTATATTTTATAAACTATGAAATTAAGGTTATGTTTGAGATTTTCAAGTGATTAGTGAAATGAAAACTATGTCATTTTGAGTATTTCATAAAACTAGTAAGCTTGCTATTTTGGTTATTTCAAAGAATGTTGATTAGATTGTGAAATTATATTTTGCATTGATTCTAAAATGAGTTTTATACATTGATAAAGTAAACTATATTATATGTTTTGTGAACTTGTTTTGAATTATAAAAGTTAGCATTATGCTTTATAAGTTGCAATGGAAAGAGTTTGCTTTGGTATATGTATATTTACATACATAAGATTGAGTTGGAACTTTAATTTTAGTATGGAAGATTTTATCATAAGAAATTGGAATTTTACTTACAAGAGTATTTCAAAAGAGATTAGAGATAAGAAAGAGAAATGATAATGTTTTAGAATATCAAAGAGTACCCTCCCCTCTAACGATCATAGAGCATCATGTGAATAAGACCCCAGAGATTAGCCTAACATTTGCTAGTGCAGAGGTCAGAGAAATGGGTGTTTGGGGTTTGAGTGAGTCATAGAGTCGTCTAGCATGTGGATGACAGAGGTTATCCCCAGTCCTCTGTGTGTGTGTTGAGTATTTTCACCACGTATGATAGAGTTCTTCGAGTAAATATTTGGTATAAAATTTGTATTTAAATCCTATCTAGAGAAAATCTATTTAAATGCATTTTTATAATATAAGATAAAAATTTTATAAATAAAGCTTTAGTAATGAGTTGAATTCCCTTGAATGTGAATTAATTAGTTTCACATTTCTATATATTTTATATTATGTTACTTATGTTCTAAATGATTCACATGATTTTTGAAATTTTTATCTATTCACTGGGCATTCGTGCTCACCCTTTTAGATTTTAAAATCATTTTTCAAGGATCCGTCAGATCATTAAGGAATCATTTGAATGGGAAAGAAGGTGAGTCACTCGAGCAAGCGATGCATGAACATTACATTTTGACATCTCTATATGCATCTTGAACACTCAATATTACATTTTGATAAATATGTTTTGCATGCACACTTATGTATTAGTATTACAAGTATGAAAACTTTTTGGTTTGTGTAAATTTTACTCGGAATATTATGAATATTATAAGTATATTTACTTGCATTCCATGAGATTTTGATGTTGTGTTGGAATGAGAATTGGAAATAGAACTGGAGGTCCTAAGTAGTTGAAGATGGAAAAGATGAATTTTAGAAGTACATATCTTTCTTTGTTACAGGGTGGCATAGTTCAATAAATAGTCGTTATACTGCCGAATTTTTATTAAAGCATCATATTCTTTATCAAGTTCCTTAAATGATTTTGATTGAAAAATTTAAAATTCATGGAAAATTTTCTACTATCTCAGAATCTTATCAGATTCAAGATACGGATCTGGGACGGTCCTAACACATAATTCAATATAATGATATTAATATAATATATTATAAATATTATAATTTAATGTCATATTAGTAATATATGTAGTTAATGTATAATATATAACATATACAAAATTAAACTATAGGTATCTTAATAAATTATCATTACTTATTATCATATTATACATGGTATATATGTTTATATTAATTATGATTAACATATAAAGTTTATTAATAATTATTACATTAATATTAAATAGATAATCTTATTAATAAATAAATTTATAATAATTAAATAATACCGTTTGTATATTAGTATATGATAAGTATATTAGATTAAATACAATTACATGTATAATGACTAATGGTCAAATTATGTTATTGTTATATTTATGATTATATATATTTATATATATTACCAAATAATTAAGGCTATTATATATGAAAGTTAATTTTATATATGAAATTTAATTAGTATAATTATAATATATAAACATGATTTTATATTAACAATACTATTATATTGGGGAATATGTTAGGGATAATCCTAATTTTCTCCCTTGTAATTCTGTGTAATAGCCAAAATCTATCACTAATTTAGGAAATCTTAATAATCCTCCTATCATTTGACTAAATAGACAAAATACCCCTTGTTGCTTAAAAAAATATCTAGAAAATATGTTGATATTTCATTATTGTGTATGTTAGAATCACGAAATAAGTAAAATGAGATTTCTATAAACTACAAGGAAATAAATCGCGATTAAGTCAACTAATAGGAGTAAAACTGGGAATTTGGGATTATCCCAACATATTAATTGTTGTATATATATTATTAATCATGATTATTAAGCCCCATTGTACTGATGTATCAAATATATTAATGGACTTTAATATATATTATCTAACATATTCATATATAACATTTAATAAATAATATATAATATATTAATAAACTATATATATATTATTTAATGGTATATTCATATATGTATATATTATACAATATATAATGATATTAATGATATAAATCAATCAGGAATGACATGTTCTTTGGGGTTGTCAATCACAGGGAAAAGAAAAGCTTATAACTTGACTGGTGATCATGGTCGTTTGATGGAGGAGGACTATGATTTTGATATACTATATTTATATCTTATGTGTGGACTATTATAATAGAGTATGCATACTATTATGATATGCTTATAAAAATAATAATAGTGTTATATGGATTATCATATTATACTAATTTATAATAGGATATAAAAACTAATATCCATATAATTATTTACTGATATAGTATATTAATCATGTTATATGTAAAATGTAGTTATGTAAACATTATAAATTAGTATATTGGGTTATAATTAATGATTAATAGTTATCTATACCATTATCATATTAATAAATTTATGCATAATTATTATTAAATAATGAATGAGATATGTACTATAAGTATTCTATAATATATATTATCAGTAATAAATAATATTTTTTTTATCATGTATATTTAGCCTATGAATATTTATACCATTTTAATATGATATTATATAAAAATATATAATCACTTTATATTACAACATGTTTACACATATTGATATATGATGATGATGATGATGATGATGATACTTATTAATAATCAATCATAAATTTTTTTAATAGGTAATATATTTATACAGTTTATAATAAATGTCATACTATATTATATACTAATATTAGTTATATAAATTACTCTATAAATTATCTATATTATAATTAATTAAATAATATAACCTTGTGGAGAATTCATATAATTATTACAATGTTATAACATCTGAATACTTAATATATTTATAATCTTATAGTTATTTATTTGATATATTTAATATATATTAAAAATATGTATCAATAATGATATTAAATATTAGCAGAAATATTATATATAAACCTTGATAATATAATCAATATATTATAATATACTAAATTATTTTAAGTCAATATGTATTATAATATATGTATTATATAATAACTATGTTATTTTATGAGAATGTATAATATTATTATAATTAATAAACTGTAATTATTATAAAAGTTATGGTGTATAGATAACACTTCTATGTGAGTCATTATATATTATACAAATATGGACACTAAAATCAACTATATTTAATATGTCATAAAATTTTATCAAGTAAAATACTTAAGATATTAATAACCACAACTTTTATCATAATTAAAGTTTATTAATTAAAATAATATACACCTATTACACATTAAATATATGTTATGATCATATATAGTATTATCTATTTAAATAATTATACATGATTAATAATAATGACTCATATAAAGTTGTATATTATTATAAAACCATGATAAGTGCTATTTTTTTTTACCAAACCCAAGTGCTATTTTTTAGCACAACAGTAATTAACCTTGTAGATTTTATATAAGTGATGTAATTCAATAGATTTTGACAAATTTGAAAGTGAAATTTGTGAATTAAAATTCTATAACAAATCTTGCCTTAATTTCAAAGATTTCATTAAAAAAAAATCTAATAAAATGTATATGAAATCTAAAGAGTGCATGAATTCCATCAAAATCTATCATTTAAAAAAAATCCATTAAATTCAAATAAATTTTAGATTGAATACATTTAGTTTAGTTAGTTTTTTATTTGAGAGAATAGTTTAGTTAGTAAAAAGTGTAAAAATTAAACTAATTACTAAAAATTAGAATTTGTTTTAATTTAAATGGTAATAATTAATTTAAGGATAATATTTAAATTTTAAAAATAAATAAATTTTGGAATGTACATGGAATTTTTTAGGAGTGCAAGTATCACCATTCACATCACACCGCATAAAAGGAGGGAATGTTTAATCAGAAAGGCTTATTGAAGGGCTGACAAATAAAAAGAAGGGTTTTGTTGAAAAATGAACTTTTTTGAATGACCCTGATGAGAAATAACCTTTCAGTTGTGAGGCTGTTCAGATGAGTTTTTTTTTGGACAAAAATACCCCTGCTTAGGCAGTCAATTACAAATCTGGCACCCTTTTAACCCCACCAAACCAGTAAGTGTCACTATCCATTCCCAACCATTGGTGTTGATGTCGGTCAAGGAATCCCAATTGAGCAGCGGAAGGTCGAACCGTCGCAAGTAACCGTCGCAAGAAACTGTCGCAACTAACCGTCGCACGTAAATCCATCACCGTTGCACATCCCCTGCACAGAATGTCATAAATATGGAACAATGTTCATTGCTGGAGGGTCGTCGTCAACGTCGAAGCAAGCACATAAATCTGAAGACGAAACTAGCAGGTCAGACCGGTGCTGGGCGCACCCATCACCGGCGCAGCACCTGACGTGGACCCATTGGCTGTAACTCTCTCCGCACCCTAGCACGTAGACACACCACCGTGGCTTCTCCACCCACCAACGGCCGAACGACAACATTGAACAAAGGAAACACGACGGTGCCACCGTTGTTCTTTGTGTCGGTAAGTACGTCTTTTATGTTCTTCTGTGTGTAGGAAACCCTAAGATACTGACCTGACATCTGCTGCACCCACCTGCGACAGAAAGTAGTAGAAGAAGGAGAAGAGGGAAGAAGAAGCAAATCAAGGTGAAGGCAGAGGAGGGAAATTGGAGACCTAGGTGAGCTGTATTTTCCGATCATGTTACACATCTTAGACATTTTGCATTTTATACAGTTTCACTTTTATTAATTACCTTGTTCCTCATCACAAGTCATTGGTGAGTCTGCTTGTGTACTTGCTTTCTTATATAAGCATGCTCCTACTTTGTTCTGATTGAATATCAGAGGTCATAGATGAGGTATTGTCCAGAACATATTTTCGTTGCTGCTTTACTGGGTTCTTTAGCTCGAAGTATGAAATATATTTGAAGGTCACAATTTTGTTGTTTATTCCTAGTAAAAATACTTATTAAAAAGCATCCATGTGTTAAAATCATAATTTAACCAAATGCATTGCTCGTGGTTAGCAATTAAGTAAGTTATAAGTTTATATCATGTTTGCAGGTTGTAAATTTCAAAGGGTTTTTTCAATGGTTGATAGTAAATTTACGAAGAAAATGTAGAGTAAGTTAATGTGGTTTGTGTTTAAGTCAATAGAATTACAAGCTGGAAATAGGAGGGTACATTAGTATGTTCATGAGAAATAGATTTCTTATTTCATGGGTAGGGGTAAACTTGACCAGTTTTTTGTGCAGAGTTACCGTTAGTTACCAATACATGATTGTATACTTATGCATGGGCTGGAATTCTATCAGCTAATCATTGTGATGTCTCTACTTTAGTTTGACTTTCATCATTGATGTTATTTTAATGCTATCATTTCTTTGAGAGCCCTGCATCTGGGAATTCCTCTAGTCATAGTTTCTTATCAAACATCTTCTCCCTATATTTTTCCTGGTTCTCTGCTGCAGCTCAAAATCCAAAGGCGTTGCCTGGTTTTTGAGATGACAGGATCTCACAAAAAATGTAGTTCTCTCATCCCATCTCAATCTGATTATGAAGTTTCCCATGAAGAACAACATTTAGTCCCAAGTAAGACAGATGGTGGTCGTTCTTTGTCCATGTTACCTGGTGTTGGTTTGCACCTAAATGCTCTTGCAACTACTTCGAAGAATAGTAAATTTATCAAGTGTAAGACTTTAGCTTCTGGAAGGCAACTAATAAGTATGTGAAGCTCCATGTCCTCTGATTCTTTGACATCTAACCAAAATGTTCTTATTGAATCCTCCACTCTGAACTCCATGGAAAAGGATTCTGATTTTGGTGACAACAAAGTTAAGGTTGCAGAAAATGCTCTGCAGGCATCTGTAACTACTGGTGGAGAAAAGGCTGACCAGAATAGTCCTAGAAGAAAGAGGCATGTATAGCAACTACTACTTCTACTTATAGAAATATGACCAGAATATTTGGCCATTAGATTTAAATGTTTGATAGTATTTAGGTTCAAGTTAGAACTTGCAGGAGAAAGTATGGCCTGTAAGCACTGCAACTGCAGGAGGTCAAAATGCTTGAAGCTGTAAGTGTATTGCATTTACTTAATTACTTTTAATTAATTAGCTAATATTTTTATGATATATTTCTTTTTTAATCTGAGTTTGTCATTATGTTGCATTGTGCATCTTTTTGATTGACACTGCGAATTGTCATCATTTTGATGGGCACATGAAAATTATTTTCTATTTCTTCATGCTTTAAGGTGCTGTTAGAGCTATATTTATATTATTCATGTTATTTGATAGTTACTATGAATGCTTTGCGGCGGGTCTCTACTGTGTTGAGCCTTGTTCATGTCTGGATTGCTTTAACAAGCCGATGCATGAAGATACTGTTTTGGAGACTCGCAGATAGATTGAGTCTCGCAACCCACTTGCTTTTGCTCACAAAGTGATTAGAAGCACAGACTCTGCTACGGAGTTCGGAATTCGAAGCTATCCCTCAGATTATACTAGCATCATGGTCATCACAGGCTAGTTTGGTATTTGTTGTAGCTTTGAGAATAATCATTGTTAGTTGTGTTGAAGAAATAATCAAGCAAGATATCGTGTGGTTGATTTTGCTATTTATCCTCATTTTATCCACTACTAGATTTGTGCACAAATTAAAATTTCTAAGCAATTGTTGTTGTAACATTGGTCCTAAAATTTAATTATTTTGCAGATTTTGTCAGAAGAGTTGAGTTGTGACATTGATGACATAGTCAGTATGGAGCTGAATATTTGTGATACCTAACCTAGCTGCCTAGGAGGTGCAAACAATGAACAACGTGAACAACGTGCGTGGGTGTCCGCACGAAGCATAAGCAACAGGCTGCCAAGGTAGGGGCAGCAAGGCGCAGGGGCGCTGGACACAACTCAGGCAGTGTGCAAGGGTAGTGGCGTGCAGGCAGCATGCAACGCAGATAGTGCACGCGATACAAGCAGTGTGCGTGCAGGGGCACAAGCGCACAGCGCAGGGAGCATGCAGTGCAGGCAGCGCGTGGCACAGGCAGTGTGCGTGCAGGGGCATAGGCTCGCAGCACTGGTAGCATGCAACGAAGGCAGTGCGCATCACAGGCAGTGTGCGTACAGGGGCACAAATGCACAGCGTAGGCAGCTTGCAACACAAGCAGCGCGCGACACAGGCAGTGGGCATGCAGTGGCACTGGCGAGCAGCACAGGCAGTGTGCATGCAGGGACTTGGGCGTGCAACACATGCAGATTGCGGGCAGCTTAGGGGCTTTCAATGACCTGTGCATGGCAGCATGAGTATCAGCCAAGGGGACTGACCAAGCCAAGTTGAGGCAAAGCAAGGCAATGTGGGGGCAGTGAGGCAATGGGCAGCAAGTGTGAGGCAAGACAGGCACTACCTGGGGGTGGGACTATCCCTCTCTATATCATTTCCTGATTACAGAGTTATCTTTTAGTTTATTATTTGACAATGTGCATTTCAAAATTTGTACTGCTTGTTCTATGACTTAGACCTCTGAATTTGCTTAAGTTTTACAATATGTAGATGGAGAAGAGTGAACTTGAGGCTGTTTTGGCAATTAGGCAATCTTCAACAAACAAAATCTTTCCAGATGCATCAGAACCTAAGAAGGACCAACCAAGTTATTTAAGTGCAGTACGTCTTGTAGACTGTGTTCCATAAAGTTACCTTTTTATGCTTGTTTGTTAGGTCAAATGCTTCTTGGCTATGCATGTTGGTGTCCCCATACGTTAATGCTAAGTAACATTGTTGTCCTTGGTGCTTAAGAACATGTTTGGTTGTGGCTTTGATTGTGATTACATGGATACACTCCAGAGTGGAGTTCTCCTGTCTTGCATATATCCCTTATGACGGTGAAATGACTTAAGAACATGCAACATTTTTTTATTATTAAAAGAATGGATTGATTGATTCAATATTGGTTCCTGGCCCGTTTCAATTGTATGGTTTCAAATTAGAGTTAGGAATGTAATCATTGTGTGCGATTGTAGTGATTAATTATTTTAAAATTGTATTTTGTCTCCAAGAAAAAAAAAGCAAAGTTTGCAGTTTATTGACCTACCTTGCTTCTATTTACTTTGAGTTTTTAACATTTGAATTCTTGATGTGGAAGTTCCTGATTCATAACTTATATGGTAGATTGTTTCCTTACTTTATCGTACATATTTATGAGTGTCAAAATGTTCATTTATGCCACTATATAAATGAGTGTTATAGTTTATAAGCATAGGTCCTTTGCTCTCAAATGTCGATGTTTGAAATATTTTCAGGCAAATGAAGAACCATAAAAAATGGATGAGGATAGTAAAATTATTGAAGAGCTTCGAGAGAATAATGAATATCAAAGGGCACAAATATTACATTTGGAAAAAGCTCTGAAGCAGGCAATTGAAAGTCAGGAGGAGGTTAAGATGTTAAACGACAGTGAAATTCAAAAGTCTAAGGAAATCATTGATGATCTTAACAACAACCTTGCATGTGTATTATTATTATTATTATTGTGCAATTACGTTATTATTATTGTGCAAATATTATCTCAATATATCATCAGGTTACATTTATTGTAAAAGATTTCTTGTGTATTGTTGCTTGAGTATTCCTACTATTATTGTTGTTTTAAAAGCTCGTGATTCGTGAATGATAAATAATAACTATATAAAGAACAATTATTAACTTATTGGATAAAAGTTTTCATATCAACAAGTACAGAAAATCTCAATAGAATCAAAATAAATAAGTAAGCTAAATGTCAACCTTAAGATAATCTCCATATCAATTGAATTAATGAGCACTCCATCATCTTCCCTGTTGACATCCTTGGTTTTCAGAAATTTCCAATTAATTTAAGAGGTGCTTTGAATTAGTTGTTGCAATCTGGGTACTCCCAATCGAAAGGGTTTTAATATTATCCAAGAATTATTAGAAGTACAAAAAAAAAAAAAAATACTCAATTCCAAATCTAGGAACATAATTCCCAACCTCTGGGTTGGAAATCCCAACCCTGAGGTTGGGAATCCCAACCCAAAGTCGGGAACCTTTCCAAACTCAGGGATAGGATTCTTAACCCTCAGGTTGGGATTCCCAACTTCCGAGTTGGGAATGAGATTCCAAACTCGAAGGGTGAGAATGGGTTGAGATTTCCTAACCTTGGGGTTGGGCCTCCCAACCAGTGGGTTGGGATTCCCAACCCAAAGTCGGAAACCTTTCCAAACTCAGGGATAGGATTCCCAACTACTGGGTTGGGATTCCTAACTTCGGAGTTAGGAATGAGATTCTAAACTCGGAATGTGGGAATGGGTTGGGATTTCCCAACCTTGGGGTTAGAACTCCCAACTAGTGGGTTGGGATTCCTAACCCCTAGGTTGGGATTTCAAACTAGGAGGGTGGGAATCCCAACCTAAAGATTGGGAATCCTAATATATCTGTTGAGATTCCTAACCCTGAGATTGGGTTATTTTTCGACTTCGGATTGTATTTAAGGTGGATTCCCAACCCGAAAGTTGGGAATCCCAACCTAAAGGCTTTAGGTTGGGATTCCCAACTTCCGGGTTGGGACTTTAGGTTGGGATTCCCAACTTCCGGGTTGGGAATCCACCATAGAAATCGTCGGAAGTCGAAAAATAACCCGAAGATTGGGTTAGGAATCTCAAACTATAGGTTGAGAATCCTAACTTCTGGGTTGAGAATCTTAATAAAAAGGTTGTGATTCTTAACACGGAAGTTGGGAAACCCAACTTCTAGGTTGGAATTCTCAACTCAAACACAAATTTTAGTGCAAAGTCAACATTCTCCATATAGAGACTCCAAACAGATGCCATCAAACTTAGCAATACTTGTCCATTTTGCAAATTTCATCATTCAAATGACATCCATCTCCAATCACTCAATAAACAAGAAATCCATAATAGTTAAAACTAAAAATCAAAGCTTTCAAACTTGACAACCCTCAATATGTCAAACCAGTCCTTCCCAAAAAAACAGTCTAAACAAGATTGAAATCATAAAAATTAACATCACCACCACCATTCTCTTCATAAAAAACATCATCACTACCATCAAACCCCAATTCTCTTACCAGCCTCTCCATCAACTCAATCGACCATGGCCATAGATAGGCCACCTTCATCTCCTTCCTCCTACCTACTGCCTTCGTTCCATTCGAAACCCTTTCTAGGTTTTCTTCTACATCGAAATCCCTATCCAAGTTTTTGAAACTGCCCCCACCTCCATTCGAGTTCTCCTCCCTCCTTGATTTTATTGATTTGCTTGAATACGAAGCTCATGTGAGTAGAGAACGAGGTGGGTTTCGCTTAGGAGTCCAAGGAGGAGATAGGTTTGAAGCTGGGAAGTTGGAACTGGAGAAGTGGAGAGAGAGGAGGGCTTGTGGACAGTTGTGTTGTCAATCGATTTGCTCGAATACGAAGCTCATGTGAGTAGAGAACGAGGTGGGTTCCGCTTGGGAGTCCAAGGAAGAGATGAGGTTTAAAGCTGGGAAGTTGGAACTGGAGAACTGGAGAGAGAGGAGGGCTTGTGGACAGTTGTGTTGTCGACAAAGTCTGAGGACGAAGCTGGGAAGAAGTTTGAGGAAGAAGAAGTTTGTGGACGGTTGCCGATGAAGAAGCTGGGAGGATGTATTTTAGCTTATATCTCTCATTTCATTAAGGATATTTTTGTCAATTCATGCTCTTTTTTGTACTATCAAACAAGAAAAGTTATTTTTGAGATTGGGCTTTCCAAATGGATCATTTTTTACATTTTCTCTAAAAAGAAAGGGCTGGTTGGGCCTTCAATTGGGGACCTTAGAAGATGTTGTTAGCCCATTTTTTGAACTCCCTCTGGCCCCTTCCTAAGCTTTAGCTTGTAAGAATATATTTTCTTTTTCTCATTTAATATTCACATACATTATGTTGGTTATCACACATTTATATACTATGATAATCTCACCTAAACCTTTTGAAAGAGCTTATAAAAGTTAGAAGCTCTTCTTGTACTTTACCCAAACACTTATAAAAGTGTCGTTTGATCTCCAAAGCCTTATTCGGTATGAAAAGAAATATGATTGAAAAGGATTGAATAGAATATGATTAGATTAAATTAATACTATAATTTATTTGGTACAAGTGAAATTGGATTGAGCTAAATTCATATAATATTATATTAGATTGATTTTTAAATAAAAAGATTTAAATTATTTTAAATTGATTTACAATTAATTATAAATAAAATATTATTATTTTAATTTGTATTAAAAATACTAATATTTTAAATATAATAAATGTTATATGTATTTTCTGGACTCACTAAATGGGCTGGTAAAAGCCTGTGAAGGCTCAATAAAGTCAACTCAATCAAAACCCATCAGACAAGGCCCATATTTCAACTCCAAGCCCAGCGAGCTCTACAGTTCGTCCCAATAACCTTTTCAGCTCGCAGTAATGAGCTCGTCCCAATAACCTTCTCAGCTCGCAGTAATGAGCTCGTCTCACAACAAGGTTGTAGCTCGTTCCACAATTCGTCATACGCATAGCTTGCCATACGTTTACCAGCGAGATCCAGCTCAAGGTCGTCATATATAGTGAGTAAACAGTTCATCCAATGGATAGTTAATGCAAAATCTTCCCGACATGGCAGTTGTCCAATCTAGTCGTGATTCTCTCTCTCCAGATATGGAAGTTAATTTATATTCAAATTCAGTCAACCTTATCTCGAGATATTTGGGGTTGTTTCCTTATTTTATTCTAACTGGTTAGGAAGTGTATTTATGATGAAATTCTTTTCCTATTTTAATGTTTCCTAATCTGTAACAACTCTTCCCCTATAAATAGTGGTTAAAATCATTGTAACGACACAATTGAATAGCATACTGTCACTCTGCAGAATTTTAGAGAGACAGTCGTGGACGTAGGCGCACTCGCTGAACCACGTTAAAAATCCTCTGTTCCTCTGTTTGTTTTTGGTTCTTTATTATTTTTCTTCTCGATTTCTGTGTTTTCTCACATTGATTGTAGGTATTGGACATTGAATACTCGTCGACTGAATTTCAATGTCGACAATAAATTAATTTTCCAATATGTTAAATAAATATAATAAATAATTAATTAATTATAAAGACTAATAAAAGTTATAACCTGGAATTTGATGGATTTGGGTTTTTAATCCCATCTCATTCCATCAAATTACTCTTAATAAACGCAACCTAAATGCCAAAAGCTCTCTTCTAAAACCTATACCAAATGGGGCTTTAGAATTGTTTTCCTTCTCTTTTCCTATCCTTCTTCTTCTATTTCTTTTTATTCTTTCTTTCTCTTTCTACCAAAATATCATTTTCAATCAAAATACTCCTAATTTCTTGAATAATTTTTACAATTTCGAAATAAACTAGATATAACAAAAAACAAGTTTTGATTTGGAAGCTTTTAATTTTGTGAGTTAACTTTCCAAACCTTTAATGTGAAATTATACTTAAAATGCTTTAATATTAGTTGAAGGACTAAATTTAAAGATTGGCTAAGCAACAAAGTAGAAATTATTACTATGTTTATTTTAAGGGATAATACTAAGGACTTCCCTATTGTCTGATTGAATCACTAAGGACCCCTTTGTAGTTTGATATAATCATATTTTCCCCCTTCTGTTACCTCTGTTACTAAAAAATAGTGATAGTATATAAAAAGATGATGTTGCCCTTCATGTTTATGAAAAAAATTGTTAAAAAAATTTACAAAATAATTAATAGATAAAATAAAAATATAAAAAAAATTATTAACTGTTTATTTAAAAAAAAAAAACTTAAAATAACAATAAAAATCCAATGGCTTGAAAACATTGAAAAACCAATTTCCAAACCTTGAAAACCCAGATTTTCCTGGGTTTAATTCAAATCAATTTCCAACAAAAACATCAAACATAGAAACATAGAAACACAAACATTTAATCACCGCGAACATCATCACCAAGACGCCAACATAGAAACACAAACATCAAACATCATCCCCAACACATAATCACCACCATCATCATCACATAAACCTTTGTCAACACATAAATCACTGTATAAACCTTCATCAACACATAAATCAAACTAAATTAAAAAACAAAAATAAACACATAAGTTATCCCCAAAAAAATTGAAAAAAAAAAAGAAACAAATAGTGGGTCTCCTTCGCCTGGTCTCCAGCCGGCGACAGAGACCAAACGGTCTTCATTGGGTGGAGATTAAAACTGGTCTCCATGCGACGAAGACCATATTTGGTCTCTACGACCTCCATCCAAAAAAAAAAAAAAAAGAAAAAAAAAAAAATAAATGGTAGGTCTCCAATGGTCTTCATCGTCCGAGACTAGGGGTCTCCAGCGAAAGAGACCAAATGATCTCCATCGCATGGAGACCAAAACTGGTCTTCATGCGACGGAGACTAGATCTGATCTCAATGCGATGAAGACTATTAGGTCTCATTCGTTGGAGGCCTATGGTTTCCTACTTTCAGACGAAGGAGATGAACCAGTTGTTGTCGCATTGGAGTTCGTGTTGTCGCTACCGCTCTTGCTGTTTATAATGGTTGAAGAAAAAGAAAAAAAGAAGAAGAAGAAGAAGAAGAGAAGAAGATGATGATGATGATGATGATGATGAAGATGATGATGATGATAATGAGAAAATGGAAGAAGAAGATGACGATGAGAAGATAGAAGAAGAAAACGATGATGAGAAGAAAACGGAAGTTGAAGTGTATAGAAGGTGGTGTTAAACCGATTTTTTTATTTTAATATTTTTTTTTCCATTTCCATTTTTTTTTTTTTAAAAAGGAATATTTTTTGATTTTTTTTTTTTTTTTTTTTATTTTTTTTTCATTTTATTTTTTTTTTTGTTTTTATCTCCATTGTCCATCATTATGATGGACAGTAGAGATGATATTTGAAAAAAAAACCTGTTCTAATTTAATTAATTAATATTATTATATATTTTATCTTGTTTTGACGGTTTTGTCCTTCTTGGTTAATGATCAAATTGACTTTTAATATCTAAGTTGATAATAGGGGGTTTTTTGACTATTTTCATAAATAAAAGGGGGTTTTTTGACTATTGTTATAAACGTAAAGGGGATTTTTAGCGATTTTTTAAATCAGAGAGTTTTTTACTATTATATCAAATTATAGGAGGGAAATTAGAATTACCTCTTATTTTAAAATTAAGCCTTTTAGTGAAAACTAGGCCCACGGCCCCATCCTTTTTTTTTAATAAATAAATATTCCAGAGCATAAAAATGACATCGTTTAAGTCCACCACTCACTCTTTGAAAACCCCAACCCACGCGCACTCTCACTCTTTTTCTGTGTGTGTGTACTTGAAGAAGAAAGAGAACACAAGAAGTCCATTCTCTCTCTCGCGGATTCGCTCTCTTTCTTGAAATCGAGATGAGTATGGCCACTGTTAATGGGTACGAAGGAAACACCCCGGTGGCCGCCACTGCTGGTTCCAAGCAGTCAGTTAACGCCCCCAAGATTGTTGATTCTCAATCTGTGCTTAAAAGGTTTGTTTTTCGATTCTCTTGCTTTTACTTCACATAGATTGTTCCAGAATCTGTGTTTGTGAGGGTTTCCTGGGTCTTTTTACTGATTTTGGTTTTTTAATTGATTGAACAGGTTGCAATCTGAATTGTTGGCTTTGATGGTGAGAAAACTAATTCTTTTTTTTTTTTAGTTTTCTGTTTGGATTGTTGCTAGATTTTGTTTCTCATGTGAGTTTTCTAAGTTATGTAATCTGTGTTTTGTAGTGATTGTTTTGATCCACAGACAAGGGGGGAAGATTGGTGAGCTTCTTTGTTCATCTGGGTTACTTTTGTTTTCATGTGGGTGTGTTTGATTTTTCTCATTTTCAAGCTAATTGTCTTATGCTTTCGGTAATGTTTATGCTGCTGTTTGATTCTTGAAATATTGTGTGTGGTGTGGGCGTTGGGCTGGGGGGGGGGGGGGGGGGGGGGTGGGGTGGGGTCGGAAGACAGAAGGGGAATGGATGATTTGGGGAATTGGGTTTTGGGTGTGTTTTTATTAGTGAAATGGGGTTCTGGGTTTAGTTTGCGTTTGAATGTGCATGCTTGGTCAAGCTTTTGGGGTTTGATTCTCCAATTTTGTTAGGTTTTGTGGTGTAGTGTTTGACATTGGCATTTGATTGGTAATTGTTGGATACTTGTGTGGTTGCCTCAGTTGGGTAGTCATTTGTTAGTCTAGTCATTGGCTTTTGCATTCTGTCTAATTATTATTTTCCTGGCCAATGTTGTAATGCAATAAGTCATTGTACTTGTACATTGGCTTAATGACCTGAAGAAATCTAATTGTGTTCATGTAGTTGTATATTCATCCTTGGTTAGTGATTCAGTTAGACAAATTTGCAGCTTCTTTGGTCATTTTTATGGACATAGTGAAACATTAGTGTGAAATATTGTGTTTGGTGGTTTAATTATGTGGACTGACTTCATGGTAAACAATTTTCTATCTGCTGAAATTTGCAATGTAAGCTTTACTACTGTGACATGTTTTGATCGATATGATGGACTTTGTTTTAGCTGGTCTCTTGGTCTTTGCTTGGGCAATTTGATGTAAGGAGTTGCTCTGTTTGGAACAAATGTGAATGGAGATTTTAGTATGCTAATTAGTGATTAGTGTCATGCGAGGTTGAAGTTCACTTTATATATCTGATGTGACGTACTACTGTAACATGTTCCAAGCAGTCTGTTAAGGCTGTTTAGTTCCAAATACTGCTAGAAGTAATCCCTTAAATCCTTCTATTGAATTGGGACCTAAATATGAAAAGGTGAAGACTTTTTTTACAACTTATAATTATTAAGATTTCTAGTTACTCCAGTCTCCATTCGTGTTTCACTTTATTGTTCTTTATGGTTTAGTGATCTTTTTATATATTATAGGAGAGGCCCATTTAATATAAGCTTTTCATGACTGCTAAGTTAATACACCATGAAATAATTGTTTTGGTGCTTGATGTGCAATACAATTTGTGGTTGACATTTAATATTAAATTATATTCTGGCAGTTAGTAATTGTTTAGTTTTACATTATTCAATCTATTCCTTTAACAAGTTTGACCTACATTTTTCTGGGTGCATTTTATTGTCTATATTATAGATTTGAAGGTTCGTTTTTTATTTTTTATTAAAATATATTTCAGGGTCAAGATGATCACCTCTTAGAATCACACAGCTTCATTTGATTTCTAATTATTGTTAAGGCCAGTTAGCTCTATTGCTACTAAAGACAAAGGACGAAAAAAAGGTTCCAAGCTTTTGGCATTACGTAAGGACACTCACATCAATCGGGCTAAACTTTCAGATTCAAGCTCTTCTACTATTCTTTCTAAAGTTCAGGAAATACTTGTCAGTTGCAAGGAAATGAAGTCATGTGGGGATGATGCTAAAAGTGGGGTAGCCAGAGTTAAGCCCAAAATGGATAGCTTTGTTAACAATAGAGAAAGCTTGCATATCTAAAATTTCTTTTGAAGGTATTTTGGAATGTAAACCCTTATAGATTAATTTAAGATGCTGATATATATAATTTTAATTATTTATTTGTCTTGTTAGACTCCAAAGGTTATATAAGTTATTAATTTGTGTGCTCATGAAAGTCATCTATAGAAGTTATAATTTGTAGCATTATGCTTTTGGATGCTCAACAATTAAAAAATATTGTGTGCTAGCAACTGAACCATGAACTCGATTTGTTTGAAATGTGAAAATTTTCATTCCTTGTTTAGCCTTGTCATGCTTTCCTCAATTATATCTTTTCGGTATTGGATGTGTCAATTTGTCTTCTATATGTGTGTATATTTCAGTTTTCAAATTAAATGAGTTTTTGCATGCTTGACAACCTTGATATGGTGGTTACTTTACATGTGGGTTATTTTCTGTATCTATTGTTATGAAAACAAATTTTTGGTATGCTGCATGCTTGGTTATTTGCATATTTGATGAATATATTATATTATTGGTTTTAGTGGAATTCTTTTCTCTTATTTGAGGTAAATCGTGTTACTTAATTGGAGTACATTTTTATTGTCTCTATTATGTCTATACAATTACTAAAAGTTTACGTGTTTGAGGACCATTTTTGTGGGCCCTATGGTAGCATTCTCTTGTTTTATGGACAACTGGTTCATGCTCTTCGAATCTTCCTTTTCTTGAGTTAATACATCCTTTTTCTTATTCAAAACAAATAAATTTATGTGCATTTCCACTTTACATTAAATTTTGATTTTCAAGTCCTAGTCTTTGCTGATTGTGAATTTGTTATAATATTTCCTTTGCTTTCATTCAGATACTACTGGTACAGTGAGGAAGACTAGAGGTATCTTCACGAAAATCTAAGAGAATCAGGAGGGCTTGATGCAGTCTTTGTGGTCATCGTGAATTGTTATTCTATTATGGAGGTGTGAGCCTAGACGTTTGTTTAGTTTCATTGTCTGTTTTAATGTTTTTATTAGATATGAATTGTTTACCTTTAAACGACCAAATAAATAAATAAATAAAATAGAAAGAAAAAGGTCATAATGCTTCAGATTATGAAAAACTTTTCTCATTCTCATCAGTGCGAATTGGAAATTTCTTTTAATTAACGCATGCATTGAAAATGTGAGAAAGTACAGACATCTATTATTTTGACGAGGTTTACTTTGCAAACTTGCTTCCCTCATCTTATTTGCGTAGTTATCGGAGGAGGTGCTCAAATTTATATTAATTTGTAACAAAACATTTAGATTTGTTGTTGGTTCCTTTTAGTTCTTCAATAAATTAATTGATATGTCATAATGTAGCACCATTGTGAATAGTTATGAGACTTCTAACTTTAGTTTGTCCAAATACTATTTTTTTTTTTTTTAATATATGTTTGGCCATGTAAGCAGCCCTAATAAATGGCATTGTAGTTTATTTTGTATTTATTATTGTTGATGTTGTATCACTATTTTCTGTGTCATTTACATGTAAAGACAATAGATTTTGAAATTTTGCTGATTTTTGCCTGTGATTATCACTTACCATTCGATAATTTGTTGTTAGTACCCTTTCTTTTCAATTTCTATTTGTTTACTTTTTAATGGAATTATTGTCATTTGAAGAAGAAATTCCTCTAAATGCATGAATAATAATTTGCAGTAAAGGTACTTAGTAGTTCTCATATCACTTTATTATTTGTGGTATCTTTATCTCTTTTTGGTTTTCTAACTTACTGTATTTCTTCTTACATTTGCAGTGGGCAACAATAAGGTAATAGTCTAGTTCTTCTGAAAACTGCTCTAGCACCGGGCTGGCTTACTCCTCTGAAAAGAGCTTTAATGCATCTTGGAACTATTTGTGGTTGCCCTTTAACCAATCTGGTCGTTTTGATTCCAATTCTGGAACTACTATGACATCTATGAATAATTGCTTAGTTAAGATGAGATCCCGTTCCTCCTTGTTTGGTTCGTGTGGTGGGACACTAAAAGGTTTTAGTGGTGGAACACCTATAAGTAGTAATGGTTTGACGATGAAGCTTGGTCTTATAGGGATTCTAGGTAGTAGAAAAGATGATCAGTATGAGCTTTCTGATGAGTATTTCATAAGTTATGAATTTTTTTTTTAGTGTAGTTTAGACTGAAATTTAACAGTATTTTTGTTTTGTTTCAAATTCATTATTAGGTTATTTTGGTGTGTCCAATAGAGCAATCTACGCATATCATGATTGGTTGTCTTGACTAGAAGGTAGCCATGAAAGTCTAAACATGATTGGAGGTTTTCAAAGGCTTGAATCCTAGTTAGGAGAGTGGAGAGACATTAAGTGTGCATGGTTGTGGATTATTAGTGGAGACTTCCCATGTGAGTAATTTGAGCCAGTAACGTTTTTATTATTGAGGGATGTTTTCTTCTAATTCCTAAACACTCTTCGTAAATTCTGGAATTGATTAGATTGACCTCTATAGGCTTTGTGTTGGAAGGAAATAGCATGTCTTGCATTAAATAAACCGTTTGCTTTAAATGAAAAGTTTAATAACTTTTGAGAAATGATACTAGGCTCTGTATGCTTAAACCAGTAAATGGCCAAACACTTTTCCTTATCTTTATTGTGTGTGCACCAATAGCCAATTTGAAGCCAAACATATAATTAGCCTAAATTTTTTTGTTCTTACCCTATATAAATCCATGTCCAAACCTTGAAATAATTAAGCTTTATCCTTTAGAGCTTGGATTTACATGTGAGGCTAAGATTTAGGCAAAAGAAGGTGGGGAATGAAAAAAAAAAAGGATATATTTGATGAAGTGAAGTCGTGAATAAAAAAAAAGAAAAAAAAAAAAAAAAAAGAGTGTTGTGCTTGCTTACAAATCATTATCAAAGAAAAACTTCTTAAATATGCAAGCATAAACATCAATAGAAAAAAAAATTGAAAAGAAAAGAGAAGAAGATGAAAAGAAAAAGAAAGTACAAAAGCACAAAGTGAAAAGAAAAAAAAAAGGAAAAATAATTGCTGAAAAAGAAGAAAAAAAGAAAAGCTTGGAGGGCGGAACAGTCAATAGAAGTTCAGTGCCTAAATAATCAATTTCTTAGAACTCATATTGTGATCCTAAGTTCATTTGATAACCACTTTATCCTTTCTTTCTTTTAGCCATTCACCCATTGGCCTCATTACAACCTAAAGAAAAGACCTAGTTGATCTCTTGAGTAGTTGAACTATTTTGTTGGAGTAAACAATGTTTGACATGTTATTGATATCCGATTCCTTTCATAAGGTCCTTTGAATACATATTAGCAATCTTTCATTATTTATTAACATGCGTTGTAAAATATTTGTGATTTTTTTGTCTATAATTTCCACCTCGCATGTGTTGTAAGAGTGTTGACCTAGGTTCTGAGAGAATGGAATGAGTGAAACCTTGTAAGAATTAGAGTCGAGGCGAAATAAATCCACAACGTGCATGTATGATGTTTTCGAAGCTTGAATGTTGGGTGATAAGTTGGAGAAGACTGAGAATTGTGTAAGGATCATTAGTGGCTTATTTTTAGTCTAAGCACAAGATTGTGAGTGTGATGATTTTCTTGAGGATACATTGGAGTGCTTATTAGTGATTTTGAACAAAACGTATTGTTTGTGGGTAGTGTAAAAATTGCATCAATAAGTGTAAGAATTGGAAGGTAGAGAAGTTTTGGGTGGGTTTCCAAGAAAAGGGATTTTGGTGTAAGAATTGTATTTATAGTGAAATTTGAACGTTATTCACCTATCTTTCTGGACGGCTCATCTAATCTTATGTACCATAACAACTCGAAACAACAAAACTGCTGCCTTGGAGCGTTGCTGATCCATGGTGTTCTCCATCTCTGACGTATGTTGCTCTAAGTATGTTCATGTTTTAGCTCTATTCTTAATTCAATTTGTAGTAAGAGCTTGTGTCTTGTTTGTCGTTTCACATAGTTTTAGAGTTTCAAATTTTAAGTTTTTTCTAAACAGAACATGTAAATGTCTACTCTAATTTGCATCTTTTCTGTTCTATAGTTTTAGTTTCTAATTAGTATTGGAGGTGCTAGTGTAAGAAAAATTTTAGTCCTTGAGTTAGACAATTGCAATCTTAGTCTGCAAGAGTATATCAAGCTACGAATAATTTCATATAAGAAAATTCATTTCTCAAAATAATATATAGTGTTTAATTAGTTTTAGTTATGATAATTATGCTTGACTTGACTTAGTGTAAAACATTATGATGCAGTATGGAAGTTGTAGTGTGAGTGGATAAACAATTTGAAGATGTCAACAGGAAATGATGAGTCCACTAATAGTAAAGACAAGGGAAGATCAAATGGTGGAGTGAGAGCAGGTGGTGGTGATACACAAAAGGCTTCGCCTTAGGGTCAAGTAGTGACAAGAAGTGGATGGCATTTGAAAAACACAAGTCTGAGATGAGAATAGATGATGCATGGAATAATAGTGAAAAGAAGGAGAAGGGAATATTAACAGTAGCAAGTACGGCTGAAAGGATAGCAGAATGGGGATTAGTAGTGAAGTCAGACGAGGGAGAATGTAGTTTCAAAGCAGTTAGTGTGAGGGCGTCAGGAGAGGGCGATTGAACAGGTATATATTGATCGTAACTTTTTGAATTGTTTTTACATTTTAATTTCACTATTTCATGTTGTTTTACTATTTTATATATCTTGGATTTGGTTTGCTTTGTGGTCTAGGAAGCTAGTGAAGGTGTGAAAGAGCTGAAACTAGATGTATACAAAGATAAGAAGAGTGTTTCTGTTGTTAGTTATGACACTGCTACTGATAATAATGATAACAAACAAAATGGAAGATCTGGAGACACTCTTAATATTTTGGAAAACAACGGCTAGTATCGTAAGGATTATGTGTTTTCAATTTCCTTTTTGAATGCTTTTCTTACTCTATGGATTGTAAATTTATGTTAATTTGTATTCATTATCACTGACAGGAGCCAATGGTGAAAACAAAGAGCAAGATAAGCAAGCAGAGCAGAAAATAATATCTCCACCATCTTATGAAAAGGTATTTATACATGTTTGAAAATCATTTGGTTGACAGGTCATCTTAAGTAGATGACTGTGATGGTCGCTGCTGAAGTGTAATGCAAAAGAATGGCTGGTGCATGGTTTGAGGTGTAATGCAAAAGACAAACAAGATATTTTGGCATACCATTTCTCGTAAAATTTAGATTGACGGTTGTATATGTTGACATAGCCTGCTTCCTAGAGTGGGTTAAAATTTCTGTCACCGCTTCGTTTAACTTACCGAGACTTACTTTAGATATTAAAATTTATCAGTAGTACCTTAATCTCACTAGGGGAAGTTAAAGAAGGCAGGATAAGTGAATGTTGCGATGAGATAAATGTTTATTTCTGTTCCTTTTGTCATCTGCATAATTTGGATGCTTGTAAGAAGATAAAAGCTTGGACAGGAATTAGTGTTGAATAATATGATTTTCATATCATGTTCTGCAGTTTTTATAACTTTTCTATATGGCTTGGTTGCAGCAGCAGACCAATCAAACAGCAGTTCGGCATGATCATAATGCACAAGCTTTAGTGCAGAGAGTGACAGATGCAAAGGTGAAAGAGATGAAAGATCAAGTAGTTTGGGCCAAAGCATACTTGAAATTTGCACCAGCGGGCTGCAATTCTCACTCGGTAAAAGAGTTGAAAAAGCAGTTGGTGCTGCAACTAAGGATTCTGATTTGTCAAAGAGGTATAAAAGATTGCCAACTTCCTTTTGCTCCTGCATTTGAGTCAAGGATATGGTGGATTTTGGAAAAAGCAGTTGAAAGTAGATTTTATACATACCGATTTTGTTTGCATATTATTTAAAATTAAATGGAAAACAATCTTAAATCTTATTAAGTATTTTTAATTAAAGAATTTGGAATTTTAACATAATTAAATCTGCAGTGCTTTGCCTAAAATGAAGCAATGGAAGCTTCCTTGAATAAAGCCAGTCGTGTTTAGCCAGACTGCATCGCCATGGCCAAAAAGCTACGGGCAGTGACTTGCAATGCTGAGGAACAAGTTCGTGTGCAGAAGAATCAAGCCAAATATCTCGTTCAACTTGTTGCTAGAACAACCCCAAAAGGCCTTCACTGCCTAACTATGCAGCTAACAGCTGAATATTTTGCCCGGCAACCCAAAGAGAGGAAGTTAACTTACCAACAAAAGTTCCACAATGCAAATCTGTGTCACTATGCTGTCTTTTTGGATAATGTTTTGGCTAGTGCAGTGGTTCTGAACTCCAGTGTTTCCTCTGCAATGGTAAATGCTTCTATTCTTTGGCGTTGGTTTCTGTAATTTCTTTTCATACCTTAGTAATATCCTTTTTTTTGGTTTAATTTTCCCCCATTAAATTAGTTAATGGTTCTACTTGTGCCTTATCTTCAATTTTTTAATAATAGTGATCGGCACTGCTTGTAGGAAAAGGGAATTGGAAAAGTTATAAGAAGACGGTAGTTCATATATATTGTATATAGTGATCTGTGGAGCAATTATTTCTGTCGGTGTTTGTGGTGGTGCACGGATGCTGATGCACCTTAGCTGTTGTCCCAAAATAGTAAACATCAGTGCAAGGCTTCATAGTTATCACATATATCACACTTTTTATGTGTAAATGAAGGGATGTTAAGTAAACGAATACTATTACTGCTTTTTAAGTAATGACACAATGAAATACAATTTTTCTTTCTAAACCATAGGTTTATCATCCTAGACCAAATCAGGAGAAGGGATATGTTACATAAGAAAGTTGAACTTGAAATACAAACGGTATCCTATAGGACCTATACTGGTGTAGAGTTTGAACAAATCTTTCCTAAATTTGATTAGGAATTTGTAAAAAGGTCTGTTGGGATGCAGTAAGATAGTTATCTCTTAGGCTTGTACAACTTTCCAGTTGAAGCATCTAAATATTATTCCTGCATGGTCGTGATAACAAGGGTTACCACTAAAGCTTTTTTGTTTAGATGTTGACCAGACTTCTCATCATTTTGCTAGGTGTCTGCATGTATGTACGTGCTTCTTTATGCACTTTTTTTTCTTTTGGACATTGCTTATTTATGTACTTGAATGTATTACTTTGGTGTATATAGCTCTCATTTTTATGAGGTTTTGAGAAAGGTGGGATAAGGGGCAGTCTTCTAAATATGCATGTTCTGCAATGATGTGTATAGATGTGTGCATAACTTTCTATTGTCTACCTAAATAGTAAGTCGGTAAGTCCTGAATTTGTGATCCTTTGATGGAATCATTTTTTGTGTCTACTGGTAGTTAATACTGCAACTATCATTGTACCACTTACTGTGGTAAATTGGCTGCGCTCGATTTGTCATTTCATGAATCAAAACTTTATAGTATATTAAATAAAAATGACTATTAATTATTACTCAAACCATGTGCAGGAACCGGAGAAAATTGTATTTCATGTGATGACTGATTCGCTTAACCTCTCGACAATATCAATGTGGTTCTTATTGAATCCTCCTGGCAGGGCTACTTTCCTGGTCCAGATCATAGACGAATTTAAATGGTTGTCCACCAAGTATAAGTCAGCATTGAAGAAGCAAAATTCTGGTGATGTTAGATACACATCTACACTGAACCATCTTTGCTTTTATCTGCTAGATGTTTCCCTTGCATTGAATAAGATTGTACTCTTGGACCATGATGTGGTTGTGCAAAGGGATCTATGTTTACTTTGGAGTGTTAATATAAAGGGAAAGTAAATGGAGCAGTGGAGACCTGTAAGGAAAGTGAAGTTCCATTTCGTCATATGGATATGTTTATCAACTTCTCAGATCCAACAGTGGCAAAAAGGTTTGATGTCAAAGCTTGCACGTGGGCATTTGGGATGAATTTGTTTGATTTACGAGAGTGGAGAAGGAATCTAATTGCTGTGTACCATAAATATTTGCAGCTGGTAAGTGAATATATTTTCTTGTCTGACTTTGCTTCTTCTTGCTTGTTCCTCATGTTCTCTGCCAAAGGTGAGCAAGAACTTGACAAGTGTAGAACATAGTGGATGTGTTGTTTTGAATTTATATAATGTTGCAAGTGTAGAACAGATTTTTATCAGCTTTATGTCCAACTGTACTTTAATTAAACGCATTGAGATGTTTCATTTCATAGTTTGATATGCTATGTGTTGCTTGAAGGTACCATGATCAACTAAAATTGCCAAGCCGACAAAGGCACCTTCCACCAGCAGTGGTAGCACAGGCATTTTCAGAAACATTATACCTGCATCAGTAAATGCAAAACCAAGCATTGCTGTTCCTTCTGAAGTTATGTCTTCAATAACAAGTGATGAAATTGCTTCTACTATTACCACACTCCCTGGGCCTGGCAGCTTGGATGTTTCCCCAAGTAAATCAGTTCGAAATTCAGTTTCTATGGATGAGTCAATGTCTGCTTGTAATGCTTTTAAGAGCCCTGAAGTTGAATATATAGACAACAATGATATTCCTGCAATTGATTCCATCAATTGGAATACATTTAGAAATCTTCATATTTCAGATGACTTAGAAACAATAGGTATTGTGTTTGAATGCACTTTAGTTTTTTCATTTGAACATTGGCCATTAAAAAGTGGCAAAGTTGGCCATCAAAAAGTGGCAAAGTTATCTCAAAATAAAATTTTTTGGATTCAGAATTGAACTGCCTAATTTGCTTGTAGGGAACATTTGCAGGGGAGATATCCTGACAGAGATGGAAGTGGCCATGGAGTAAGTGTCTGGCATCCGTCTGCCATATAAAAACTTACAGCATCCTCAAATGATAATTATAGTGTTTCTTAATTTGCAGCCATTTCGGCCTGTAGTTTCGCCATCGCCCGGTGCAATTGCAGAGTGGATGTCAAGTAATGGTCCTTTACCTCACTCTACAGTAACAATAGCACCTCTCGGTCTTATGCAGCCCTCCAATACTAGTAAGGATGTTCGAAACTGAGTAGCGTTTTTTCTTCTCTCTCTAGCCTAAATATGTTATGTAAATTACTTGAAAGTATTTTCCTCACATGCACAGTTGCATTCTTGTAACACCCAAGGACACCGATAGGTATGACAGCTATGGATGTCAATCAGTTGATTCAGAGCACTTAATGAAGCGTATCTGCACTGGCCTGTCTGATGAGGTGCGAGGAGTAAGATGACTTCAATTTGTTTAAGCCTAGTTTCTCAAACTTTATAGCTGTTATTAGCATATTGCTGGCCTGAGTAGAGGCTCATTAGTTATTCTATCTTCATTTTTCATGATTTTGTTAGGCGTCTGCATGCATATGTATGCTTATTTATGCACTTTCTTTTTGTCTTTTGGGGACGTTGCTTGTTTATCTGCTTGCATGTATTACTTTGATGCATACAGATCTCATTTTTATGAGGTTTTGAGATAGGTGGGGTAAGGGTTCGTCCTCTAAATATGCATGTTCTGTAATGTTGTGTATAGATGTGTGCAAAACTTTCCATTGTCTACCTAAATAGTAAGTCGGTAAGTCCTGAATTTGTGATCCTTTGATGGAATCATTTTTTGTGTTTATAGGTAGTTAATATTTCAACTATCATTGTGCCCCTTATTGTACACTTGGACCATGATGTGGTTGTGCAATCAAAGGAATCTGTCTTTACTTTGGAGCATTAATATGAAGGGGAAAATTAATGGAGCTGTAGAGACTTGTAAGGAAAATGAAGGTCCATTTCGTTCATATGAATATGTTTATCAACTTCTCAGATTCACTGGTGGCAAAGATGTTTGATGTCGAAGCTTGCACATGGGCATTTAGGATGAATTTGTTTGATTTACTAGAGTGGAGAAGGAATCTACTTGCTGTGTATCATAAATATTTGCAGCTAGTAAGTAAATATATTTTCTTGTCTGACTTTGCTTCTTCTTGCTTGTTCCTCATGTTCTCCACCAAAGATGAGCAAGAACTTGACAAGTGTAGAACATAGTGGATGTGTTGTTATGAATTTATATAGTGTTGCAAGTGTAGAACAGATTTTTGTGAGCTTTATATCCAAACGCACTTTAATTAAACGCATTGACATGTTTCATTTCAGAGCTTGATTTGCTAAATGTGTTGCTTGAAGGTACCATGATAGACTAAAATTGCCAAGCCGACGAAGGCACTTTCTGCCAGCAGTGGTAGCACAGGCGTTTTCGGAAACATTTTACCTGCTTCAGCAAATGCAAAATCAAGCCCTGCTGTTCCTTCTAAAGTTAGGTCTTCACTAACAAGTGATGAAATTGCTTCTACTATTACCACACTCCTTGTGCCTGGCAGCATGAATGTTTCCCAAAGTAAATCAGTTCAAAATTCAGTTTCTATGGATGAGTCAATGTCTGCTTGTAATGCTTTTAAGAGCCCTGAAGTTGAATATATAGACAACAATGATATTCCTGCAATTGATTCCATCAATAGGAATACATTTAGAAATTTTCATATTTCAAATGACTCGGAAACAACGGGTACTGTGTTTGAATGCACTTTAGTTTGTTATTTGAACTTTGGCCATTAAAAAGTGGCACAGTTTATCTCAAATTAAAATTTCTTGGATTCAGAACTGAATTGCCTAATTTGCTTGTAGGGAACATTTGTAGCAGAGATATACTTGCAGGGATGGAAGCAGCCATGGAGTAAGTATCTGGCATTCATCTACCATATAAAACCTTGTATCATTCTCAAATGATAGTTACAGTGTTTCTTAATTTGCAGCCATTTTGGCCCGTAGTTTTGCCATCACTCGATGCAATTGCAGGGTGCATGTCAAGTAATAGTCCTTCTCTACCTCACCCTACAGCGGCAGCATCACCTCCCAGTCTCGTGCAGCCCTCTAATGCTGGTAAGGATGTTCAAAACTGATTAGTGTTTTTTCTTCTCTCTCTAGGCTTAATATGTTGTGTAAATTACTTGAAAGTATTTTCTTCATATGCACAGTTGCATTCTTGAAACACCTAAGGACACTGATAGGTATGATAGCCAATGTTTTAAAAGGTGAAAGGCGAGACATGACAGTGGAGCCTCAGCGACCACCTCGATTCAAAATGAGAAAAAAAAAAATATATAAAAAAAATATATCTTATTTACAAAATCATCTATAACATTAAAAAAAGTCTCAAAATAACATGAAATCATAAAGGGTCTTAAAGCTCAAGGGGTCAAGCGCCTTTTTTGGATGTGGGGTGCACCTTTTTATAAAAAAATCTCAAAGTATTATGAAATCATAAAGTTGGGGATTTTTATAATTTTTAAAATTATAGGGTTTTTTTTATATATTTTTCAAACTAAATGTTTTGATTGAGAATTTTATCAAAAGTTTGGGGTTCATTCATAATTTTTGCTAATGCACATGTATATGTATGAAACTTGTGGTGGAAAACCTAATCCAGCCGCCACTCACCTCATTGTCATCTTCCCCCTCCCATTCCTCCCTTTTCTGCTGTGTCCGACCACCAGAAAGCATGTGCTGTCGACGACCCACCGGAAAGCAACTTTTCAAGTCAGCAACTCACCAAAAAGCATCTTTTTCTTGCTGACAGCCCACTGGAAGGCATCTTCTTTCTCTTGTCGGCGATGTATTTTCTTCAGCGGAATTTGTCAAAAACCTTCAAATCAAGGTGATGTCGTTGGATTGAGCTCCAATTTGCTTTTAAAGGTTGTCGGCAATCTGTTTTCTCTACTAGAACTCCTTGAAAACCGGTTTCCCCCTCCTCTCTCTCTCAGTCGCCTCAGTGTCGACTTAGTCGACCTCGCCTCAAGGCAACCCTAAAACAACCATCTCAAGCTCCCAAGATGGGATTTTGCACCTTCATCGCCTAAAGTGACTGCCTTGAGGCAATTAGGACCTCAAGGCGGTGAGGCGGTGCCTCGCCTTGCCTTTTAAAACAATGATGACAGCTATGGATTATCAATTAGAGCACTTAATGAAGCGTATCTGCACTGGCCCGTCTGATGACGTGCAATGTGTAAGATGACTTTAATTTGTTTAAGCCTAGTTTCTCAAACTTTATAGTTGCTATTAGTTTATTGCTGGGCTGACTAGAGGCTGATTAGTTACTCTATCTTCATTTTTCCTCATATTTTGACTGTGTAGATCACATTTCATCTTTGTAGGTGTCTTTTGCTGGTGTAACACATACTCCCAATGTTTATTCACAATATGACCTTGCAAAAACTGTTGTTTGGACCTTAAATCATGGATCGAATGTCTTCAGCATAGACTTCCATCCTCAATAGCAAACTATTCTTTTAGGTTGAAACTTAGAAGCTGTGTTGTCTAATATCATTTCACATAGAATAATTAAAAGAAGTCACTTGACATTCTTTTATATGTTGAACTTTTGACCTTGTTTTTGTAGTCGGGACAAATGTTGGTGACATCAGTCTATGGGAAGTTGGGTCTTGGGAAGGATTGCGCATAAACCTTTCAAGGTTTGGAAAATTGCAGCTGCTTCAATGCCGTTGCAAGTGTATTCACATATTTTGGTAAGTAACTGGCTTTACCTGCATATTCAGGCTAATACTTATGAAAGCTTAAATAAATAGTAAACACCTTTGTACTTAGCATCATTAACAGTTTAATGGCGACTGATTGTCCTGTTTGATTAATCTTGTTTCATTTCCAGACAGTGTTGGTCAATGATGCTGTAATATCGGTTTATCGTTGTGTGGGGACTAGATGGACTTATACTTGGTGTATCGATTGATATTTTTCCCATTAATGCCAATAACGTCCCTATTCCATTACATTAATTTGTTCTGCTATTAACCAAATTTTTCTCTATTTAGGTGTTGCATTTTCAGTACATATTGTTCAAATATATATACTTACAATCCTACTGGAGAGCTAAGACAACATTTAGAGGTATGTTCTGTATGTTGAATATTGTGTTTGTCTACAATGGCTGTTACAGTTTATTGACAACATCTTTATCTTTTAGATTGATGCTCACGTTGGTGGTGCTAATGACATTGCATTTACTCATCCCAACTAACAATTGTGTATCGTCACATGTGGTGATGAGAAGATGATTAAGGTATCTATTTAGAGGGTATGATGTGCTTACTTGAAAAGAAGATTCTTTTTCAGTTTTTCTCCCTCTCACTTTTGTATATTTTTTAATATTGATGGCTGGACTCCACAATGTGATTTCTTTCGTGTCGGGTATGGGATGCTATAGGTGGTCGCAGACAGTATAGTTCTGAAGGTTTGAAGGTTATGAACCTCCTGTATTCAGTCTGTCGTCATCATAAAGAAAGCATCCAGGTCAATTTATTTTGAATTCAGTCTTTAGTTATTATTATTTAATAGTTGTTTGTCATGGTTGGTCACGGGAAGAGCACAAAATCTTGTTTTACATTATCTAGAAATAAGATAAGTTCCATAATTTCCTACTCATATTATCCCTTTAGCTGCTATGTCCATATGTGCAGTTTATTTTCTCTACTGCAATTGATGGGAAGATTAAAACTTCGCTTTATGATTGCTTAGGATCTAGAGTGGACTATGATGCTCCTAGGCATTGTGCACCATGATGGCATATATAGTGCAGGTGGAACTAGGTATAACTTACTTATCCAAAAGTTGGACTATGGCCAATATTCTGTGATGTCTTTCCTCTTGCGTTTGTATTATGTAACAGTTGTCTTTATGACATTTTCTTTTTTCCCCAATTTGAGAGTTGATAGAATTTAGCTGCCAAGGCACTTCTTTTACTGGACAACTTGGAGAATTATCTACGATTCATGGGATGTTGATTTTAGCAATACATGTTACATATGGATACAATTACTCCATTGTTTCTTATAGGCTCTTTTCATGTGGAATAAGTAAAGAGGGTGAATCCAATTTAGTTGAGTGGAATGAGATTGAAGGAGCTATAAAACAGGCATATGTTGGTTTAGGAAGTGCTCTTTAGGTGTTGTTCAGTTTGACACAACAATTGTTGGTGATGAATTCCAAATTAAGTTTTGGGATATGGGCAACATGAATATGTTGATAATTGTTGATGCAGAAGGAAGATTGCCAGTTAGTATCCCATACTTTTTTTCTAATATTTTTAAACGGTAGACTTGTGGTGGTTGTTCTTATAGTTCTTCACTCTTTAGGCTAGTCAAACACTAAAATTCAATGAGGAAGGATCTCTGTTGGCAATTACGAGTGATAATGACATCAAAATTTTAGCCAACAGTGATGGTTTGTGTTTAATAAGAATGTTGGAGGGTAGGGCTATAAGTAAAAATTGGGTCCCCTCTAAACCCATTAGCTCAAAGGTATCTATTCCTTGTTTTCTTGTTTTTTTATCAGAAACACAGATTTTTGTGTTGCTTGAGAAGTAATTGCTGGAGTGGACAAGTCCACAAATGTAGGACAAGCTTTGCAACTTTGATATCTTGTATCCATAAAATCTTAAATTACAAAATTAATTTAGAAAACTATCCCTAGATGAAGAAAGAAGGCATAAGAGGGAAACTAGAAATCTAATTTTGTAATAAAGCGAATGTTATCGTACTTGGCTTAGTCAAATTTTTCCTCCCTAAACAAATAATGAAGGATTTTTTAAGATAAAGTACCTTATTTTCTTCCGTAGTAAAGAATAGCACGAGTCTGTTATTGCTCAGACCAGTTTTTCAGCTTGCAGATTTTGTTGTGGCCTTGCCAATTAGTGTAAACATTTATTTATATAGTTATTTGATGCTTGAGCCCTCTGCGCCAATCCCCAAATATGACTTTGAAATGAGAGTTATTAAAATTTATTAATTGAAAATTGAAAAAAAAAAATTGATGTGTCTTCATTAACTAATGCATTTTATAGTTGCATTAAAATTGATTTCATGCTTTGGCCCCTCTTGAATTAGAATCCGGCTCTGTCAGTTGATATGTTGGTGGCTATAGGGCAATAAACGAAATGGTGTATGTTTTCAGTAGTCCTTTAACATAATACACCGATAGAGGATTATGTATCTATGCGGATCTCTTTTTGGAATGATATTGCCCTATACATCTTCCGTTTAGCCAATCCTTAGATGGAAAATTTTTTATTGGAGAGAGTTTTGCTCTCTGAAATCAATTATTCTGGTTGAAACATGTTATAATTCTTATAAATCAGTCGATTATAAGAATTAGAAGTTTAGAACTTACAAGATCATCTATTGAGAATCCTATTATTGTAGTCCATCAATGAATGTAAGGCATTGATGTTGCACTGAAAGGAAGTGTTGCGGGAGTGAGGTAACTGATAATGAATTAAGTCCTGCAGAATGATTCACAAAAAGGAGACTTCCTAATCCATTTAGTGTTTGATGTAATCATGTTTCCTACACTAATATTTTAAGTGTTTTTCCAATGTTGTTTCATGTTGTAGTTTATTCGTTTCCTAAAAAGAAATGAAGGAGTCAAAGCAATTGGCAAGTATTTGCTCGATGCTTGCAAATCCCTGAACTTCACATACTATATGTATGTTGCCTATGCCTTGATGGCCTTCTGTCGTGACAAGGATCCAAAGGTTGGTTATTTTTTCTTTTTTCACCTGTAAATATTGTAGTATAGCTTTATGCTGTATAGAGCACTGTAGTTGTAGTAAGTTGTTACATGTTGGTGATGGGATATGTTCACTTAATGCTATCTTTGAGATTAGGTAAAGTAACCACTTTTCTCCCTTAGTGGTAACTCTTTTGATGTCATCTGTCTGTTATGCTATAGATGATTTATAGAAAGTTGTGAAAGGTGTCTTTACTTTTTTTGTATATTAATGCAGCTAACACATAACATTTTCGAAGCAAATTTGAAACGGTTCAAGCATTATTTTGTTTGCATCCTTGACTGAGTTTTCTTAGTCTAATCTTAATTATTCAAAAATTATGAATATTAGGGTATTATTGGACACATATTTACACATAAAATAGGTGATGACATGTTCTCCAATGCTACATGGTACCTCAGCTATGACCTTTATATTCAAAATATTCAGCATGATTTATTTCTCACAACATAGTATAGTTTAGATGTTTACTTATTGTTCCCCAGTTATTAGTTTGACTAGTATCCAGAGAACCATATATGGGCCCTATAGGTTTGGCCTGACTACTTGTGCCCTTAGTTGAATATATGTGAGGAGTTTTGCGTGCAATCCTCATGTTTATATAGAAGCATTGTCATTGTTTAATCAGTATGATAGATTTTTCAAGTTTTAATTATTGGTTCTTAATGTTTAAATATGCAAATTTTTGGTTTTGATTGAATGATGATGGGAACATTCGTGCTTTATTTGAGAGGCATTAAGCTCACTACCAATAGAGGAATTTGTTGAAGTATAGTACGTATATTATTCTTGTATATTGTATAAGGGTAGTTGTGTGGTAGTTTAATTAGTAAATATTCATGCAGAAAATGAAACGTCAAAGAAAGCAAACTCAAATGCAAGATAGATCTAGAACCACGATCAAATACTTAATTTTGGTCTCCCTTGTGGTCTTTACTAAATATATGGAGTCCTTTCTATAAATTCTATGTTGATGGTTTTCTTCTGATTATTTTAATTCCTGCTAATGATTGCTTGCACAATCTAGGTGCAACTGCCCTGTTTATCATTGCCATCTATTGTCATTTGTTTTGTCACCAACATCAAAGAAAGTTTCAATGGAAACTATATTTTAGTTGAAATGTATGGAGATTTTTCTTTAATTTTTTTAATTTTTTTTATTAATAATAGAATTGAAACGGAATTTTGGTTCACAACTATATATTTTGGAAGATAAGTATTGCTAGTACCTTTCAATATAAAGTCAATGTTGTGGGCAGCTTCTAGTAATCCTGTGTTTGAGGCTGTTTTGCTTTTAGTTATCTTGCTGTGTCTAGGTTTCTTTAATGATTATGAATTGTAACTAATTCAATTACTAACCTAATAAATGAAGAATGGTTAGGCAACGTCTTTCGATTTTTATACGCTAAATTCTATTTAATTCCAACCACCAGACTATGCATTTACTTGATTGTTTTCTTATTTGTCCTAATCAATCATTCCTGAAGTATGGAATGATAAAGAAAATCGTAGTTTGAATCCCTATAGTCTGCAATTTATAGCTATATAGTTAATAGCAACAATTATAGAACTATGCTATCTCTTTTATGTAGATTTATGATTTACTAATTAGATGTGTTTTATTTGATATTTTTTAGGTTTTCAGTGTGTTATCTTATATTTTGGTTATTATCCTATATTTTGGTTATTGCTTATCAATATCCTAACTACTAGTTGAAATGCCCTCATTTGTAGGTGTGGAAAAGGTTCACCCAATTTGAACAAATATATGGAGATCTAGATAGCGTGTTGAAGGTAATAGATTATTGTCTATTCTTTGTGAATATTTTTTTGCTAGCATAATCTGCACATTTTGAATTTTTCCTTCTTAAGCTTTTTCTTCTATTCCTTTATATTTAAATTAATCATGATGTTACGAATCTTACGATTTGTTAGCCTATTAACTTTTCCAGTGGTTAGGAAAAATAAATAAATTTGGAATAAATAATAAAATTGGATAAAGAATATGTTTGATAGATGTTGAAGTAAACTACAAGTTAAAATTTTTAGTTGTAGTCTCATCTTTAGGTGAGTTAGATTATAACTTTTTTTTTTTTCTATTTTGAGGTAATAATATTAATGACAAATAGTGATTCGTTAATAGTAATTATACTAGGAATGAGGAAAACCAATATAAACCCTCATCATCACTTTTCGTTGATAACTTTAATCATGTAACATATGACTCTTAATATTCTTATCTCAAATCCAACTTGACACAATAGTTTGCAGAATGTGATAGATATAACATATTTTTCCTGTGTTATTTGATGAATGCATAGCCTTTGTATGGGGTTTTGGAACATTATTGAGGGCAAATGACATGCTGCAGGACTTGCAAATCTATTAGTCATTAGATTTTGGAGTCTTATAACCATTTGCTAGGGTATTATTAGCCTGCTTTAATGGTTGAGGAGTGGTTGTTTATGCTTTTCGTGTAAGGTACCCAATCTGATAGGTCCGATCTAATCCTTTCACTTTTAGTCAGGTTTAAGCTAAAAAATTCCATCCGGATTCGGATTTGGTGGCATTTGCCCAATAACCGTGAAACTATTTTAAATATTTATACTTTTTACAATCCTCACTAGTTATATATATCCGAATAAAGTTAATATAATTTATTGAACAAATGGATGGGGATCTAGATAGCATATTGAAGTTAATAGTATTATTATTGTTTATTTTCTTGTGAATATTTTTTTGCTGGCATAGTGTGTACATTTAGAATTTTCTCTTAATTATTTTGAAGCTCTTCTGCATACCTTAGTTGTGGATTGGGCTGTCTTAATTTAAATTCTTTAGTTAAATTTATGATTTTAACATTTATCTATTCATTTACAGTTGCTCAAATGGTTGGGAAAAATAAATAAATTTAAAATAAATAATGAAATTGGATAAGGAATATGTTTGATAGGTGTTGACGTCACAAATTCAAGTTAAAATTTTTAGTTGTAGTCTCATCTTTGAGTGAGTTAGATTATTACATTATTATTCTTTTTTATGTTTTGGGGTAATAAATTAATGACAAATAGTGATTCGTTATTAGTAATTATACTAGGAAAGAGGACAATCACTATAAACCTCCCTCATTACTTTTCCTAGATACTTCAATCGTGTAACATATAACTCTTAATATTCTTGTCTCAAATCTAACTTGTCACAACAGTTTGCAGAGTATGTTATAAATATAACACATTTTTCCTCTGTTATTTGATGAATGTATAGCCTTTATGTGGGGTTTTAAACATTGTTGAGGCCAAATGACTTGTTGCAAGACTCGCAAATCCTATCTAATTCTGTCATTTTTTGTTGGGTTTAAGCTAAAATATTCTACTCGAATCCAGGTTGGATCAGGTTTACTCGGTAATTGAGAAACTAATTTTAAATATTTATATATATTACAGTCCTCACTATTTATGATTTTTAATATATTATTAGTATTGTTATAATTATAAAATATGATATTATATGTTGCAATTTATATATACTTTAAATAATTATAAGTCTTATAAGTTTCAAATAAATTTTTTAAATAGATATTATATGACTATGACATTTATAATAATTATGATAGTAAATAATTTTATTTAAAATGACTATCTTATATAGTTAATATCAAATAAGTAAAGTTAATATATATGATATATTAACTTTAATAATTAAAAATCATAACTAGTGAGGATCACAATAATAATATATAATAGCATTTGTACATATAAATATGCCTTGTGAATTTTAAAAGTAATTTAAAAGTAATTTAATTTAAGTTTTCATTGAGTAACTTATCTATATTATAATAATTATAGTATATTCATATACTAATATAATTTATGTATGTTGTGTAATAAATTATTTACAATATAAATTTATTAATATATGATTATATTACATTAAAAGTAAATAATTTATGTACTTTCACATTATAAATTAATTTAGGGTTGTCGATTTAGTATATAATGTGGTAACTACTATAAATATATTATTTACATATATATTTTATTTAATAACATAGTATAACTTGTAAATATCATTGTTGACATTTATTATTGATATATAAAAATTATATTACTAAATTCATATAACCATTCTTTTGTTTATGGACACTGTTATATAATGTCATTATTATTTCTATAGTAATATATAATTATTAACTATGTGATAAATATTTACTATACTGTATTTTATTTATTTAAACTATATATGTTATAGATATGAATCTCTATATAATAACTATACAAACATTTTGTATAATATATCTAATATATAGTATATAATTAATTTATAGTATTTATGAACATTACTTATTAATCATTACTGATATAATATTATATAATTTTATATCATATAGTAATATATTAATTACAGTGCAAATTCTACAATAGTTATGTAAATTAATAATGTAATTAAGAGAACATAAAAGTATTGTGATTTATATATAAATGCTATAAATGAATTATAGTAAATTAATAATAATAATGATTAATTTACTATAATTTATTTATAGCTTATAACAAATAAGTTATAAAATTGAAACAATAATAAAAAACCACGCCTTTAATAGTTGATTATATTTATAATAATATAAGTATCATATAGTAATATATTAATTACAGTACAAATTCTACAATAGCCATGTAAATTAATAATATAATTAATAAGAGAACATAAAAGTTTTGTGATTTGTATATAAATGCCGTAAATAAATTATAGTAAATTATTAATTAATAATTTACTATAATTTATTTATAACTGATCACAAATAAATTATAAAATTGAAACAACAATTAAAAAAAAAAACACACCTTTTACAGTTGATTATATTTATAATAATATAATATATAGGTATTATAATTTATCTGAATATAATTATATGTAAATAATCAATAACTTACAAATAAATATACCTTATATAATAATTACAAATTAATCTATGTAATTATGTGTAAAATTAATTTGTATGAACAGTATTATGTTAATATTATTACATAAATTATTAATATGCTTATATTAACTCATATGAAGTTAGGGTTTGGCCGTGGAAAAATCAAAATCATTATTATATATGTAAAAGGTATATTCCACGATATAGTATGATACCAATTTTATATTATTAGTTTACATATAGCATATATACAAAACTAATAGATAATATTATTTATGTTTGGTATATAATAATGCTACTATATATATAATAACTAGTATGTTTTTATCTGTATATAATTATATTTAATTATTATAATTGTGGTTATAGATTGATATCATTATAACTATATATTAAAATATAAATATTGATATATGTGATTGTAAATTGATTATTAGTAATATATAACATAATTATTATTCATTTTAATATACATATTGAATAATAATTTTGTTATTATAATTATATCATATTTATAATATTATTTAATAGCATGCACGCATTATTTATTAAATAGTGATCAATTTATCATGATAATTTACTATAATTTATTTAATATAAATGGACATTGATTTTTTATTTTTTTTTTGAAGAAAATGTACATTGATAATTTATATATCATAAATTATCAATGTGCATTTAATTAATGATATTTGAATATAAAATTATGTTTAAAAATAATTTATGTTGTATATAATTTTATTTTATTAATATAATTTAATATTTAATACATGTCATTCATATAGATCATCCACAATATCATATTAAATAATGCACATTAGATGCTTTGATAATTTATGAGTATGTTTATATAATACATACATTAATAATATAATAGTAAATTTTATCATTTTATTAGTAATTGTAACAAATATATATTAAATTTAATATAAAAAAATAAAGATATATTACATACTGTATAACGTATGACATAATTAATATTATATATATTAACTATTGTGATGTTATATAATTAATAGTTATAGTTTATATATATAAATTCTAAGTATTATATTGTAATATAGTAAATTATATGTAGTTATTATTAATTTTAAATAAATTTATATCGATAAATTAATTAACCTATATTAATATTAAAGTCTTATTATTATTATTATTATTATTATTTTGTATAAGGTTATTAATCAAAGCCAACATACTATTAAAAATTAATAAAAACTTATAAAAAGAGAACAAGGCGGAAAGCCCATACAAAATAAGAACTAACCAAAGAGGGAAAAACCGACCAAGGGAAGAGATAGGTAGCAGAAGATTCAATCAAAACCAAAACTTTGCAAAACTATCCCTATAGTAGACCTCATTAAAAGACCTTATTAGAAAAACTCATTGGGAAAAGAAGAGAATTTTATATTATATAAATTTAAAAACAACCATATTTATTGTATTATCATAAAATATAAACTAATTACATGATAGTTTTTGGTACATACTAATAGTAGATATTTATATAGTATATATTATTTTTTATAATTGTACTAGTAGTATATTCTACTTTATCAACTAATTTTATATTTTATTAAGCTAAATTATTTTTAATATAATAGTAGTATTCTACTTATTAATATTTATATTCTTTCAAAAAAAAATTATATTATGACATACTCTAATATATATATATATATATATATAAGTACAAATATATATAAGGATACATTTATAAATATCATATTTTGTATTATTTTATTTAATAATACTTATATTTATTTATTTATGTATATAGCAATTATGTAATATTCTATATATGTTTATTAAATAATACAAAATAAGAGGATATGTGTGTTTTCAATATAGTGATAACAATTATTTGAACTTTAGTGCATATTATCTACTTTTAACATAATAAATAATTAATATCATGAATATGCACGTCAATAACACATACAAAAATTTATACTTATTTAATATATAATAATTATGTCATAATAATAAATGTTATCTACATATATATAATAATAAAGTTAATATAATTTATTGAACAAATTTATGGAAATCTAGATAGCATGTTGAGGGTAACAGTATTATTATTGTTTATTTTCTTGGGAATATTTTTTTGTTGGCATAGTGTGCACATTTAGAATTTTCTCTCAATTATTTTTAAGCTCTTCAACCTTTTCTTCTATTTCTTTATATTTGAATAAACCATGATGTTGTAATTTGTTAGCCTATTATTAATAGTTTCTTCAGCATAATTTAGTTGTGGGTTGGGTTGTCTTAACTCAAATTCTTTAGTTAAATTTATGATTTTGACATCTATCTGTTTATTTATTGTTGGTCCCGTGGTTAGGAAAAGTTAATAAAATTGGAATAAATAATAAAATTGGTTAAAGAATATGTTTGATAGATGTTGAAGCCACAAATTAGTTATAGTCTAATCCTTAAGTGAAATAGATTATGTCTTCTGAGGGGACTCCATTAGGATAATGACTATAACTAATAAAGCACTTAAAGAGATAGACTTGGCCTGAAATAGAGCTCCCACACTCAACCTGGCCTCTCTGAACAGCAATTTTAACACAGTCACCACAATTTGAATCTCCCAAGTCACCCTCCCGTCGGGCCAACAAGTAGACAAATTTGTAGCTACTAGTATAAAATCCATGGGCGGTCTCTATGGTCTTACCATATAGCTCATTGAGAGAACCGACAATTTGTTTGTATTTGTAATTTAGAGAGAGAGAAGGAGAGAGATAGAGAGCGACGAAGAAGAGTTTCAATTTATTTTTCATTTTTTTAATTTTTAATTTATTTTTCATGTTTAATTGTTAATTTTTAAAATAATAAATTTCAAATGATTTTTCATCTTTTTATTTTTAATTTATTTTTCTTTTTTTAAATGTTTAATTTATTTTTTATATTTTAAAAATTAAGAAAAAATCTCTGTTATCCATCTCTTAAATGTTAAATGAACAGTGAAGATACATTTTTAATTTTTAATTTATTTAACTTTATTTAATTCAATTAATTTTTAATTTTAATTATTTTTTTATCTTATTCAAGAGTAAAATTGTCATTTGACCAAAATTCCCGATTAACCGTAAAGTTAACGGAAGTCAACTAATGGTGTGAGGACTTGATGTAATAAAAAATAAATGTGTTTGTGCTTGTTTTTATACAAGCCGTAGGGGGGTGTCTTGCTCCTTCTATTATAAATTAGTATTTTTATGTTACTTATAGTTATTAATATTTTTAAATTTAAATACTAATTTGTTTTTTAGTCTGAAGAATAATAGTATTACTGAAGATTGAATAGTGATCGAAACCTGAAATCTGAATTACTTTTTTTTTTCCTTATCTCTGAATGTATAGTAATTTTTTTTAAAAATTTTTTGAAATTAAAATTGTTTGAAAATTAGTAACTTTACATTTATATTCTTTTACTAGTAATTGTTATGTAACTTCATTTAATATAATACAAACAATTATAATAAATTATTTAACAAATACTAAAACACTTTTATGTAAATATTATAATATTTTTAATTATAATTAAAATATAATTAATTATTATAGTAAAGTATTTTTTTTTTAGAATTATATATTCATAAATAAATTATTATAATAAAATAAAATAAATTTATATATTTAAATAAAGATAAACTAAATGCTTATAAGTTGAACTACCATTGAAATTGTAAAGTAATATATATTTTAGTCATTATAATATTTCATCAATTACATTTAAAATGAATCTATATAATGTAAAATTAGAATAAATTTGAAAATACGTTATTTTGGGAACGATAAATTTAGAATAATATATTTAAAAAATCATTAAGTAATTTGATATTCAGATAAAAGTTAAAAATTGTAATTTTTTTTTCTTTTAGCAATTTTGGATGATTTTAAGTGATTTGACCATTTAAGAAAACAAACAAAAGTTACTTAATAGATATAATTAAGGTATTTATAATAATATTAGTTTTCACATACATAACCTAATTTATATTATCTTAATATATTATATTAGGTTGTATAATAACATAATATTATAAGTTATAAACAAGTAAACAAATATACTTACATAAATTTAACGTATATAACATTAAAATATATGATAAATTGTAAGTATAATGTCAGTTCATATCAATTTTATAGCAAATTGTTCCATAATATTCCATATTTACTTAATGTTTAAAATATAATATATTTAGTTTAAATTAATATAGGTTTAAATCATTACAACCAAACATTTACAGTCAACATTTATATATTTTCTACTTGTATTTTCTATTCTGATATATCATTATATAAAATATAACAAGAAGTCATTTACAGTCAATAATTTATATAATTCTACTTGTAATTTCTATTCTCATATATCAGTATACAAAATATGTAATGATAATATTATATTATTATAGACTTAAAAGAATATATTAAAAAATTAATATATTAGACTATAATTTTTATATTAAGTCATTCAATAATATTCCAAATTTTTGTTTAATTAATAAATTGTAAATTGATAACATTTGTGAATTATCTCACTTTATAAACAATTTTGTTATAAATTGGTTGTAAGTGAAATTATATATATGATAAGCTATCAAATAAATTATTTATAATAATTTTTTTCTTCTAAATCTTATATAACATAGATCATAAAGTTATTACAATATTATTATAATTTAATTATAATATAATATATATTTTATATTAATTAATAACATAATATTTTATTAATTAATATAAAATATACATACTATATTATAACAATAATAATATTTATCTACATATGTATATGTGTGAATATAGTTTTTTATTATCATTTTACATTAAATTACTATTAAAATTCATAAGGTTTATTTATATGTACAAATGCTATTATATATTATTATTGTGATTCCCACTAGTAATGATTTTTAATTATCAAAGTCAATATATTATATATATTAACTATATAAGATGGTCATTTTAAATAAAATTATGTTATATCATAATTATTATAAATGTAATAGTTGTATAACATCTATTTAAATTATTTGAAATTATAAGACTTATAATTATTTATAGTATATATAAACTGTTACGTATAATATCATATTTTATAATTATAACAAATGCTAATAAGATATTAAAAATAATAACTAATGAGCACTGTAATATGTCTATATATTTAAAAATAGTTTCTCGATTATTGGGCAAACCCGATCCAATTCGGATCCGGGTTGAATTTTTTAGTTTAAACCTTACAAAAATGACAAGATTAGATCGGGTTAATCGGGCTAAGTTAAAAATGTCTACCCCTATACAAAAGCATAAATAGTCCACTTCTTAGCCATCAAAGTAGACTAGTAAAACTCCAGCAAATAGTGACAAGACTTCAAAATCGAATGACCTAAAATCGAATGACCAATAGATTTGCAAGTCCTGCAACAAGTCATTTGACTCTAGCAATGTTCTAAAACCCCACACAAAGTGATGCGATACCCATAAACCGATAAGACACCCATAATAGATATTAGGAACACAACCTCAAGAAAGATTAAAATAGATTTATAGAAGGAAAGTTTGATTCATTGATTATATGACAACCAAAAACCAAAATTATAAAGGAACCTTGACCCGTTAATTATACATCGTTAATAAAGAATCAAAGTTATAAAAGAATGATATTAACGTCACTTACAAGAAAGAAATGAAAATGTAGGAGATAAGTCAGATTCAATATAAGATCATAAAGTTCTTTAAAGAACAAAAGAGACAAGCATTCATTCAATTAATCAAAACACTCCTCTACCCTCTTTAGTTGACATGAGTTATATTTATAGGTACTCTTCGAACAACCCTCCAAGCATCGGAAACAAAGAAAATAAATACAAACAAGAAACAACAAAACTAACAAAAAAAAAAAAGAAAACTTGGTTGACAAAAATTAAAGACTTATTGAATACAAACCACTAAATTTTAGATCTTTCCAACTACATATGGCACGCCTTATAATTCCACTGAAATCAAAAGATACGACTCCCCAAATTGCCCCTTGTGTAGAATTTTGATGAGCAATTGAATATAGACTATCGAAATGTATTCGGTTGTAACTTCGTCTTGCAGTTTTCAAATGATATGTTTCAAATGTCAAAGAGGTAGTTGAGATGCTGATCTTTCCAATTACATATGGCACGCCTCATAACTCCATTGAAATCAAAACATACAGTGTTCCAAAAATGCCCTTCGTGCATGATCCCTTGTAGATTAGGCTCAAATTCCTTCAATATTAATTCTCTTGGACTTGAATGATGTTTTTAAGCCTTTATGAGCCTCCAAACTATCCAGCCTAAGTTGTGTATGATTCTTGGCTCAAATATCCTTGATTAGCCCATTTAAAGTTTCTTTCATTCTTTTAGTTTTGGCCTTTGTCATTGACCCACCATTGATGCTTAAAGGATCATTGGAATTACCTTGTTCACCATGATTGCTACATTGATTTCCGTCACAAAGGCTATGCATTCATCGAATAGCAAAAGAAAAATGTGTTATATCTATACGTACTTAGCAAATTATTGTAGCAAGTTAGATTCGAGACAAGAATGTTAAGAGCTATACTTGCACAGTTGAAGTTATCAAGGAAAAATGATGAGGGAGATTTATAGTGGTTTTCCTCATTCCTAGTATAATTACTATTAACGAATCACTATCTGTCATTAGTATTTATTATCTCAAAATACAAAAAAAAAAAAAAAAAAATGTAATAATCTAACTCACTCAAGGATAATACTACAACTAAAAATTTTGACTTTGAATTTGTGACTTCAACATTTATCAAACATATTCTTTATCCAAGTTTATTATTTATACAAAATTTATTTATTTTTCCTAACCGTTGGATTAAGAGTAAATGAATAGATAGATGTCTAAATTATAAGTTTAACTAAGGAATTTGAGTTAAGATAGCTCGACCCACGAATAAATTATGCAAAAGAAACAACTAACAATAGGCTTACAAATCATAACATGATGATTAATTCAAATATAAAAGAATAGAAGAAAAGGTTGAAGACTTTAGAAATAATTGAGAAAAAATTCTAAATGTGTAGATTATGCCAACAGAAAATATTCACAATAAAATAAACAATCATAATAAGGTACATTTATATGTACAAATGCTAATATATATTATTATTGTGATATTCACTAGCTATGATTTTTAATTATCGAAGTTAATAAACTATATATATATATATTATCTTAATGTACTTATTTGATATTAACTATATAAGATGGTCATTTTAAATAAAATTATGTTATATCATAATCATTATAAATTTCATAGTCATATGACATCTATTTAAACAATTTATTTCAAATTATAAGACATAATTATTTATTGTATATTTTATTGTTACATATAATATCATATTTTATAATTATAAGAAATACTAATAATATATTAAAAATCATAATTAGTGAGGACTGCCATAGGTATAAATATTTAAAAATAATTTATTGGTTACTAGGCAAACCTAATGCAATCCAAATCTGGGTTGAATATTTTAGCTTAAGCCCAACCAAAAATGATAGGACCAGATCGAGTCTGTCGAGTTGGGTTATATATGCTCAGAAATTAGCCATCAATGAGTAATGTTCATCAAATACCATATATTAATTATCTGATATTTACTGCAATATATTTATTTAAACTATATATTATATAGATATGAATCTCTATATAATAACTATACAAACATTTTGTATAATATATCTAATATATAGTAAACATGTATCAGATAGTTAATAATTACATATTACTACGGTATATTCAAATAATAATATAATTATATGGCATTGTCTATAAACAATAAAATAGTTATATAAATTTAGTAATGTAATTTATATATATATTAATAATAAATATCAAAATTCATATTTATAAGTCAAGTTATGCTATTAAATAAAGTATATATGTTAATAATATATTTATAATAGTTACCATATCCTCCACTAAATTGACAACCCAAAATTAATATATAATGCGGAAGTATATAAATTATTTAGTTTTAATGTAATATACTTATACATTAATAAATTTATATTGTTTATGTAAATAATTTATTGCATACTACAAATAAATTATAGTATTATCTGAACATACTATAATTATCATAATATACATAATTTAGGCAATGAAAACTTCGATAATTGGTTGCAAAGTATATTTATAATTATAATTAATAATTATAACAATTATAGTATTACTTAATTTGTCTTCCATACTATAGAATTCAGTTTGTTTATTAAATATGTAACATTTATATAATTTATAACTAAATTAAATAATTATCATAGTTATAATAATTTATTATCATAAGTTATCATATTATGGGCCGAATATTAATTTATATATGATCTTAACATATAGCATTTGAGATCATTAAATTTAATAATAAATACTAATTTACATATTATGATCATTATAATAAATATTAATAAGTTAGTTTATGTTAATATTAGTATTTAAATTTAAAAATATTAATACTTATAAGTAACATAATAATACTAATTTATAATAGAAGGAATTGCATAATATCACCCTGAGGTATGCTTAAAAAAAAAAAAGTGGAAACACATTAACCTTGTCAACTTGACAATTTTATCCATGAATAAGATAAAAAATAAATAAAAATTAAAAACTAATTAAATTAAGTAAAACGAAATAAATTAAAAATTAAAAGTGTATCTCCACTGTCAATTTGAGTGATGGATGATGGAGATTTTTTTAAATTTTTTACAATATAAAAAATAAATTAAACATTTAAAAAATGAAAAATTAATTAAAAAATTAGAAATTAAAATATGAAAAATAAATTAACAATTAACAACTAAAATATAAAAAATAAATTAAAAATTAAAAAAATAAATGAAAAATAAATTGAAACCCTTCTTCTTATTCACACACACACACACACTCTCTCTCTCTCTCTAAATTAAAAATAAAAAAAAAAACCTATCGATTCTCTTTGACAAGCTATGTGGCAAGACAATAGCCTCCATAGTTCTGCTACTTGGGTGCTGCATTTTGTATGACGTTTTAGGCTTTGCTCAGATTTTAGGCTTGGAGATGCTCTACAAGACTCGTGGGGCTACAAATGTGGCAAAGAGTGAGTTTGAGGAAAGGAGAGATGTTGCCCTTCAAATTATGGAAAATGTAGTGGTCAGTGGCATGAATTCTATACTAGCTATAAATTTGTCTACTTGTTGGCCCAATGTGAAGGTGACTTGGGAGATTTAGACTGTGGTGACTTGTGTTAGAATTGCTATTCAGAGAGGCCAGGTTGAGTGTGCGAGCTCTATCATAGGCCAAATCTATCTCCATAAGTGTTTTATTAGTTATAGTTATTATCCTAATGGAGTTCCCCCAGAAGACACAATCTATTTCAATCAATGATGGAACTATAACTAAAAATTGTAACTTGAATTTGTGACTTCAACATCTATCAAACATATATTCTTTATCCAAGGGTTATTATTTATTTCAAATTTATTTATTTTTCCTAACCATTGGACCAAGAGTAAATAAATAGATATACGTCAAAATTATAAATTTAACTAAAGAATTTGATTCAAGACAGCTCAACCCACAACTAAATTACAGAAAAAACTATTAACAATAGGTTAACAAATCGTAGCATCATGATTCATTAAAATATAAAAGAATAGAACATAAGGTTGAACAGCTTAAAAATAATTAAGAAAAATTCTAAATGTCCATACATTTGTTCAACAAATTAAATTAACTTTATTCTTATATATATGTTATATAACATTTATTATTATGATATAATTATTATATATTAAATAAATATAAATTTGTGTATGTGTTATTTACTCGTATATTCATGATATTAATTATTTATTATGTTTAAAGTAGATAATATGCATGTGTATTTCAAAGTTCAAAGAATTGTTTTATATATAGATATATACATATATATATAGATTTGTACTTACATATATTAGAGCATGTTATAATATAATTTTTTTGAAAGAATATAAATAGTAATAAGTATGTATATTATAAGTGTGTATTGTGTTATTATAGCTTAATCATATATAAAATTAACTAATCAAGTAGAATAAAGTATTAGTATAATTATGAAAATAATATATACTATATAAATATCTGTTATTAGTATGTACCAAAAACTATTATGTAATTAGTTTATATTTTATGATAATACAATACATATGGCTATTATAAAATTTATATCATATAAAATTCTCTTGTTATAAAAATAATGATACTTTAATATTAATATAGGTTAATTAATTCATCAATATAAATTTATTTAAAATTAATAATAACTACATATAATTTACTATAGTACGATACAATATATAACCTGTAAATATTAACCATAGAATTTATAATTAAGATAAACACAATAGCTAATAGATAATATTAATTATGTAGTATGTTATATGGCATGTAATGTATCTTTATTTTTTATAATAAATTTAATATATATTTGTTATAATTATTAACAAAATGATAGAATTTACTATTATATTTTAATGTATGTATTATATAAAAATACTCATAAATTATAAAGTATCTAATGTGTATTATTTAATATGATATTGTGGATAATATATATATGAATGACATGTATTAAATATTAAATTATACTAAATAAATAAAACTATATACAACATAAATTATTTTTAAACATAATTATATCTTTAAATATCATTAATTAAATGTACATTAATAATTTATGATATATAAATTATCAATGTACATTTACATTAAATAAATTATAATAAATTATCGTGATAAATTAAATTGACCACAAAATAAGTATAATAAATAATGTGTGCATGTTATTAAATAATATTATAAATATGATATAACTATAATAACAAAATTATTATTCAATATGTATATTAAAATTATACTATTAAGATTATTATATTTAAAATAATTATCTTATATATTACTAATAATCAATTTACAATCACATATATCATTACTTATATTTTAATATATAGTTATAATGATATCAATCTATAACCATAATTATAATAATTAAATATAATTATATACATATAAAAACATACTAGTTATTATATATATAGTAGCATTATTATAATTTATAAATTGTTATCTAACAAATATAAATAATATTAACTATTAGTTTTGTATATATACTACATGTAAACTAATAATATAGAATTAATATCATACTACATTGCGAAATATACCTTTTATGAATATAATAATGATTTTCCACGGCCAAATTCGAACTTCATATGAGTTAGCATATTAATCTAAATAATTAATACATCACTTAATATCTTATTAATGAATTAATTAGCTATAATTTATGATAATATGCTTGATTAGTTTTATATTATTATACTGTACTGTAATATGCAATAGACATTTTTAATATATTATTTATGGTCTTCTTGAATTACCAAAATCTATATAAGAATTTTAATATAACGTTTTTAAAAATAAATTATAAGCAAATATGATAATTTATTAAAGACCTAAATTCTGTACATACATAACTCATTTATTAATCATTTAAATAATATGTTATTAATTAATTTAATTTATTGTAATATATTTAAATCTAAAGTTATTAATTTAGTTAGATTATAATATTACTAATAATCATAATATGTAAATTTAAATATTTATACAGATGCAAGATAATAGTTTAATTACTATCTATTACTTTATACACAAGTCAATAACTTATATATTATAGATATGAATAGGGGTGGGCATCTTCAACCCAACTCGTCGACCCAACCCAACCTGATAATTTTTTATTGGGTTGGGTTGGATTACATCTTAAAAAAAATTGGATGGATTGAGTTGAAAATTTTTCAACTTGGGTTGAAATAACCCAACCCGAACCCGAAAATGAAAACGCCCACCCCTAACAAAGTCTTTCCTATTTAGAATCTTTCCTAGACATACACTTTTACGTTACTACATGAAATCCATCATAGAGGATTTATAAATCTAGAGTAGAAGAATGAAGACACAAGAGAAAAAATCAGAAACCTCAAGTGGTTTATAAATCTACAGGATTTATAAATCCAACCCGATAAACTCAACCCAACCCGATCATTTTTTATTGGGTTGGGTTGGGTTACATCTTAAAAAAAATTTGGATGGGTTGGGTTGAGTTGAAAATTAAATTGGGTTGGGTGGGTTGGGAGATTTTCAACCCAACCCAACTCGAACCCGAAAACGCCCACCCCTAGATATGAATCTCCATATAATAACTATACAAAAATTTCATATAATATATCTGATATATAGTAAATATTTATCATATAGTTAATAATTATATATTATTATAGTATATTCATATAATAAAATCATTATATAACATTGTCCATGAATAAAATGGTGTTATGAATTTAGTGATATAATTTTTATATATTAATAATACATGTCAAAATTGATATTTGTAAGTTAAGCTATGTTATTAAATATATATATATATATATATAGTATGTATATACAAAATTAATTACATCATTACATAATCATTTTTTTAGGACATTACATATCAATTATTTGAAAATATACTATAAATTTTTCTTACATTAATATAATGATATTATATAAAATATACATAATACTTACCTTTATATATGTGTGTATAATTTCATTAAATATAAAAATAAAAATATAAAAATTAATTTAGTATCATTAACACTCATTTGACAAGTATATATGTTTATAAAAGCTATTGATATATGTTTATTAATACATTAATAATTATATAATTATCAATCTAAACCTAATAATATAATTATCATGTTATTTAATAACATTAGGATGGAAGAATTTACGATAAAATTAATATGGAATTGTATTATACTTATTATTTTATTATAATTAATATAACCTTATATGCACTTTAAAATAGATATACCTTTAATTTTTAAGACTCTATTGTTAAAAGTTTAAATATTACTATAATATATTTATAATAATATTATTTTTCACATACATAACCTAATTTATATTATCTTAATATATTATAAATTAGGTTATATAATAACATAATACTATAAGTTATAAACAAGTAAACAAATATACTTACATAAATTTAATGTATATAACATTAAAATATATGATAACTTAGTAAGTATAATGTAAATCCATATCAATTTTATAGTAAATTATTCCATAATATCACAAATTTACTTAATGTTTAAAATATAATAAATATTTATATTTTAAATTAATATGGGTTTAAATCATTATAACCAAGCATTTATTGTCAAAATTTATATATTTTTCTACTTATAGTTTATATTCTCATATATCATTATATAAAATATAACAACCAATCATTTACCGTCAATAGTAATTTATATATTTCTGCTTGCAGTTTCTATTCTCATATCTCAGTATATAAAATATATAATAATATTATTATATTATTATAAACTTCAAAGAATATATTACAAAATTAATATAATAGACTATAATTTTTATATTAAGTCATTCAATAATTTTCCAAATTTTTGTTTAATTAATAAGTTCTCAATTTATATTATATTATATTATGTATATTAACTTGATGCACTTATTTGATGTTAACTATATATAATGGTCATTTTAAATAGAATTATATTATATCATATAATTTATCATAATTATTATAAATTATAACATCTATTTAAACAATTTATTTGAAATTATAAGACTTATAATTACTTATGGAATATATAAATCGGTACATATAATATCATATTTTATAATTGTAATAAATACTAATAACATATTTAAAATCATAACTAATAAGAACTGTAATATATCTACTTATTTAAAAATAGTTTCTCAGGGCAAAGCCGATCCAATCCGGATCTGAATAGAATTTTTTAGCTCAAACCTTATCAGAAGTGACAAGATTAGATTGAGCCTGTTGGGTTAAATATACACACTCCTATACAAAAGCATAAGCAGCTACCCCTTAGCCATCATAGCATGCTAGTAGAACTCCAATAAATGGTGACAAAGACTTCAAAATCTAATGACCCAAAATCTAATGAACAATAGATTTGCAAGTCCTATAGCAAGCTATTTGACCCTAACAATGTTCTAAAACCCACAAAGGCTATGCATTCATCATATAACAGAAGAAGAAAGATGTGTTATATCCAATGTTCCAAAACTCGCTACTCGCTACTCGACCGGCGAGGCAGCGAGCAGCGAGTACTCGGCTACTCGGAGAGTACTCGACGAGTACTCGGTTTGACCGTTGGTCAACGGTCAAATCCGGTCAAACCTGTATAAAATAAAATTTTAAAATTTTATGTATGATTAAAATATAATCATATGACCATAAAAACTTTTAAAATCAATCTCATGCAACCTCCAAAGCCACTTTAACACAATTATATAATTACAACTTTTAAAATTTCAACAATATAACGACTATATTTTCAACAATTCCACCTGCAATACACAAAAATAATAACACATATCAATATGCTTAAGCTTAACATATATTACAAAGCAAATAATATAGAATACAATATCATTAAATGATTTGAAATTTGAAACACATAACATAATAATTTAAATCTCATGTTCCTATCAATTTAACAAATGTTAAAAACCCTAAACAAACCTAGTTTGTATAATCATCATTCATCATTCATCAATTCATCATCTACCCCTAAATAAATATAGTTTGTATAATTTCATATTCCTATCAATTTAACAAATGTTTAAAATCCTAAACAAATCTAATTTGTATAATCATCATCCATCAATCTCAATCATCCATTCATCATCCACCCCTAAACAAATATATGTGAAAAACAAAAATTTTTGGTGAAAGCAAAATGAAAAAACAAAAACAAAAAACAAAAAAAAAAAAAAATGAAAACGAAAAAAAAAAACAAAATGAAAAAAAAAAAACGAAATGACAACAAAACGAAAAAAAGAACTCACGGACGGACGACTGGACGAGCTGACGAGGACGAACGGACTCACGGACGGAGACAGCAACGGCGACGGCGAGAAGACGACGGACCTGCACACGACTCACGCCACGACCGCGCACCAACAACGGAAACAGATCGCGAGGAAGCGCCGAAGCGGAGAGCAAAGGTGAGAGGGCAGAAGCAGAACAGCAGAACCGAGATCTGGGTTCTGCTGTCTGCTGTCTGTGTGAGTTATATATCAGACGCCAAAACGGCGTCGTTTTGGCCGAAAATTTTTTTTAAAAAAAAGGCTGACTCGGCCGAGCCGAGTCGGCCCGAGCTGGCCCGAGTCGGGCCGAGTTGGGCCGATTTTCACAGTAGCCGAGTTGAACCCCCCGATCTGGGGGTTCTCGACTCGGGAACCGGTCGAGCGGCGAGAACTCGGCGAGTACAACTCGGCCGAGTTTTTAAACCATGGTTATATCTATAACATGATAACTACTATGACAAGTTAGATTTGAGATAAGAATATTAAGAGCTATTTATTACACGATCGAAGTTATCAAGGAAAAATGATGAGGAAGGTTTATAATAGTTTCCTCATTCCTAGTATAGTTATTACTAACAAATCTATCATTAGTATTTATTATCAAATAAGAAAAAAAAAAAAGTAATAATCTAATTCCCTCAAGAATAAGACTACGATTAAAAATTTTAACTTGAATTTATAACTTCAACATAGATGTTGAAGTTATTATTATCAAACATATTCTTTATCCAAGTTTATTATTTATACAAAATTTATTTATTTTTCCTAAGCATTGGACCAAAAGTAAATGAGCAGATTGATGTCAATATTATAAATTTAACTAAAGATTGGGTCAGACTAAATTATACAGAAGAAAAAATTAACAATAGGTTAACAAATTGTAGCATCATGATTAATTCAAATATAAAGGAATAGAAAAAAAGGTTGAAGACCTTAAAAATAATTGAGAAAAAATTCTAAATGTATAGATTATACCAATAGAAAATATCCACAACAAAATAAACAATAACAATAAGGTACATTTATATGTACAAATGCTATTATATATTATAACTGTGATCTTCATTAGTTATGATTTTTAATTATCAAAGATAATAAATTATATATATTATCTAAATGTACTTATTTGATATTAACTATATAAAATGGTCGTTTCAAATAAAATTATGTTATATCATAATAATTATAAATTTCATAGTGGTATGACATCTATTTAAACAATTTATTTGAAACTATAAGACTTATAATTATTTATAGTATATACAAATTGTTACATATAATATAATATTTTATAATTATAATAAATACTAATAATATATTAAAAATCATAATTAGTGAGGACCGCAATATCTATAAATATATAAAAATAGTTTCTCAGTTACCAGACAAACCCCACCCAACCTAGATCCGAATCGAATTTTTTAACTGACTAAAAAATGACTGGATCAGATCGAGTTTCTGGAGTTGGGTTAAAAATAGTGACAAGACTTCAAAGCAAGCTAGTAAAACCCCTACAAGAAAGCATAAGCAACCACTCCTTGGCCATTAAAGCAAGCTAGTAAAACTCCAGCAAATGGTGACAAGACTTCAAAATCTAATGACCAATAGATTTGTAAGTCCTACAGTAAGTCATTTAGCCCTAACAATATTCCAAAACCCTATACAAAGGCTATGCGTTCATCAAATAACAAAGGAAAGATGTATTATATCTATAACATACTTTGCAAACTGCTATGGCAAGTTAGATTTGAGACAAAAAAAAATTAAGAGCTATATATTACACGATTAAAGTTATCAAGGAAAAGTGATAATAGAGGTTTATAGTGGTTTTCCTCATTCCTAGTATAATTACTACTAACGAATCACTATCTATCATTAATATTTATTATCATTAATATTTATTACCTCAAAACCCGACTTGGCTGTATATGTTCATATATAATTGTATACGGCTATACCGCTACACAATATGCAATCAAAATACGGCCGTATGGATATATTTTGTTACCGATACGACCGTTTCGCCGTATATACGATCTGGTACGACCGTGTTTACAAACTATGAATAGATAAGACAATGACAATGCTTCCATATAAACATAAGGATTGCACTCAAATCTCCTCCCATATATTCAGCTAACCAAGGGCACAAGTAGTCAGGCCAAACCTATAGGGCGCATATATGGTTTCCTGAGCACTAGTCAAACTGATAATTGGAAAACAATAAACAAACATTTAAACTATACTATGCTTGTGAGACATAAATCATGCTAAAGATTTTAAATATAAAGAGCTCATATTTGAGGTATCATGTACCATTGGAAAACATGTCATCACCTATTTCATGTGTAAATATGTGTCCAATAATACCCTAATATTCATAATTTTTAAATAATTAAGATCAGGTTAAGAAAACTTACTGAAATATATAAACAGACTCATACATGAACCGCTTCAATTCTGCTTCGAAAACATTATGTGCTAGCTGCATGAATATACAACAAAAGTAAAGAGACCTTCTACAACTTTCTATAAATCATCAATAGCATAACAGACATGTGGGATTAAGAGAGCCATGACTAAGAGAGAAACGCAGTTACTTTATCTAATCTCAAAGATAGCTTTGAGCGTACATAGTCTTGTCACAAACATGTAGCAACTTACTACAACTACAATGCTCTATATAACATAAAGCTATACCACAATATTTACAGGTGAAAAAAGAAAAACAACAAACCTAAGAGGTATAGGCAACGTATATATGGTATGTGAAGTTTGGGGATTTGCGAGCATTGAGGAAATACTTGCAAGATGCTTCGACTCCTTCATTTCTTCTTAGGAAACGAATAAGCTAAAACATAAAACATTGGAAAAACACTTAAAATATTAGTGTAGGAAACATGATTTTATTAAACACTAAATGGATTAGGAAGTCTCCTTTTTGTGAATCATTCTATAGGACTTAATTCGTTATCAATTACCTCACTCCCGCAACACTTCCTTTCAGGGTAACATCAATGTCTTGCATTCAATGGATTGGAATAGGGTTCTCAGATTCAAGACTAATTTGAATTAGATAAAATCATGAATTTTCAAATCTTAAAGTCAAGTTGACATTATATCTCCTAATGAATCAAGAGCATATATAATTGTGAAAACCTAACTCCATAAATAGATGATCTTGTAAGTTCTAAACTTCTAACTCTTATAATTGACAAATTTATAAGAATTATAGCATGCTTCAGTCAGAATAATTTATTCAAAGACCAAAACTCTCTCCAATAAAAAATTTTCCATCAAAGGATCAACTAAAAGGAAGATGCATAGGGCAATATCATTCAAAAAAAAAAATTGAATAGATGCATAATCCCATATTGGTGTATTGGGTTAAAGAGTTCTGAAAACATACACCATTTCATTTATTACCCTACGGCCACCAGCATATCAACTAACACAACTAGATTCTAATTCAAGGGGGACCAAAGCATGAAATCAATTTTAATGCAACTATAAAATACATTAGTTAATGAAAAAGACACATCGATTTTTTTTTTTTTTTTTTTAAGTTTTTAATTCATAAATTTTAATAACTCTTATTTCAAAAGTCATGTTTGGGGATTGGTGTAGAGGGCTCAAGCGTCAAATAAATAAATGTTTAGACTAACTAGCAAGGTCATAGCAAAATCTACAGGATAAAAAACTGGTCTGGGTAGCAACAGCCTCATGCTATTATTTACTATGAAAGAAAATAAGGTAATTTATCCTAAGAAATCCTTTATCATTTGTATAGGGAGGAAAAATTTGATTAAGTCAAGGACGATGACATTGGCTTCATTACAGAAGTAGATTTCTAGTTTCCCTCTTATGCCTTCTTTCTTCATCTAGGGATAGTTTTCTAAATTAATTTAGTGATTTAGGGTTTTGCTGATACAAGATATCACAGTTGCCAAGCTTGCCCTACTTTTGTGGACAACTTGTCCACTTCTGTAATTACTTTTCAAGCAACAAAAATTCGTGTTTCTGATCAAAAATCAAGAAAACAAGGGAATAAATACCATTGAGCAAATAGGTTTAGAAGGGGCCCCATTCTTACCTATAGCCCTACTCTCCAACATTCTTCTCAAACGCAATCCATCATTGTTAGCTAATATTTTTATGCCATTATCACTCGTTGTGATTGCCAACATAGATCCTTCCTTGTGGAATATTAGTCTTGGACTAGCCTGAAAAGTGAAGAACTATAAGAACAATCACAAGAAATCTAGTGTTTAAAAATATTATAAAACAAGTATGGGATACTAATTGGCAATCCTTCTTCCACATCAACAGCTATCAACATATTCATGTTGTCCATATCCCAAAACTTAATTTGGAATTCATCACCAGTAGCTAAAAATCAATTCCTTCTTGTGTCAAACTGAACAACACCTAAAGAGCACTTCCTGAAACTAGCATATGTCTATTTTATAGCTCATTCAGTCTCATTCCACTCAACTAAATGAGATTCACCTTCTTTACTTGTTCCACATGAAAAGAGTCTGTAAGAAACAATGGCGCAGTCGTATCCATATGTAACATATCCGTATGTAATATGTATTGCTAAAATCAACATCTCATGAATCGCAAATAATTCTCCAAGTTGTCCAATATAAGAGGTGCCTTGGCAGCTAAATTCTATCAGCTCTCAAATTAGGTAAAAAGAACGATAATGTCATAAAAATAACTGTTACACTATACAAAGAGCAAGAGGGAAAGACATCACAAAATATCAGCCAAGGATGTAAACAGACTCATGCATGAACTATTTCAATTCTGCTTCAAAAATGTTATGAGCAAACTGCATGAATATAGAACAGAAGTACAGGGACCTTCCACAACTTTCTACAAATCATCTATAACATAACAAACAGGTGGCATTAAGAGAGCTACAACTAAGAGAGAAAAGTGGTTACTTTATCTAATCTCAAAGATAGCTTTGAGTGCACATAATCCCATCACCAACATGTAGCAACTTACTACAACATAGGCTATACCACGATATTTACGGGTGAAAAAAGAAAAACAACATACCTTTGGATCCTTGTCATGATAGAAGGCCATCAAGGCAAAGACAACATATGTATGGTATAAAAATATCAGGGATTTGCGAGTATCGAGGAACTACTTACGAGCTGCTTTGATTCCTTCATTTCTTTTAAGGAAACAAATAAACTACAACATGAAACAACATTGGAAAAACACTTAAATATTAGTGTAGGAAACATGATTTTATCAAACACTAAATAGATTAGGAAGTCTCCTTTTTGTGAATCATTCTATAGGACTTAATTTATTATCAGTTACGTCACTCCTGCAATATTATAACTGTTAAATGATACAAAGAGTAAGAAGGAAAGACATCATAGAATATCAGCCATAGTCCAACTTATGGATAAGCAAGTTATACCTAGTTCCATCTTCCCATCAATTGCAATAGAGAAAATAAACTGCACAAATGGACATAGCAGAAGGGATAATATGAGAGTCAGAAATTATGGAACTTGTCTTATTTTTGGATAATGTAAAACAAGATTTTGTGCTCTTCTTGTGAGCAACCATGACAAAATAATAATAACTGAAGACTAAATTTGAAATAAATTAACCTGGATAATTTCTTTATGATGAGCACAAACTGAAATACAAGAGCTTCATGACCTTCAAACCTTCAAAACTATACTATCTACGACCACCTACAACATCTCATACCCCACATGAAGGAAATTACATTGAGGAGCTAGCCATCAATATTAAAAAATATACGAAAGTGAGGGAGAAATACTGAAAAAGCATCTTTTTTTCAAGTAAGCACATCACACCCTCTAAGTAAATACCTTAATCATCTTATCACTGCCACGTGACAATACACAATTGTTTGTTGGGATGAGCAAATGCAATGTCATTAGCACCACCAACATGAGCATCAATCTAAACGATAAAGAAATTGTCAATAAATTGTAATAGTAAATGTAGATAAACACAGCATTCAGCATATAGAACATACCTCTAAATGTCATCTTAGCTCTCTAGTAGGATTGTAAGTATATAGTTGAACTATATGTATTGAAAATGCAACACCTAGACAAAAAAAAAAAAAAAATTGTTAACAGTAGAACAAATTAATGTAATGGAATAGGGATGTTATTGGCATTAATGGGAAAAAAATCAATTTGTATAACAAGCATAAGTCCATCTAGTCCCCACAAAGCAATAAACCGATATTACAGCATCATTGACCAATACTATCTAGAAATGTAACAAGATTAATCAAACGGGACAATCATTCACAATTAAATTGTTAATGGTGCTAAGTACAAAGGCGTTTACTATTTATTTAAGCCTTCATAAGTATTAGCCTGAATATGTGAGTAAAGCCGGTTACTTACCAAAATATGTGAATAACTGCAAAGGCATCGAAGCAACTGCAATTTCCTAAACCTAAACCTTGAAAGGTTTATGTGCAATCCTTTCCCAAGACCCAACTTCCCATAGACTGATATCACCAACATATGTCTCGACTACAAAAACAAGGTTGAAAGTTCAGCATACAAAAGAATGTCAGGTGACTTCTTTTAATTCTTCTATGTGAATTGGTATTAGACAACACAGCTTCTAAGTTTCAACCTAAAAGAATGGTTTGCTGTTGAGGATGGAAGCCCATGCTCATGACATTCGATCCCTGATTTAAGGTCCGAACAACAGTTTTGCAACGTCATCTTGTGAATAAACATTGGAGTTTGTGTTACACCAGCAAAAGACACCTACAAAGATGAAATGTGATCTACACAGTCAAAATATGAGGAAAAATGAAGATAAAATAACTAATCAGCCTCTACTCAGGCTAGCAATATACTAGTAACAGCTATAAAGTTTGAGAAACTAGGCTTAAGCAAATTAAAGTCATCTTACTCATTGCACCTCATCAAATGAGCCAGTGCGAATACGCTTCATTAAGTGCTCTGAAATAGTTGATTGATAATCCATAGTTTTCATACCTGTTGGTGTCCTTCAGTGTTTCGAGAATGCAACTGTGCATATGAAGAATAGACTTTCAAGTAACTCACATAACATATTAAGCCTAGAGAGAGAAGAAAAAACACTAATCAGTTTCGAACATCCTTACCAACATTGGAGGGCTACACAAGACTGGGAGGTGCTGCTGCCATTATAGGGTAAGGTAGAGAAGGACTATTACTTGACAACCACCCCGTAATTGCAACTAGGTGATGGCAAACATTAAGGCTGAAATGGTGGCAAATTAAGTAACTGTAATTATCATTGGAGAATGCTATAAGTTTGTATATGCCAGACAGATGCCAAATCCTTACTCCATGGCCACTTCCATCTTTGTAAGTATATCTCTCCTACAAATGTTCCCTACAAGCAATTTAGGCAGTTCAATTCTAAATCCAAAAAATTTTAATTTGAGATAAACTGTGCACTTTTTAATGGCCAAAGTTCAAATGAAAAACTAAAGTGCATTCAAACACAGTACTGTTGTTTCCAAGTTATCTGAAATATGAAGATTTCTAAATGCATTCCTATTGATGGAATCAATTGCAAGAATATAATTGGTCTATATATTCAACTTCAGGGCTCTTAATGCAGACATTGACTCATCTATAGAAACTGAATTTCCATCCAATTTACTTGGGGAAACATCCATGCTGCCAGGTACAGGGAGTGCGGTATTAGTAGGAGCAATTTCATCACTTGTTAGTGAAGACGTAACTTTAGAAGGAACAACAGCACTTGATTTTGCAATTATTGATGCAGGTAAAATGTTTCCGGAAATGCCTGTGTTATCACTGCTGGCAGAAGGTGCCTTCGTTGGCTTGGCAATTTTAGTCGATCATGGTACCTTCAAGCAGCACATTTAGCAAATCTAACTCTGAAATGAAACAAGTCACTGCGTTTAATTAAAGTGCACTTGGACATAAAGCTGATAAAAATCTGTTCTACACTTGCAACACCATACAAATTCATAACAACACATCCACTATGTTCTACACTTGTCAAATTCTTGCTCACCTGTGGGACAACAGCTAAGCGATCACTATTATTAGAGAACTGCAGATAAGGCACAAGTAGAATCATTAACAAACTTAATAGGGGAAAATTGAACCAAAAAAAAAAAAAAAGGGGTATTACTAAGGAATGAAAATAAATCACAGAAACCTGCACCAAAGAGTAGAAGCATTTTACCATTACAGAAAAAACAGTGGAGTTCAGAACCACTGCACTAGCTAAAACGTTATCCAAGAAGACAGCATAATGACACAGATTTGGATTGTGCAACTTTTGTTGGTTAGGGAACTTCCTCTCTTCAGGTTGCTGGACAAAATATTCAGTAGTTAGCTGCATAGATAGGCAGTAAGGCCTTTTGGGATTGTTCTAGCAGCAAGCTGAACAAGATATTTGGCTTGATTCTTCTGCACATGGACTTGTTCCTCAGCATCGTAAGTCATAACGCAGAGCTTTTTGGCCATGGCGGTGCAGTCTGGCTAATCACGACTGGCTTTATTCAAGGAAGCTTCCATTGCTTTCATTTTACGCAAAGCACTGCAAATTTAATTATGTTAAAATTCCAAATTCTTTAATTAAAAATTCGTAATAAGATTTAATAGTGTTTTCCATTTAATTTTAAATAAAATGCGAACAACATCAGCATGTAAAAGATCTACTTTCAACTGCTTTTTCCAAAATCCACCATATCCTTGACTCAATTGCGGGAGCAAAAGGAAGTTTGTAGTCTTTTACCTCTTTGACAAATCAGAATCCTTAATTGCAGCACCAACTGCTTTTTCAACTCTTTTACTAAGTGAGAATTGCAACCCACTGGTGCAAAATTCAAGTATGCTTTGGCCCGAACGACTTGATCTTTCATCTCTTTCACCTTTGCATCTGTGACTCCCTGCACTGAAGCTTGTGCATTATGATCATGCCAAACTGCTGTCTGATTGGTCTGCTGCTGCAACCAAGCTACATAAAAAAATCATAAAAACTGCAGAACATGATATGAAAATCATATGATTCAATACTAATTCCTGTCAGCTTTTATTTTCCTACAAGCATCCAAATCATGTAGATGATGAGGGGGAACAGAAATAAACATTTATCTCATCACAATTTTCACTTATCCTTATGGAAACCCAGATAGCAAGCATGAAGATGACGAGACAATTGGACAATAAGGCAATTGAAGGTTGTTGGGCTTAATCTTGAAGGCTTTGGGAGCTAAGTGGAGGCAATTGGAGTTAATTGGGCTTTTAATAATTTGGGCTGAGTTTATTTTAATTGTAATGGGTTTATAAATTAAGTTGGTCTATTTAATGTTATATTGAGTCTTAATTTATGTAATGGGCTGAACTGATATATTTAATTAACTTAAGTCCATATTTAATTATTTTAAACCCATGAGTTTGTTTAGTGAGCCTAATTATTAGGGGGATAGGGTTTTATATGATATTTTATTTCCTTGCCTATAAAAAGGCTTGTAACCCTAAGCAAACAGAAGTTGGAATGGAATAAGATGAATGAATAGGCAGCCAATTGTGGTTAATTGAGAGAGAATATTTTCTCCTCTGTTCTTCTATGAACATGTGATCTTATCAAGCTTTGCTTGTGGCGATCGAACCATGACTTATCTTCCACCTTCTCATCTATGTCTTGGGAGTGGCGTCAATATCCTTATTTGATAATTTTGGTTCTTGATTGAGTTCTAATCATTGGGTCAAAGTTCTTTATAACTTTGGTTTTCTGATTGACATATAATCAATGGGTCAAAATTCCTTATTTTACAAACCTGTTTTAATCTTTCTTGGGGTTGTGTTTCAATTTGCTTGTGGGTGTCATATCTTTATATACGGGGTTCTCATCAGTTGGTATCAGAGCTTTGGGAATTAATTCAGGTTTGGTTATCCAGTTTATCTATTTTTTTTTGGTTTAGTTTCTGTTTTATTTTTATTTTTTTTTTCTTTCTTCCAGCCGCACGTCATTAATTTTTTTAGGGTTTTTGTTGGTTAGATTATTCTACTCCTTAATCTTATTCTTGTCTGCGTCAACAGCACCAATATAATTATTTATTTTCCATTCTTGTTTCTTGGATGTCGCACGATCATCTTATTTTTGTTTCCTGGTCTGATCCATCATCAAGCCTTTAGACATATATATTTGCTTTTGGTTTTCGTTGCTCGCACAAACCGTCACCAGGTCTGTTTTTGCTTTACTTTCATTATAATATTTTTCCTTTGTTTTTGTCTTCTTGCGCTATTCTCATCATCATGTTGCCAATGTTTTGTTTTGTCTTCTAGTGCCGTTTCATCATGTTGCCGGTGTGTTCCAGATTGCTAGATTGTATCTTCTTTTGTGTCAACATTGTTCATCATCAATTTTTTTTTTTTTTGTCTTCTTTTGTGTCCTGGAGTCTACATCTTTGCTACCATTCTTTTGTTTTGATATTATTATTATTGCTTTGGTCATTCTTTTATCAATTTTCGCACCATTGTTTTATCATCCGCTCACTATTGTTGACCGCAGCATCATCTTGGGCTGTTCGCTTCTGCTCTCATTATTTGGACAGTCCGCATCATCAATTTGTTTGACTTTGATTCACAATTCTTTGTTTGCTGCATCATCCACCCAATATCTCACTATTTTATTTGTTTCATCATCAATTTTTTTGTCTTCTCTTGTGTCTTGCTCTCGGTTTGTTTTTATTTTTTTTGCTGGTCTGTTAGATTGTTTTTCTAGCCGGTTTGAACATACTGGTTTCATCCAGTTGTTTTCAAGTCTGTTTCATTCTTGTTGCAGCCGCCTAAATAATTTGTTCTACCTTGCTATTTTATTTTTGCATCAATCTTGATTTATCTTCACATCTATTTATTGATTTGCAAGATTCATGCCACTTGGGTTTCTTGAGTGATAAACACGTGAATGGAGTGAAACACGTGAGGGAGTGTGAGGTTTTCTCTAATATTCTTTTCAGGTTTTCAATCAAGACTTCACATAACTAGATGAGTCACGATTTGAGGACAAATCCTCTTGAGGAAAGAGGGAATGATGGAAACCTAGATAGCAAGCATGAAGGATGACGAGACAATTGGACAATAAGGCAATTGAAGGTTGTTGGGCTTAATCTTGAAGGCTTTGGGAGCTAAGTGGAGGCAATTAGAGTTAATTGGGCTTTTAATAATTTGGGCTGAGTTTATTTTAATTGTAATGGGTTTATAAATTAAGTTGGTCTATTTAATGTTATATTGAGTCTTAATTTATGTAATGGGCTGAACTGATATATTTAATTAATTTAAGTCCATGTTTAATTATTTTAAACTCATGAGTGTGTTTAGTGAGCCCAATTGTTAGGGGGCTAGGGTTTTATATGATATTTTATTTCCTTGCCTATAAAAAGGCTTGTAAACCTAAGCAAACAGAAGTTGGAATGGAATAAGATGAATGAATAGGCAGCCAATTGTGGTTAATTGAGAGAGAGTATTTTCTCCTCTGTTCTTCTATGAACATGTGATCTTATCAAGCTTTGCTTGTGGCGATCGAAACCATGACTTATCTCCCACCTTCTCATCTATGTCTTGGGAGTGACATCAATATCCTTCTTTGATAATTTTGGTTCTTGATTGAGTTCTAATCATTGGGTCAAAGTTCTTTATAACTTTGGTTTCTTGATTGACATATAATCAATGGGTCAAAATTCTTATTTTATAAACCTGTTTTAATCTTTCTTGGGGTTGTGTTTCAATTTGCTTGTGGATGTCGTATCTTTATATACAGGGTTCTCATCATATCCTGCATCCTTTAACTTCCTCTAGTGAGATTAGGGTACTATTGCCAAATTTTAATATCTAAAGTAAGTCTAGATATGTTAAATGAATTATTGACACAAATTTTAACCCACTCTAGGAAGTAGGCTATGTCAACATATACAACCATCAATCTAAATTTTACAAGAAAAGGTATGCCAAAATATCTTTTGTCTTTTGCATTACCCCTCAAACCATGCACCAACCATTCTTTTGCATTACACTTCAGCAGGGACCATCACAATCATCTACTTAAGATGACCTGTCAACCAAAGGATTTTCAAACATATATAAATACCTTTTCACAAGATGGTGGCGATACTGTTTTTTGCTCTGTTTGCTTATCTTGTTCTTTGTTTTCACCATTTTCTCATGTCAGCAATAATGAACATAAATTAACATAGATTTACAATCCATAAAGTAAGAAAAGCATTAAAAAGGAAATTGAAAACACATAATCCTTACAATACTAACCATTGTTTTCCAAAATATTAAATGTCTCTAGATCTTCCATTTTGTTTGCTATCATTAATAGTAGCAGTGTTGTAACTAACTACAGAAACTATCTTCTTATCTTTGTATACATCTACTTTCGGCTCTTTCACACCTTCACTAGCTTCCTAGACCACAACGCAAAGCAAACCAAATCCAAGATACATAAAATGGTAAAACAATATGAAATTAAAATGTAAAAATAATTCAAAAAGTTATTATCAATAAATACCCGTTCAATCGCCCTCTCGTCACGCCCTCACACTAACTGCTTTGAAGCTACCTTCTCCCTCGTCTGACTTCACTACTAGTAGGTCCCCATTCTGCTGTCCTTTCAGCCATACTTGCTCCTGTCAATATTCCCTCCTCTTTCTTTTCACTTTATTCCATTCATCATCTATTCTCAACTCAAACATGTGTTTTTTAAATGCCATCCACTTGTTGTTACTACTTAACCCCAAGGCCAAGCCTTTTTGTGTATCACCACCACCTTCTCTCACTCCACCATTTGATCTTCCCTTATCTTTAGTATTAATGGACTCATCATTTCCTATTGACATCTTCAAATTGTTTATCCACTCCCATTACAACTTTCATACTGCAGCATAATGTTTTACACCAAGTCAAGTCAAGCATAATTATCATCATTAAAACTAATTAAACACTATATATTATTTTGAAAAATGAATTTTCTTATATGAAGTTATTCGTAGCTTGATATACTCTTGCAGGCTAAAATTGCAATTATCTGACTTAAGGACTAAAATTTCTCTCACACTAGCAGCTCCAATCCTAATTAGAAACTAAAACTCTAGAAGAGAAAAGATGCAAATTTGAGTAGACAATTACATCTTCTATTTAGAAAAAACTTAAAATTTGAAACTCTAAAACTATGTGAAATGACAAACAAGACACAAATTCTCACGATAAGTTGAATTAAGAATAGAGCTAAAACATGAACATACTTGGAACAACATACAGCAGAGATGAAAAACACCACGGATCAGCGAAGCTCCAGAGCAGTACTTTTGTTGTTTTGAGTTGTAATGGTATATAAGATTAGGTGTGCTGTTAAGAAAGATAGGTGGATAACGTTCAAATTTCACCGTAAATACCATAGTATTAAAAGGCGCGCCTGGGCACGCTCCCAGGCGCCCGCAGCTTCGACGCCCGAACGCAGGCCAGGCGCGGCGACCTGGGAGAGGCGCGCGCGCCTGGGCAAAATGGACTTGATACTTATATTAGGTTCTTTTTTTTTTCTTTCCCACCCGTTTTTTGCCCTACCCGACAGCCTCTCCCTCTATACCTCGACTCCCAATCGACCGATCTGTCATCCAGCCGTCTTCCAGCTCTCGTCCGGTCGCCGATCTGACTCATTCCACCACCGGTGAGTGTCTTCTGTAACAGATCTCTGCAGTTTCAGCCTGTTCAACACTCTCTCTCTCTACCCGACCCGCCCAGCAGCCGAGTTTGTCTTCCAGCCGCCTTCCCTACGCCGTCCGGTCGCCGATCTCCCTCTTCCTGCCGCCGGTGACTATCCTCTCTTCTCCCCTCCTCAGTTTTCAGCTTCTTCAACACACTCTCTCTCTCTACCCGACCCGTTAAGCTGCCGATTCTGTTTCCAGTCACCTTCCCGCCGCTGTCCGACCGCCGAGCATCCTCATCCCACAGCTGGTGACTGTCCCCTCTTCTCATCTCATCAGTTTCAGCATCTTCAGCTCAAAATGAACTCAAGTAAGTCTTTTTTCTCTCATCTCATCTTCAATCTTTTGATCAATTTCTTCATTTATTTGTACAACTAGTTTCATGAATATTTGTAATTTATAGGTTGTTAATTTATTTGTTGATATATAATGTTAATTTATTTGTATAATGTATGTGTGTAATTTATAGGCTGTTGTTAGTGTTTATATTTAATGTTAATGTATGAATCTATTTTGTTTGCAGCCGACTACTCTAGCTCTGCTAGTACTAAATCCTCAGACCCTGCATGGAATTATGTTAAGTTGCTGGATCATAGAGATAAAAATACTGTAAAATGTAAATTTTGTGGCAAAGTGACTAAAGGAGGGATCCATCAGGCAAAACAACATTTGGTAGGGGGGTTTAGGAATGCTAAACGATGTGAACAATGTCCTGAACCTATAAGACAAGAGATAAAAGAGTATTTGTTGAAAAAGAAGAATGATAGGGATGAGCGTAATATGGAACCGTTTGTTGAGTATGAAATAGGTGAAAGATATGATGAAGAACCACTAATAAAACCACCTACAAGTAAAAGAAAATGTTATAGTGGATTTAGTAGTGGAGTTAGTATTAAGGGGCCAAAACAAAAGGGTCCATTGGATGTTTTCTTTGCTCCCAATCCAGAAGTCACTATAAGGAAAGCGAAAGGGAAGCAATTGATGTTAAATGAGATGAATAGTGCGGCTAAGAAAGAGTTGAGAGGTCGAGCTTATACCATGTTTGCTAGATGGATGTATGATGCAGGCATTCCATTTAATGCTGCATCATATAATAGTTTTAAGGCTTTTGTTGAAGCAGTAGGCCAATATGATCCGGGTATGAAGCCACCTACTCCTCATGAAGTTAGGGTTCCCCTTTTAAAGCAAGAGGTGGAAAACACTCATAAAATGTTGAAAGATCATCAAGAAGTGTGGGCTCAATATGGATGCTCGGTGTTATCAGACGGTTGGAAGGATAGGAGAGAAAGGACATTGATTAACTTTTTAATCAATTCTCCTAAAGGAAGTATGTTTTACAAGTCTATTGATGCCTTCGCTTATGCAAAGACTGGTGACAAGCTGTTTGAATTATTAAGTGGTATTGTGGAAGAGATAGGAGTAGGAAATGTCATTCAAGTGGTGACGGATAGTGCTTCAAATAATGTTTTAACAGGTATGAATTTTATTTTTGTATTATTAATTATGATTATAAATAAAACAGTTTGACTTTAAATTAGATGTGTACTAGTATTATTACTAATTAATGTTCTTTTTTTTGTAAATGATAACAGGAAAATTGTTGGAGGCAAAATATCCCACACTCTTCTGGACACCATGTGCAGCTCATTGTATTGATTTAGTATTGGAAGATATTTTCAAGGTGCCTAATTTGAAGAAGACATTTGAGAGAGCGGTAATGGTGACTAGCTATATTTACACCCGTTCAGGTTTGGTAAACATGCTAAGAAAGTTTACCAACAACAAAGAGTTGCTTAGGCCAGCAAAAACAAGGTTTGCAACTGCCTTTATCACTTTGGGCAGGATGCACAAGTTGCAAAGTAACCTTAGAAAAATGTTTACCTCAGATGAATGGCGTACGAGCAAGTGGGCAAAAGAAGCGGGGGGTAAAAGAGCACTAGAAGTGATTTTGATGCCTACTTTTTGGAGTAATATGGTGTTTGCTCTCAAGGTGGCTAGCCCACTAGTGCGTGTACTCCGCTTAGTGGATGGTGAAAGGAAGCCTGCTATGGGATATATTTATGAGGCCATGGATAGAGCCAAAGAAGCTATTGCTGCCTCTTTTGATAGGGATGAGGCTAGGTATGCGTCTATCTTTCGAATCATTGATAGTAGATGGGATGTTCAGCTTCATCGCCCCTTGCATGCTGCCGGATGGTACTTGAACCCCGAAATTAATTCACCAGTCTCAACAAATAGACCATCTCGAGGGCTTTGGGACATAACACACTTGTCCAATTTCGATTAGAGTTGCCATGAGGCACCGGGCAACACTTTTTCTGATTTTACACTCATATTCCGTTTACGGTAGTTTGGTGGCCCCAGAATGCTCCAATGTACTCGTCTCATCAAATCGACCATTTCAAGTGGGTTTGGGCTCAACGAACCCGTCAAATTTTGATTAGAGTTTTTGTGTGGCACCGTGCAGCACTTTTACCGATTTTGCACTTATATTCCATTTATGGTCGTTTGGTGGCCCTGTAAGGCTTATAATTTGCTCGTCTCATCAAATAGACCATTCCGAGGGGTTTGGCGCACAATGCACCAGTCCCATTTCGATTAGAGTTATCGTGAGGCATCGCGCAGCAATTTTAGCGATTTTGCACTCATTTTGTCTATGGTCGTTTGGTGGCCCTGGAAGGCTCCTAATTCGCTCGTCTCACCAAATCAACCATTCCGAGGGCTTTGAGGCACCATGCATCTGTCTAATTTCGATTAGAGTTGCCGTGAGGCACATCGCAACACTCATATTTCGTTTACAGTGATTTGGTGGCCCCGAAAGGCTTCTAATTCGCCCGTCTCATCAAATCGACCATTCCGAGGGCTTTGGGGCACAACGCACCCGTCCAATTTTGATTAGAGGCGTCGTGAGGCACCGTGCAGCACTTTTTTCGATTTCGCACCCATATTTTGTTTACTATGGTTTGGCGGCCCCGGAACGCTCCTAATTTACTCATCTCTTCAAATCGACCATTCCAAGGGGTTTGGGGCCCAACGCACCCGTTAAATTTCGATTAGAGTTGCCGTATGGCACAGTGTAACACTTTTGCCGATTTTGCACTTATATTTCGTTTACGGTGGTTTGGTGGCCCCGAAAGGCTCATAATTTGCTCTTCTCATCAAATAGACTATTCCGATGGGTTTGGGGTACAACGCATCCGTCTAGTTTCGATTCGAGTTACCGTGAGGAATCGCGCAACAATTTTACCGATTTTGTACTCATATTCTGTTTATGATGGTTTGGTGGCTCCAGAAAGCTCCTAATTCACTCTTCTTATCAAATAGACCATTCCGAGGGCTTTGGGGCACAATGCAGCTGTCCAATTTCGATTAGAGTTGCCGTGAGGCACCGCGCAACATTTTTGTCGATTTTGTATTCATATTCCGTTTACAGTGATTTGGTGGCCCCGGAAGGCTCCTAATTCGTTCACCTCATCAAATAGACCATCTCGAGGGCTTTGCGGCACAACACATCCGTCCAATTTCGATTAGAGTTGCCATGAGGCACCGGGCAGCACTTTTGCTGATTTTGCACTCATATTCCATTTACAGTGGTTTGGTGGCCCTAGAACGCTCCTAATTTATTCGTCTCATCAAATCAACCATTCCAAGTGGTTATGAGCCCAACAAATCTGTCAAATTTCGATTAGTGTTGTCGTGTGGCACCGTGCAGCACTTTTACCGATTTTGCACTAATATTCCGCTTACGGTGGTTTGGTAGCTCCGGAAGGCTCATAATTTGCTCCTCTCATCAAATAGCCCATTTCGAGGGTTTAGGGCACAACGCACCTGTCCAATTTCTATTAGAGTTACCGTGAGACATCGCGTTGCAATTTTGCCGATTTTGCACTCATATTCCGTTTATGGTGGTTTGGTGGCCCTGGAAGGCTCATAATTCGCTAATCTCATCAAATAGACCGTTTTGAGGGTTGGAGGGCAACGCACCAGTCCAATTTCGATTAGAGTTACCGTGAGGCACCGCACAACACTTTTGCCGATTCTGAACTCATATTCGGTTTACGGTGGTTTGGTGGCCCTAGAAGGCTCCAAATTCGCTCGTCTCATGAAAGAGACCATTCCGAGGGCTTTGGGGGACAACGCACACGTCCAATTTCGATTAGAGCTGTTGTGAGGCATCGTGCAACACTTCTATCGATTTTGCACTCATATTCCGTTTACGGTAATTTGGTGGCCCCGAAAGGCTCCTAATTTGCTCATCTTATCAAATAGACCATTCTGAGGGCTTTGGGCCACAATGCACGTGTCCAATTTCGATCAGAGCTACCGTGAGACACAGTGCAGCACTTTTGCCGATTTTATACTCATATTCCGTTTACGGTGGTTTGGTGGCCCCGAAAGGCTCCTAATTTGCTTGTCTCATCGAATAGACCATTCCGAGGGGCTTGTGGTTCAACGCACCCATCTAATTTCGATTAGAGTTGCCGTGAGTCACCGTGTAACACTTTTGTCAATTTTACACTCATATTATGTTTACGGTAGTTTGGTTGCCCCAAAATGCTCCTAATTTGCTCGTCTCATTGAATAGACCATTCCAAAGGGTTTGGGGCAAAATGCACGCATCCAATTTCGATTAGAGTTGCCGTGAGGCACTGCATAGCACTTATGCCGATTTTGAATGCATATTCTTTTTACGATGGTTTGGTGGCCCCGGAAGGCTCCTAATTCGCTCCTCTCATCGAATAGACTATTCCAAGGGGTTTGGGGCCCAGCACACCGGTCTAATTTCGATTAGAGTTGCCGTGAGGCATCGTGTAGCACTTTTACCGATTTTGCACTCATATTCCGTTTACGGTGGTTTGGTGGCCTCGTAAGGCTCCTTATTTGCTTGTCTCATCAAATAGACCATTCCAAGAGGTTTGGGGCCCAATGCACCAATCTAATTTCGATTAGAGTTGTCGTGAGGCGCCGTCCAGCACTTTTACTGATTTTGCACTCATATTCCATTTATGATGGTTTGGTAGCCCCGGAAGGCTCCAAATTCGCTCGTCTCATGAAATAGACCATTCGGCTGGCTTTGGGGCACAACACACTCGTTCAGTTTCGATTAGAGCTGTCGTGAGGCACCGTGCAACACTTTTATCGATTTTGCACTCATATTCCGTTTACGGTGGTTTTGTGGCCCCGGAAGGCTCCTAATTTGCTCGTCTTGTCAAATAGACCATTCCAAGGGCTTTGGGACACAACGCACCCGTCTAATTTCGATAAGAGCTGCCGTAAGGCACCGTGCAGCACTTTTGTCGATTTTGCACTCATATTCCGTTTACGGTGGTTTGGTGGCCCCGGAACCCTCCTAATTTACTCATCTCATCAAATAGACCATGGGCTTAAACTACAATGGGCCACTTTTGTGTTACTCAAAGTTTTTGGCAAGCTTTGAAGATTCAGAAGATCTTGAGAATTTAATGCATATCTAGCAAATCTTGGAGATTCAAAAAAATTATGTAAATTTAATACCACTCAATCTTTCATTTAATAGGTTATTTTGTTAGGATTATTTACTTTCCATGTTGATTTTATTTTCCTAGATTTTTAAGTTCTACAATTTAGACATTTTTGTTTGAGAATTAATTATGTTCCAAAATTAGTTTATTTCTTTGCTTATAAAAAGCTTGTAACCCTAAAAGAAGTTGAATGAAGATGCAGCTAATTTGAGAGAATGAACTTTCTCTGTTCTTTTTTGAACATTAGATCCTATCAAGCTATGCTTACGGTGATAAAAACTATGACTTATCTCCCACCTTCTCATCTATGTCTTGGGAGTGACATCAATATCCTTTTTTTATAATTTTGGTTATTGACTGAGTTTTAATCATTGGGTCGAAGTTTTTTATAACTTTAGTTCTTGATTGACATATAATCAATGGGTCAAAATTCTTTATGTTATAAACCAGATTTAATCTTTCTTGGGATTGTGTTTAATTTGACTGTGGGTGTCGTATCGTTATATACGGGGTTCGCATCACCCTAAACACCTTGGAATGGTCTATTTGATGAGACGAGCTGATGCGAACCTTGTATATAAGGATATGACACCCACAGTCAAATGAAACACAACCCCAAGAAAGATTAAAATAGATTTATAAAATAAAGAATTTTGACCCATTGATTATATGTCAATCAAGAAACCAAAGTTATAAAGAACTTTGACCCAATGATTAGAACTCAATCAAGAACCAAAATTATCAAGAAGGATATTGACGCCACTCCCAAGACATAGATGAGAAGGTGGGAGATAAGTCATGGTTTGATCGCCACAAGCAAAGCTTGATAAGATCACATGTTCATAGAAGAACAGAAGAGAAAATACTCTCTCTCAATTAACCATAATTGGCTGCCTATTCATTCATCTCATTCAACTTGGTGTTACAAACCTTTTTATAGGCAAACAAACAAAACCCTAGCACGAAACACTAGCCCTCTAACAATTGGGCTCACTAAATATATATTCACGGGCTTAAGCTAAATAAGCATGGGTTTAAGTTATTTAAATGTTTCAACCCAATACATTATTAAAGACCCAAAATAAAATTAAATAAACCGCCTCAATTTAAAAATCCATTACAATTAAAATAAATTTAGCCCAAATTATCTAAGCCCAATTAACTTCAATTTGCTTGAAATTGCTTTCAATTAGCTCCCAAAACCTTCAAGATTAAGCCCAACAGCCTTCTAGATTAGCTCGATTACCTTTAATTGCCTTATTGTCCAATTGTCTAGTCGTCCTCCATGCTCGCTATCTTGGTTTCCATCACGAGCAAAGTAGGAGCATTCGGGGGGTAACCAAACCACCGTAAACGGAATATGAGTGCAAAATCGGCAAAAGTGCTACTCGATGCCTCACACCAACTCTAATAGAAATTGGTTGGGTTCGTTGTGCCCCAAACCCCTCGGAATGGTCTATTTGATGAGACGAGCAAATTAGAAGCCTTCGGGGGCCACCAAACCACCGTAAACAGAATATGAGTGCAAAATCGGTAAAAGTGATACACGGTGCCTCACGGAAACTCTAATCGAAATTGGACGGGTTCGTTGTGCCCCAAACCCCTCGGAATGGTCTATTTGATGCGACGAGTAAATTAGGAGCCTTCGGGGGCCACCAAACCACTGTAAACGGAATATGAGTGCAAAATCGGCAAACAACTGCACGGTGCCTCACGACAACTCTAATCAAAATTGGACGGGCGCATTGTGTCCCAAACCCTTCGAAATGGTCTATTTGATGAGACAACAAATTAGGAGCCTTCCAGGGCCACCAAACCACCATAAACGGAATATGAGTTCAAAATCGGGAAAAGTGCCACCCGGTGCCTCACGGCAACTCTAATCGAAATTGGTAGGGGGCGTTGTGCCCCAAACACATCGTAATGGCCTATTTGATGAGACGAGCAAATTAGGAGCCTTCAGGGGCCACCAAAACCACAATAAACGGAATGTGAGTACAAAATCGGGAAAGGTGCTACACGGGGCCTCACGGCAACTCTAATCGAAATTGGTAGGGGGTGTTGTGCCCCAAACCCCTTGTAATTGTCTATTTGATGAGACGAGCAAATTAGAAGCCTTCCGGGGCCACCAAACAACCGTAAACGGAATATCAGTGGCAAATCGGCAAAACTGATGCACGGTGCCTCACGACAACTCTAATCGAAATTGGACGGGTTCGTTGTGCCCCAAAGCCCTCAGAATGGTCCATTTGATGCGACAAGTGAATTAGGAGCCTTCGGGGGCCGCCAAACCACTGTAAACGGAATATGAGTGCAAAATCGACAAAACTGCTGCACGGTGCCTCACAGCAATTCTAAAGGAAATTGGACGGGCGTGTTGTGCCCCAAACCCTTCGAAATGGTCTATTTGATGAGACTACAAATTAGGAGCCTTCCGGGGCCACCAAGCCACGATAAATGGAATATGAGTTCAAAATCGGGAAAACTGCCACTGCCACCCGGTCCCTCATGTCAACTCTAATCGAAATTGGTAGGGGGCGTTGTGCCCCAAACACATCGTAATGGCCTATTTGATGACACAACAAATTAGGAACCTTCCGGAGCCACCAAACCACCATAAACGGAATATGTGTTCAAAATAGGCAAAAGTGCTGCCCGGTGCCTCATGGCAACTCTAATCGAAATTGGAAGGAGGCGTTGTGCCCCAAACCCGTCGTAATGGTCTATTTGATGAGACGAGCAAATTAGGAGCCTTCGGGGGCTGCCAAACCACCATAAATGGAATATGAGAACAAAATCGTGCAAAGTGCTACACGGGGCAACACTGCAACTCTAACCCAATATGAGAACAAAATCGGCAAAAGCGATGCACGGTGCCTCACGGCAACTCTAATCGAAATTGGAAGGGGGCGTTGTGCCCCAAACCCGTCGTAATGGTCTATTTGATGAGACGAGTAAATTAGGAGCCTTCGGGGGCCACTAAACCACTGTAAACGGAATATGAGTTCAAACTCGGCAGAACAGCTGTACGGTGCCTAACGGCAACTCTAATCGAAATTGGACGGGCGCGTTGTGCCCCAAACCCTTCGAAATGGTCTATTTGATGAGACAAAAAATTAGGAGCCTTCCGGGGCTGCCAAACCACGATAAATGGAATATGAGTTCAAAATCGGGAAAAGTGCCGTCCGGTGTCTCACGGCAACTCTATTCGAAATTGGTAGGGGGCGTTGTGCCCCAAACACGTCGTAATGGCCTATTTGATGACACAACAATTTAGGAGCCTTCCGGAGCCACCAAACCACCATAAACGGAATACGTGTTCAAAATGGGCAAAAGTGCTGCCCGGTGCCTCACGGCAACTCTAATCGAAATTGGAAGGGGGCGTTGTGCCCCAAACCCGTCGTAATGGTCTATTTGATGAGACGAGCAAATGAGAAGCCTTCGGGGGCCGCCAAACCACCATAAATGGAATATGAGTACAAAATCGTGCAAAGTGCTACACGGGGCATCACTGCAACTCTAATCGAAATTTGTAGGGGGCGTTGTGCCCCAAACCCCTCGTAATGGTCTATTTGATGAGACGAGAAATTAGGAGCCTTCGGAGGCCACCAAACCACTGTAAACGGAATATGAGTTCAAAATCGGCAAAACAGCTGCACGGTGCCTAACGGCAACTCTAATCGAAATTGGACGGGCGCGTTGTGCCCCAAACCCTTCGAAATGGTCTATTTGATGAGACAACAAATTAGGAGCCTTCCGGGGCCACCAAACCACGATAAATGGAATATGAGTTCAAAATCGGGAAAAGTGCCCCACGGCAACTCTAATCGAAATTGGTAGGGGGCGTTGTGCCCCAAACACGTCGTAATGGCCTATTTGATGACACAACAAATTAGGAGCCTTCTGGAGCCACCAAACAACCATAAACGAAATATGTGTTCAAAATAGGCAAAAGTGCTGCCCGGTGCCTCACGGCAACTCTAATCGAAATTGGAAGGGGGCGTTGTGCCCCAAACCCGTCGTAATGGTCTATTTGATGAGACGAGCAAATTAGGAGCCTTCGGGGGCCGCCAAACCACCACAAATGGAATATGAGAACAAAATCGTGCAAATTGCTACACGGGGCAACACTGCAACTCTAACCCAATATGAGAACAAAATCGGCAAAAGCGATGCACGGTGCCTCACGGCAACTCTAATCGAAATTGGAAGGGGGCGTTGTGCCCCAAACCCGTCGTAATGGTCTATTTGATGAGACGAGTAAATTATGAGCCTTCGGGGGCCACCAAACCACTGTAAACGGAATATGAGTTCAAACTCGGCAGAACAGCTGTACGGTGCCTAACGGCAACTCTAATCGAAATTGGACGGGCGCGTTGTGCCCCAAACCCTTCGAAATGGTCTATTTGATGAGACAAAAAATTAGGAGCCTTCCGGGGCTGCCAAACCACGATAAATGGAATATGAGTTCAAAATCGGGAAAAGTGCCGCCCGGTGTCTCACGGCAACTCTATTCGAAATTGGTAGGGGGCGTTGTGCCCCAAACACGTCGTAATGGCCTATTTGATGACACAACAAATTAGGAGCCTTCCGGAGCCACCAAACCACCATAAACGGAATATGTGTTCAAAATGGGCAAAAGTGCTGCCCGGTGCCTCACGGCAACTCTAATCGAAATTGGAAGGGGGCGTTGTGCCCCAAACCCGTCGTAATGGTCTATTTGATGAGACGAGCAAATGAGAAGCCTTCGGGGGCCGCCAAACCACCATAAATGGAATATGAGTACAAAATCGTGCAAAGTGCTACACGGGGCATCACTGCAACTCTAATCGAAATTTGTAGGGGGCGTTGTGCCCCAAACCCTCGTAATGGTCTATTTGATGAGACGAGAAATTAGGAGCCTTCGGGGGCCACCAAACAACTGTAAACGGAATATGAGTTCAAAATCGGCAAAACAGCTGCACGGTGCCTAACGGCAACTCCAACCGAAATTGGATGGGCGCGTTGTGCCCCAAACCCTTCGAAATGGTCTATTTGATGAGACAACAAATTAGGAGCCTTCCGGGGCCACTAAACCACGATAAATGGAATATGAGTTCAAAATCGGGAAAAGTGCCCCACGGCAACTCTAATCGAAATTGGTAGGGGGCGTTGTGCCCCAAACACGTCGTAATGGCCTATTTGATGACACAACAAATTAGGAGCCTTCTGGGGCCACCAAACAACCATAAACGAAATATGTGTTCAAAATAGGCAAAAGTGCTGCCCGGTGCCTCACGGCAACTCTAATCGAAATTGGAAGGGGGCGTTGTGCCCCAAACCCGTCGTAATGGTCTATTTGATGAGACGAGTAAATTAGGAGCCTTCGGGGGCCACCAAACCACTGTAAACGGAATATGAGTTCAAACCCGGCAGAACAGCTGTACGGTGCCTAACGGCAACTCTAATCGAAATTGGACGGGCGCGTTGTGCCCCAAACCCTTCGAATGGTCTATTTGATGAGACAAGCAAATTAGGAGTCTTACGGGGCCACCAAACCACGATAAATGGAATATGAGTTCAAAATCGGCAAAAGTGCTGCCCGGTGTCTCACGGCAACTCTATTCGAAATTGGTAGGGGCCGTTGTGCCCCAAACACGTCGTAATGGCCTATTTGATGACACAACAAATTAGGAGCCTTCCGGAGCTACCAAACCACCATAAACGGAATATGAGTTCAAAATGGGCAAAAGTGCTGCCCGGTGCCTCACGGCAACTCTAATCGAAATTGGAAGGGGGCGTTGTGCCCCAAACCCGTCGTAATGGTCTATTTGATGACACGAGCAAATTAGGAGCCTTCGGGGGCCACCAAACCACCATAAACGGAATATGAGTACAAAATCGGCAAAGTGCTACAAGGGGCATCACGGCAACTCTAATCGAAATTTGTAGGGGCGTTGTGCCCCAAACCCGTCGTAATGGTCTATTTGATGAGACGAGCAAATTAGGAGCCTTCGGGGGCCGCCAAACCACCATAAACGGAATATGAGTACAAAATCGGGCAAAGTGCTACACGGGGAATCACTGCAACTCTAACCGAAATTTGTAGGGGACGTTGTGCCCCAAACGCCTCGTAATGGTCTATTTGATGAGACGAGCAAATTAGGAGCCTTCGGGGGCCACCAAACCACTGTAAACGGAATATGAGTTCAAACTCGGCAAAACAGCTGCACGGTGCCTAATGGCAACTCTAATCGAAATTGGACGGGCGCGTTGTGCCCCAAACCCTTCGTAATGGTCTATTTGATGAGACAACAAATTAGGAGCCTTCCGGGGCCACTAAAGCACGATAAATGGAATATGAGTTCAAAATCGGGAAAAGTGCCGCCCGGTGCCCCACGGCAACTCTAATCGAAATTGGTAGGGGGCGTTGTGCCCCAAACACGTCGTAATGGCCTATTTGATGACACAACAAATTAGGAGCCTTCTGGAGCCACCAAACCACCATAAACGAATATGTGTTCAAAATAGGCAAAAGTGCTGCCCGGTGCCTCACGGCAACTCTAATCGAAATTGGAAGGGGGCGTTGTGCCCCAAACCCGTCGTAATGGTCTATTTGATGAGACGAGTAAATTAGGAGCCTTCGGGGGCCACCAAACCACTGTAAACGGAATATGAGTTCAAACCCGGCAGAACAGCTGTACGGTGCCTAACGGCAACTCCAATCGAAATTGGACGGGCGCGTTGTGCCCCAAACCCTTCGAAATGGTCTATTTGATGAGACAAAAAATTAGGAGCCTTCGGGGGCCGCCAAACCACCATAAATGGAATATGAGTACAAAATCGTGCAAAGTGCTACACGGGGCATCACTGCAACTCTAACCGAAATTTGTAGGGGACGTTCTGCCCCAAACGCCTCGTAATGGTCTATTTGATGAGACGAGCAAATTAGGAGCCTTTGGGGGCCACCAAACCACTGTAAACGGAATATGAGTTCAAACTCTGCAAAACAGCTGCACGGTGCCTAACGGCAACTCTAATCGAAATTGGACGGGCATGTTGTGCCCCAAACCCTTCGAAATGGTCTATTTGATGAGGCAACAAATTAGGAGCCTTCCGGGACCACCAAACCACGATAAATGGAATATGAGTTCAAAATCGGGAAAAGTGCCGCCTGGTGCCTCACTGCAACTCTAATCGAAATTGGTAGGGGGCGTTGTGCCCCAAACACGTCGTAATGGCCTATTTGATGACACAACAAATTAGGACCCTTCCGGAGCCACCAAACCACCATAAACGGAATATGTGTTCAAAATAGGCAAAAGTGCTGCCCGGTGCCTCACGGCAACTCTAATCGAAATTGGAAGGGGCGTTGTGCCCCAAACCCGTCGTAATGGTCTATTTGATGAGAGGAGCAAATTAGGAGCCTTCTGTGGCCGCCAAACCATCATAAATGGAATATTAGTACAAAATCGTGCAAAGTGCTACACGGGGCATCACTGCAACTCTAATCGAAATTTGTAGGGGGCGTTGTGCCCCAAACCCCTTGTAATGGTTTATTTGATGAGACTAGCAAATTAGGAGCCTTCGGTGGCCACCAAACCACCGTAAATGGAATGTGAGTACCAAATCGGGAAAGGTGCTACACGGGGCCTCACGGCAACTCTAATCGAAATTGGTAGGGGGCGTTGTGCCCCAAACCCGTTGTAATGGTTTATTTGATGAGACGAGCAAATTAGGAGCCTTCGGGGGCCACCAAACCACCGTAAACGGAATATGACTACAGAATCGGCAAAAGTGCTGCACAGTGCTTCGCGGCAACTCTAATCGAAATTGGACGGGTTTGTTGTGCCTCAAACCCGTCCGAATGGTTTATTTTATGATACGAGCAAATTAGGAGCCTTCAAGGGCCACCAAACCGTCGTAAACGGAATATCAGAGCAAAATTGGCGAAAGTGCTTTAGGGTGTCTCGCGGCAACTCTAATCGAAATTAGACCGGCGTATTATGCCCCAAACCCTTCGAAATGGTCTATTTGATGAGACAAGTAATTAGGAGCCTTCCATGATCACGAAACCACCATAATGGAATATGAGTGCAAAATCGGCAAAGGTGCTGCGCGGTGCCTCACGGCATCTGAAATCGAAATTGGAGGGAGGCGTTGTGCGCTAAACCCCGTTTAATGGTCTATTTGATGAGGTGAGCAAATTAGGAGCCTTCAGGAGCCACCAAACCACCGTAAACAGAAAATGAGTGCAAAATTGGATAAAATGCTGCACGGGGCATCATGATAACTCTTATCGAAATTAGTAGGGGGCGTTGTGCCCCAAACCCGTCGTAATGGTCTATTTGATGAGATGAGCAAATTAGTAGCCTTCAAGGGCCACCAAACCGCCATAAACGGAATATAAGTGCAAAATTGACAAAAGTGCTACACGGTGCCTAACGGTAACACTAATCGCAATTGGTCTGGTTGGTTGCGCCCCAAACCCCTCGTAATGGTCTAGTTGATGAGACGAACAAATTAGGAGCCTTCGCGGGCCACCAAACCACCATAAACGGAATATAGGTACAAAATTGGGTAAAGTGCTGCACGGGCCATCACGGCAACTCTAAACGTAATTTGTAGGGGGCGTTGCGCCCCAAACACCTCGTAATAGTCGATTTGATTAGACGAGACAATTGGGAGCCTTGCCGGGCCACCAAACCACAGTAAACGGAATATGTGTGCAAAACGGCAAAAGTGCTGCCCGATGGCTCGCGGCAACTCTAAACGTAATTCGAAGGGGGCGTTGCACCCCAAACACCTCGTAATAGTCGATTTGATTAGACGAGACAATTAGGAGCCTCGCCGGGCCACCAAAGCACCGTAAACGGAATATGCATGCAAAATCGGTAAAAGTGCTGCCCGGTGGCTCACGGCAACTCTAATCCAAATTGGAAGGGGGCGTTGTGCCCCAAACCCCTCGTAATGGTCTATTTGATGAGACGAGCAAATTAGGAGCCTTGTCGGGCCACCAAACCAACGTAAATGGAATATGACTGCAAAATCGGCAAAAGTGATGTCCGGTGCCTCACGGCAACTCTAATCGAAATCGGAAGGGGGCGTTGTGCCCCAAACCCCTCGTAATGGTCTATTTGATGAGACGAGCAAATTAGGAGCCTTCGGGGGCCACCAAACCACCATAAACGGAATATAGGCACAAAATTCGGTAAAGTGCTGCACGGGGCATCATGGCAACTGTAACCGTAATTTTTAGGGGGCGTTGTGCCCCAAACCCCTCATAATAGTTGATTTGATTAGACGAGCAAAATAAGAGCCTTTCCGGGCCACCAAACCACCGTAAATGGAATATGCGTGCAAAATCAGTGAAAGTGCCGTGCGGTGCCTCACAGCAAGTCTAATCGAAATTGGAATGACGTGTTGTCCCCCAAACCCCTTGCAATGGTCTATTTGATGAGACGAGCAAATTAGGAGCCTTCGAGAGCCACCAAACCACCATAAACGGAATATGGGTACAAAATCGGGCAAAGTGCTATACGGGGAATCACTGCAACTCTAATCGAAATTTGTAGGGGCGTTGTGCCCCAAACCCCTCATAATGGTCTATTTGATGAGGCCAGCAAATTAGGACCCTTGCCTGGCCACCAAACCACCGTAAACAGAATATGAGTGCAAAATCGGTAAAAGTGCTGCCCGGTGCCTCACGACAACTCTAATCGAAATTGGAAGGGGGCGTTGTGCCCAAAACCCCTCGTAATGGTCTATTTGATGAGATGAACAAATTAGAACCCTTTGGGGGCCACCAAACTACCATAAACAGAATATGGGTACAAAATTGGGCAAAGTGCTACACGTGGCATTACTGCAACTCTTATCGAAATTGGGAGGGGGCGTTGTGTCCCAAACACCTTGTAATGGTCTATTTGATAAGACGAGCAAATTAGGAGCCTTTGGGGGCCACCAAACGACCGTAAACGGAATATGGGTACAAAATCGGGCAAAGTGCAGACGGGGCATCACTGCAACTCTAATCGAAATTGGAAGGGGGCGTTGTGCCCCAAACCCTCGTAATGGTCTATTTGATGAGACAAGCTAAATAGGACCCTTATGGGGCCACCAAACCATTGTAAACGGAATATGAATGCAAAATCGGCAAAAGTGCTGCCCGGGGCCTCACGGCAACTCTAATCAAAATTGGAAGGGGGGGTTGTGCCCCAAACCACTCGTAATGGTCTATTTGATGAGACGAGCAAATTAGGAGCCTTCGGGGGCCATCAAACCACGATAAACGGAATATAGGTACAAAATCGGGTAAAGTGCTGCACGGGGCATCACAGCAACTCTAATCGTAACTTGCAGGGGACGTCCCCCGAACCCCTCGGAATGGTCGATTTGATTAGACGAGTAAATTAGGAGCCTTCAGGGGCCACCAAACCACCATAAATGGAATATGGGTACAAAATCGGGCAAAGTGCTAGACGGGGCATCACTGCAATTCTAATCAAAATTGGAAGGGGGCGTTTTGCCCCAAACCTCGTAATGGTCTATTTGATGAGATGAGAAAATTAGGAGCGTTGCTGGGCCACCAAACCACCGTAAACGGAATTTACGTGCAAAATCGGTAAAAGTGCTGCCCGGTGCGTCATGGCAACTCTAATCGAAATTGGAAGGGGTGTTGTGCCCCAAACCGCTCGTAATGGTCTATTTGATGAGCGAGCAAATTAGGAGCTTTGCCGGGCCACCAAACCACCATAAGCGGAATATGATAGCAAAATCAGCAAAAGTGCTGCCTGATACCTCACGGCAACTCTAATCGAAATTGGAAGGGCTCGTTGCGCCGCAAACCCCTCGTAATAGTCTATTTGATGAGACGAGCAAATTAGGAGCTTTCGGGGGCCACCAAACCACCATAAACGGAATATGGGTACAAAATCGGGCAAAGTGCTAGACGGGGCATCACTGCAATTCTAATTGAAATTGGAAGGGGGCGTTTTGCCCCAAACCTCGTAATGGTCTATTTGATGAGATGAGAAAATTAGGAGCCTTGCTGGCAACCAAACCACCGTAAACGGAATTTACGTGCAAAATCGGTAAAAGTGCTACCCGGTGCCTCACGGCAACTCTAATCGAAATTGGAAGGGGGTGTTGTGCCCCAAACCCGTCGTAATGGTCTTTTGATGAGACGGGCAAATTAGGAGCCTTTGGGAGCCACCAAACCACCATAAACGGAATATGGGTACAAAATCGAGCAAAGTGCTACATGGGGCATCAAGGCAACTCTAATCGTAATTTGTAGGGGGAGTTGTGCCCCGAACCCCTCGTAATAGTCTATTTGATTAGATGAGCAAATTAGGAGCCTTGCCGGGCCACCATACCACTGTAAACGGAATATGTGTGCAAAATCGGTAAAAGTGCTAACCAGTGCCTCACAGCAACTCTAATCGAAATTTGAATGGGGTGTTGTGCCCCAAACCCCTCTTCATGGTCTATTTGATGAGACGAGCAAATTAGGAGCCTTCAGGGGCCACCAAACCACCGTAAACGAAATATGAGTGCAAAATCAGCAAAAGTGCTGCCCGGTGCCTCACGACAACTCCAATCGAAATTGGAAGGGGGCGTTGTGAACCAAACCCTTCGTAATGGTCTATTTGATGAGATGAGCAAATTAAGAGGCTTGCCGGGCCACGAAACCACCGTAAACGGAATATGAGTGCAAAATTGGCAAAAGTGTTGCACGGTGCCTCACGACAACTCTAACTGAAATTCGAAGGGGGCGTTGTGCCCCAAACCCCTTGTAATGGTCTATTTGATGAGATGAGCAAATTACGAGCCTTCGGGGGCCACCAAACCACCATAAACGGAACATAGGTACAAAATTGGGCAAAGTTCTGCACAGGGCATTAAGGCAACTCTAATCGTAATTTGTAGGGGGAGTTACGCCCCAAACCCCTTGTAATAGTTTATTTGATTAGACGAGCAAATTAGGAGCCTTGCCAGGCCACCATACCACTGTAAACGGAATAATATGCGTGCAACATCGGTAAAAGTGCTGCTCGGTGCCTCACGGCAACTCTAATCGAAATTGGAATGCGGTGTTGTGCCCAAACCCCTCACAATGGTCTATTTGATGAGACCCATCGAGGCCACCAAACCACCATAAACGGAATATGGGTACAAAATCGGGCAAAGTGCTACACGATGAATTACTGCAACTCTAATCGAAATTTGTAGGGGGCGTTGTTCCCCAAACCCCTCATAATGGTCTATTTGATGAGACGCGCAAATTTGGAGCCTTGCCTGGCCACCAAACCACCGTAAACGGAATATGCGTACAAAATCGATAAAAGTGCTGCCCGGTGCCTCACGGCAACTCTAATCGAAATTGGAAAGGGGCGTTTTGGTCTAAACCCGTCGTAATGGTCTATTTCATGAGGCGAGCAAATTAGGAGCTTTGCTGGGCAAACAAACCACCTTAAACGGAATAGGAGTGCAAAATCGGCAAAAGTGCTGCCCGGTGCCTCACGGCAACTCTAATCGAAATTGGAAGGGGGCGTTGTGCCCCAAACCCCTCGTAATGGTCTATTTGATGAGACGAGAAAATTAGGAGCCTTCGGGGCCACCAAACCACCATCAACGGAATATAGGTGCAAAATCGGGTAAAATGCTACACGGCGCATCACGACAAGTCTAATCGTAGTTTGTAGGGAGTGTTGTGCCCCAAACCCCTCATAATAATCTATTTGATGAGACGAGCAAATTAGGAGTCTTGCAGGGCCACCAAACCACCGTAAACGGAATATGCGTGCAAAATCGGCAAAAGTGCTGCCCGGCGCCTCACGGCAACTCTCATCAAAATCGGAAAGGGTCGTTGTAGCCCAAACCCATCGTAATGGTCTATTGGATAAGGGGAGCAAATTAGGTGCTTTGGTGGGCCACCAAACCGCGTATACGGAATATGAGTGCAAAATCGGCAAAAGTGCTGCCCAGGGCATCACGGCAACTCTAATCGAAATTGGAAGAGGGCGTTTTGCCGCAAACCCCTCGTAATGGTTTATTTGATGAGACGAGCAAATTAGGAGCCTTCGGGGGCCACCAAACCACCATAAACGGAATATGGGTACAAAATCGGGCAAAGTTCTATACGGGGCATCACGGCAACTCTAATCGAAATTTGTAGGGGGCGTTGTGCCCCAAACCCCTGATAATGGTCTATTTGATGAGATGAGCAAATTAGGAGCCTTCCCTGGACACCAAACCACCGTAAACGGAATATAAGTGCAAAATCGGCAAAAGTGCTGCCCGGTGCCTCACGGCAACTCTAATCGAAATTGAAAAGGGCCGTTTTGGCCCAAATCCCTCGTAATGGTGTATTTGATGAGGCGAACAAATTAGGAACTTTGCCGGGCCACCAAACCACTGTAAACGAATATGACAGCAAAATTGGCAAAAGTGCTACCCGGTGCCTCAAGGCAACTCAAATCGAAATTGGAAGGGGGCGTTGTGCCCCAAACCCCTCGTAATGGTCTATTTGATGAGACGCACAAATTAAGAGCCTTGCCGGGCCCCTAAACCACCGTAAACAGAATATGAGTGCAAAATCGATAAAAGTGCTGCCCGGTGCCTCACGGCAACTTTATTCAAAATTGGAAGGGGGCATTGTGCCCCAAACCCCTCGTCATGGTCTATTTGATGAGACGAGCAAATTAAAAGCCATCGGAGGCCACCAAACCACCGTAACCGGAATATGAGTGCAAAATCGGAAAAAGTGCTGCCCGGTGCCTCACGGCAACTCCAATCGAAATTGGAAGGGGGCGTTGTGCCCCAAACCCCTCGTAATGGTCTATTTGAAGAGCGAGCAAAGTAGGAGCCTTGCCGGTCCACGAAACCACCGTAAACGGATATGAGTGAAAAATCGGAAAAAGTGCTGCCTGGTGCCTCACAGCAACTCTAATCGAAATTTGAAGGGAACGTTGTGCCCCAAACCCCTCGTAATGGTCTATTTGATGAGACGAGCAAATTAGAAGCCTTCGGGTGCCACGAAACCACCATAAACGGAATATGGGTACAAAATCGTCGGTAAAGTGCTACACGGGGCATCACGGCAACTCTATTCGTAATTTGTATGGGGCGTTCTGCCCCAAACCCCTCGTAATACTCTATTTGATTAGACGAGCAAATTAGGAGCTTTCCGGGCACCAAACCATCGTAAACGGAATATGTTCCATAATCGGTAAAATTGCTGCCCGGTGCATCACGGCAACTCTAAGCGAAATTGGAAAGGGGCATTGTGGCTCAAACACCTCATAATGGTCTATTTGATTATACGATCAAATTAGGAGCTTTGCCGGGCCACCAAACCACCGTAAACGGAATATGAGTGCAAAATCAGAAAACGTGCTACCCGGTGCCTCACGGCAACTCTAATCGAAATTGGAAGGGGGCGTTGTGCCCCAAACCCCTCGTAATGGTCTATTTGATCAGACTAGCAAATTAGGAGGCTTGCTGGGCCACCAAACCACCGTAAACGGAATATGAATGCAAAATCGGAAAAAGTGCTTCCCGGTGCCTCACGACAACTCTAATCGAAAATGGACGGAGGCTTTGTGCCCCATGCCCTTCGTAAAGGTCAATTTGACGAAACGAGCAAATTAGGAGCCTTCGAGGGCCACCAAACCACCGCAAATGGAATTTGGGTACAAAATCGGGCAAAGTGCTACATGGCGCATCACTGCAACTGTAATCGAAATTTTCAGGGGGCGTTGTGCCCCAAACCCCTCGTAATGGTCTTTTTGATGAGACGAGCTAATTAGGAGCCTTGCCGGCCCACCAACCAAAGTAAACGAAATATGAGTGCAAAATCGGCAAAAGTGCTGCCCGATGCCTCACGGCAAGTCTAATCGAAATTGGAAGGGCGCATTGTGCCCAAACCCCTTGTAATGGTCTATTTGATGATACAAGCAAATTAGGAGCCTTCGGGGCCACCAAACCACCACAAACGGAATGTGGGTACAAAATCGGGCAAAGTGCTACACGGGGCATCACTGCAACTGTAATCCAAATTTGTAGGGGGCGTTGTGCCCAAAACCCCTGGAATTGTCTTTGTGATGATATGAGCTAATTAGGAGTTTTGCGGTGGCCACCAAACCACCGTAGACGGAAGATGAGGGCAAAATCCGTAAAAGTGCTGCCCGGTGCCTCACGGCAACTCTAATCGAAATTGGAAAGGGTGCGTTGTGGCCCAAACCCCTCGTAATGGTCTATGTGATTAGGCGAGTAAATTTGGAGGTTTGCCGGGCCACCAAAGCACCGTAAACGAAATATGAGTGCAAAAAATCGGCAAAAGTTCTGCCAAGTGCCTCACGGCAACTCTATTCAAAATTAGAAGGGCGCGTTGGGCCCGAAATCCCTTGTAATGGTTTATTTGATGAGACTAGCAAATTAGCAGCATTCGGGGACCGCTAAACTGCTGTAAACAGAATATGAGTGCAAAATCGGCCAAAGTGCTGCTCGGTGCATCACGGCAACTCTAATCGAAATTGTAAGGGGTCGTTGTGCCCCAAACCCTTCGTAATGGTCTAATTGATGAGACGAGCAAATTAGGAGCCTTTGGGGGCCACCAAACCACCATAAACGGAATATAGGTACAAAATCGGGTAAAGTGCTACACGGTGCATCACAGCAACTCTAATAGTAATTTGTAGGGGGCGTTGTGCCCCAAACCCCTCGTAACGGTCAATTTCATGAGACGAGCAAATTAGGAGCTTTGTCGGGCCCCCAAACCACCGTAAACGGAATATGAGTGCAAATTTGCAAAAGTGCTGCCCGGTGCCTCACGGCAACTCGAATCGAAATTGGAAGGGTGCGTTGTGCCCCAAACCCTTCGTAATGGTCTATTTGATGCGACGAGCAAATTAGGAGCCTTCGGAGGCCACCAAACCACCATAAATGGAATATAGGTACAAAATCGGGTAAAGTGCTACACAGTGCATCACAACAACTTGAATCGTAATTTTTAGGGGGCGTTGTGCCCCAAACCACTCGTAATGGTCAATTTCATGAGACGAGCAAATTAGGAGCTTTGCCGGGCCCCCAAACCACCGTAAACGGAATATGAGTGCAAATTTGCAAAAGTACTGCCCGGTGCCTCACGGCAACTCGAATCGAAATTGGAAGGGCGCGTTGTGCCCCCAAACCCCTCGTAATGGTCTATTTGATGAGACGAGCATATTAGGAGCCTTTGGGAACAACCAAAACCACCATAAACGGAATATGGGTACAAAATCGGGCAAAGTGCTACACGGGGCATCACTACAACTATAATCGAAATTCGTAGGGGGCGTTGTGCCCAAAACCCCTCGTAATGGTCTATTTGATGAGACGAGCAAATTAGGAGCCTTGCCGGGCCACCAAGCCACCGTAAACAGAATATGCGTGCAAAATCGGTAAAAGTGCTGCCTGGTGCCTGAGGGCAACTCTAATCGAAATTGGAAGGGGACGTTGTACCTGAAATCTCTCGTGATGGTCTATTTGATGATACAAGCAAATTAGGAGCCTTCGGGGGCCACCAAACCACAATAAATGGAATATGGGTGCAAAATCTGGCAAAGTGCTACACGGGACGTCACTGCAACTCTAATCGAAATTGGAAGAGGGCGTTGTTGATGGAAACCAAGATAGCAAGCATGGAGGATTACGAGAGAATTGGATAATAAGGCAAATGAAGGCTGTTGGGCTTAATCTTGACGGCTTTAGCAGCTAATTGAATATAATTGGAGGCAAACTTTAGTTAATTGGGCTTGAAATAATTTGGGTCGGTTATTTTAATTGTAATGGGTTTTAAATTAAGTTAGTTTATTTTATTTTAACTAATGTTATTTGGGCTGGAACATTTAATTTAATTTAAGTCCATGAGTATATATTTAGTGAGCCCAATTGTTAGGGTGCTAGGGTTTCATGTTATATTTTATTTCTTTGCCAATAAAAAGCTTGTAACCCTAAAAGATGAAAGGAGGAATGAAGAGGTAGCAAATTATGTTTAATTGAGGGTGAGAATTTTCTCCGTTGTTCTTCCATGAACATGTGATCTTATCAAGTTTTGCTTGTGGCAATCAAACCATGACTTATCTCCCACCTTTTCATCTATGTCTTGGGAGTGGCGTCAATATCCTTCCTTTATAATTTTGGTTCTTGATTGAGTTCTAATCATTGGGTCAAAGTTCTTTATAACTTTGGTTCTTGATTGATATATTATCAATGGGTCAAAATTTCTTTTTTATAAACCTGTTTTAATACTTCTTGGGGTTATGTTTCAATTTGATCGTGGGTGTCGTATAGCTATATACGGGGTTCTCATCACGTTGTGCCCCAAATCCCACATAATGGTCTTATTGATGAGACGAGCTAATTAGGAGTTTTGCCGGGCCACCAAACCACCGTAAATAGAATATGAGTGGCAAAATCGGCAAAAGTGCTACCTGGTGCCTCATGGCAACTCTAATTGAAATTGGAAAGGGGCGTTGTGGCCCAAACCCCTCGTAATGGTCTATTTGATGAGGCGAGAAAATTAAGAGCTTTGTCAGGCCACCAAACTAGCATAAACAGAATATGAGTGCAAAATCGGAAAAAGTGCTGCCCGGTGCCTCACGGCAACTCTAATCTAAATTGGAAGGTGGCGTTGTGCCCCAAAGCCCTTGTCACGGTCTATTTGATGAGACGAGCAAAATAGGAGCATTCGAGGGGCACCAAACCACAACAAACGGAAAATGGGTACAAAATCGGGCAAAGTGCGACACGGGGCATCACTGCAACTGTAATCGAAATCTGTAGGGGGCGTTGTGCCCCAAACCCCTCGTAATGGTCTATTTGATGAGACTAGCTAATTAGGAGTTTTGCTGGGCCACCAAACCACAGTAAACAGAATATGAGTGCAAAATCGGTAAAAGTGCTGCCTAGTGCCTCACGGCAACTCTAATCGAAATTGGAAAGGGGCGTTGTGGCCCAAACCCCTTGTAATGGTCTATTTGATGAGGCGAGCAAATTAGAAGCTTTGTCGGGCCACAAAACCAGCGTAAATGGAATATGAGTGCAAAATCAAAAAAAGTGCTGCCCGGTGCCTCACCGCAACTCCAATCAAAATTGGAAGGGGGCGTTCTGCCTCAAACCCTGCGTAATGGTCTATTTCATGACACGAAAAAATTAGGACCCTTGCCAGGCGACTTAACTACCGTAAACGGAATATGTGTGCAAAATCAGCAAAAGTGCTGCTCAGTGCATCACGGAACTCTAATCGAAATTGTAAGGGGTCATTGCGCCCCAAACCCCTCGTAATGGACTATTTGATGAGACGAGCAAATTAGGAGACTTCGGGGGCCATCAAACCACTATAAACGGAATATGAGTACAAAATCGGGTAAAGTGCTGCACGAGGCATCACGGCAACTCTAATCGTAATTTGTAGGGGGGGTTGTGCCCCAAACCCCTCGTAATGGTCAATTTCATGAGACGAGCAAATTAGGAGCTTTACCGGGCCCCCAAACCACCGTAAACGGAATATGAGCACAAAATTTGCAAAAGTGCTGCCTGGTGCATCATGGCAACTCTAATCGAAATTGGAAGGGGGCATTATGCCCCAAACCCCCTGTAATGGTCTATTTGATGAGATGAGCAACTTAGGAGCCTTTGGGGGCCACCAAACCACCATAAACGGATTATGGGTACAAAATCGGGCAAAGTGCTGCACGGGGCATGACTGCCACTCTAATCGAAATTGGAAAGGGGCGTTGTGCCCCAAACCCCTCGTCATGGTCTATTTGATGAGACGAGCAAATTAGGAACCTTGCCGAGCAACCAAACCACCGTAAACGGAATATAAGTAGAAAATCTGGAAAAGTGCTGCCCGGTGCGTTACGGCAACTCTAATCGAAATTGGAAGGGGGCATTGTGCCCCAAACCCCTCATAATGGTCTATTTGAGGGGACAAGCAAATTAGGAGCCTTCGGGGGAAACCAAACCACCATAAACGGAATATGGGTACAAAATCGGGCAAAGTGCTACACGGGGCATCACTACAACTATAATCGAAATTTGTAAGGGGTGTTGTGCCCCAAACCCCTCGTAATGGTCTATTTGATGAGACGAGCAAATTAGGAGCCTTGCTGGGCCACCAAACCATCGTAAACGGAATATGCATGCAAAATCGGCAAAAGTGCTGCCCTGTGCCTTCCGGCAACTCTAATAGAAATTGGAAAGTGGCGTTGTGACCCAAAACCCTCGGAATGGTAAATTTAATGAGGCGAGAAAATTTGGAGCTTTGCCGGGCCACAAAACCACCGGAAACGGACTATGAGTGGAAAATCGGCAAAAGTGCTGCCCGATGCCTCACGGCAACTCGAATTGAAACTGGAAGGGGGCGTTATGCCCCAAACCCTTCGTAATGGTGTACTTTATGAGACAAGCAAATTAGCAGCCTTCGAAGGCCCCCAAACCACCATAAATGGAACATGGGTACAAAATCAGGCAAAGTGCTGCACGGGTATCATTGCAACTCTAATCGAAATTGGAAGGGGGCATTCTGCCCCAAACCCCTCGTAATGGTCTATTTGATGAGACTAGGAAATTAGGAGCCTTGCCAAGACACTAAACCACCGTAAACGAAATATGAGTGCAAAATCGGCAAAAGTGCTACTCGCTCACGGCAACTCTGATCGAAATTGGAAGGGGACGTTGTGCCCCAAACCCCTCGTAATGGTCTATTTGATGAGACGAGCAAATTAGGAGCCTTCGGGGGCCACCAAACCACCATAAACGGAATATGGGTACAAAATCGGGTAAAGGGCTACACATGGAATCACGGCAACTCTAATTGTAATTTGTAGGGGACGTTGCGCCCCAAACCCCTCGTAATGGTCTATTTGATGAGACAAGCAAATTAGGAGCCTTGTCGGGCCACTATGCGTGCAAAATCGGTAAAAGTGTTGCCTGGTTGCTCACGCCAACTCTAATCGAAATTGGAAGGGGGCGTTGTGCCCCAAACCCCTCGTAATGGTCTATTTGATGAGACAAGCAAATTGGGAGCCTTCGGGGGCCACCAAACCACCATAAACGGAATATGGGTACAAAATCGGGCAATGTGCTACACGAGGCATCACTGTAACTATCATCAAAATTTGTTGGGGGGCGCTGTGGCCCAAACCCCTCGTAATGGTCTATTTGATGAGACGAGCAAATTAGGAGCCTTGTCGGGCCACCAAATAACCGTAAACGGAATATTAGTGCAGATGCAAAAGTGCTGCCCTGTGCCTCAAGGCAACTCTAATCGAAATTGGAAGGGCGCGTTGTGCCCCGAATCCCTCGTAATTGTCTATTTGATCAGACGAGCAAATTAGGAGCCTTCGGGGCAACCAAACCACCATAAACGGAATATGGGTACAAAATCGGGCAAAGTGCTGCACGCGGCATCACTGCAACTATAATCGAAATTTGTCAGGGGCGTTCTGCCCCAAACCCCTCGTAATGGTCTATTTGATGAGACGAGCAAATTAGGAGCCCTGCCGGGTCACCAAGCAACTGTAAACGGAATATGCGTGCAAAATCGGTAAAAGTGCTGCCAGGTGCGTCACGACAACTCTAATAGAAATTGGAAGGGGGCGTTGTGCCCCAAACCCCTTGTAATCGTCTATTTTATGAGACAAGCAAATTAGGAACCTTGCCGGGCTTCGAAGCCACCGTAAACGGAATATGCGTGCGAAAACGGTTAAAGTGCTGCCCAGTGCCTCACGGCAACTCGAATTGAAACTGGAAAGGGGCATTGTGGCCCAAACCGCTCATAATGGTCTATTTGATGAGGCGAGCAAATCAGGAGCTTTGCCGGGCTGCCAAACCACAGTAAACGGAATATGAGTGCAAAATCGGAAAAAGTGCTGCCAGATGCCTCACGGCAACTCTAATTGAAATTTCAATGGGCCGTTGTGCCCCACACCACTCGTAATGGTCTATTTGATGAGACGAGCAAATTAGGAGCTTTCGAGGGCCACAAAACCGCCATAAACGGAATATGGGTACAAAATCGGGTAAAGTGGTACATCACTGCAACTATAATCGAAATTTGTAGGGGGCGTTGTGCCCCAAACCCCTCATAATGGTCTAGTTGATGAGATGAGTAAATTAGGAGCCGTCATGGGCCACAATACCGCCATAAACTCTAATCGAAATTTGCAGGGGGCGTTGTGCCCCAAACCCCTTGTAATGTTCTATTTGGTGAGACGAGACAATTAGGAACCTTTGGGGGCCACCAAACCACCATGAACGGAATATGGGTACAAAATCGGGCAAAGTGCTACACGGGCATCACTACAACTATAATCGAAATTTGTAGGGGGCATTTTGCCCCAAACCCCTTGTAATGGTCTATTTGATGAGACGAACAAATTAGGAGCCTTGCCGAGCCACGAAACAACCGTAAACGGAATATGAGTGCAAAATCGGCAAAAGTGCTGCCCTGTACCTCACGGCAACTCCAATCGAAATTGGAAGGGCGCATTGTGCCGCGAACCCCTTGTAATGGTTTATTTGTGGAGACAAGCAAATTAGGAGCCTTCGGGGGCCACCAAAGCACCATAAACGGAATATGGGTACAAAATCTGGCAAAGTGCTAGACGGGGCATCACTGCAACTATAATTGAAATTTGTAGGGGGTCGTTGTGCCCCAAACCCCTCGTAATGAACTATTTGATGAGGTGAGCAAATTAGGAGCTTTGCCGGGGCACGAAACCACCGTAAATGGAATATGAGTGCAAAATCGGCAAAAGTGCTGCCCTATGCCTCACAGAACCTCTAATCGAAATTGGAAGGGGGCGTTGTGCACCAAACCCCTCGTAATGGTCTATTTTATGAGACGAAAAAATTAAGAGTCTTACCGGGCCACCAAACCAGTGTAAACGGAATATGAGTGCAAAATCGGTAAAAGGTTTACCCGGTGCCTCACGACAACTGTAATCGAAATTGGAAGGGGGTGTTGTGCCCCAAACCCCTCGTAATGGTTTATTTGATTAGATGAGCAAATTAGGAGCCTTCGGGGGCCACAAAAACACCATAAACGGAATATGGGTGCAAAATCAGCAAAAGTGCTGCCCGGTGACTCACGGCAACTCTAATCAAAATTGGAAGGGGGCGTTGTGCCCCAAACCCCTCGTAATGGTCAATTTGATGAGATGAGGAAATTAGGAGCCTTCGGGGGCCACCAAACCACCGTAAACGAAATATGGGTGCAAAATCGGCAAAAGTGCTGCCCGGTGCCTCACGGCAACTCTAATCGAAATTGGAAGGGGGTGTTGTGCCCCAAATCCCTCGTAATGGTCTATTTTATGATACGAGCAAATTAGGTCCCTAGCCGGGCCACTAAACGAGCGTAAATGGAATATGAGTGCAAACTCAGCAAAAGTGCTGCCCGGTGCCTCACGGCAACTCTAATCCAAATTGGAAGGGGGCGTTATGCCCCAAACCCTCACAATGGTCTATTTGATGAGATGAGCAAATTAGGAGCCTTCGGGGCCCACCAAACCACCATAAATGGAATATGGGTACAAAATAGGGCAAAGTGCTACACGGGGCATCACTGCAACTCTAATCGAAATTGGAAGGGGGCGTTGTGCCCCAAACCCCTTGTAATGGTCTATTTGATGAGACGAGAAATTAGGAGCCTTGCCAGGCCACTAAACCACCGTAAACGAAATATGAGTGCAAAATCGTCAAAAGTGCTGCTCGATGCCTCACAGCAACTCTGATCTAAATTGGAAGGGGGCGTTGTGCCCCAAACCCCTCGTAATGGTCTATTTGATAAGACGAGCAAATTAGGAGCCTTCGGGGTCCACCAAACGACCATAAACGGAATATGGGTACACAATCGGGCAAAGGGCTACACGGGGAATCACGGCAACTCTAATCGTAATTTGTAGGGGGGCGTTGTGCACCAAACCCCTCGTAATTGTCTATTTGATGAGACAAGCAAATTAGGAGCCTTGCCGGGCCACCAAGCCATTGTAAACGGAATATGCGTGCGAAATCGGTAAAGTGCTGCCTGGTGCCTCACGACAACTCTAATTGAAATTGGAAGGGGTCGTTGTGCCCCAAACCCCTCGTAATTGTCTATTTGATGAGACGACCAAACTATGAGCCTTCGGGGGCCACCAAACCACAATAAACGGAATATAGGTGCAAAATCGGGAAAAGTGATGCCCGGTGCCTCACGGCAACTCTTATCGAAATTGGAAGGGGGCGTTGTGCCTCAAACCCCTCGGACTGGTCTATTTGATGAGACGAGCAAATTATGAGCTTTCGGAGCCCACCAAACTTCCATAAACAGAACATGGGTAGAAAATTGGGTAAAGTGCTAAACGGGGCATCACGGCAACTCTAATCATAATTTGTAGGGGGTGTTGTGCCCCAAACCCCTTGTAATAGTCTATTTGATTAGACGAGCGAATTAGAAGCCTTGCCGGGCCACCAAACCACCGTAAACGGAATATGAGTGCAAAATCGGTAAAAGTGCTGCCCGGTGCCTCATGGCAACTTTAATCGAAATTGGAAAGGGGTGTTGTGGCCCAAACCCCTTGTAATGGTCTATTTGATGAGTCGAGGAAATTAGTAGCTTTTCTGGGTCACCAAACCTCCGTAAACGGAATATGAGTGCAAAATCGGCAAAAGTGCTGCCCGGTGCCTCACGACAACTCTAATCGAAATTGGAAGGGGGCGTTGTGCCCCAAACCCTTCGTAATGGTCTATTTGATGAGACGAGCAAATTAGGAGCCTTCGGGGGCCACTAATCCACAATAAACGGAATATGGGTACAAAATCGGGTCAAGTGGTACACGGGGCATCACTGCAACTCTTATCGAAAATTGTAGGGGGCGTTGTGCCCCAAACCCCTCGTAATGGTCTATTTGATGAGAGAAGCAAATTAGGAGCCTTGTCGGGCCACCAAACCACCGTAAACGGAATATAAGTGCAAAATCGGCAAAAGTGCTGCCCTGTGCCTCACGGCAACTTTAATCGAAATTGGAAGGACGCGTTGTGCCCCAAACCCCTCGTAATGGTCTATTTGATGAGACGAGCAAATTAGGAGTCTTCGAGGGCCACCAAACCACCATAAACGGAATATGGGTATGAAATCGGGCAAAGTGTTACACGGGGCATCACTGCAACTATAATCGAAATTTCTAGGGGGCGTGATGGAAACCACGATAGCGAGCATGGAAGACGACGAGACAATTGGACAATGAGACAATTTAAGGCAATTGGGCTAGTCTAGAAGGTTGTTGGACTTAATCTTAAAGGTTTTAGGAGCTTGAGTTAACTGGGCTTTAGATAATTTGGTCTTAATTTATTTAATTGTAATGGGTTTTAAATTAAGTTAGTTTATTTTATTTTAACTAATGTTATTTTGGGCTGAGACTTTTTATTTAATTTAAGCCCATGAGTATAATTTGTGAGCCCAAGTGTTAGGGTTAGGGTTTCATGTTATGTTTTATTTCTTTTACCTATAAAAAGCTTGTAACCCTAAGTTCAATGAAATGAATGAATAGGCAGCTAATTGTGGTTAATTGAAAGAGAGTATTTTCTCCTCTGTTCTTCTATGAATATGTGATCTTATCAAGCTTTGCTTGTGGTGATCAAACCATGACTTATCTCCCACCTTCTCATCTATGTCTTCGGAGTGGCGTCAATATCCTTCTTTTAAAATTTTGGTTCTTGATTGAGTTCTAATCATTGGGTCAATGTTCTTTATAACTTTGGTTCATGATTGACATATAATCAATGGGTCAAAATTTTTTATTTAAATACGGGCTTCTGACCAGTTGGTATCAGAGCTTTGGGTATTAATTCAGGTTTGATTTATCCCTTTTTTTTATATTTATTTTGTTTCTGTTTTTATTTTTTTTCTTTTAGCAGCATATCATTGTTTTTATTTTATTTTTTTTAGGGTTTTGTTTTGCTTTGCCGAATCCATTTTGCTCATGTCTGCATCAAGGTACCAGAAATCCAGTATTGGCCTTCAGAATTGTTTTTGCCTTGTTTTGGTCTCTTAAATTGGCGAAATCCACTCACCGTCCTTTTTTATTTCTTTTTGTCTCGTAGTGTGTCGAACTTCATCAATCCACTACATATAATTTTTATTTTTTGCTGTTATCTCGAAGTCGGCGCATCACCATCTTTTGTCTATGAATTATATTTTTCAGTTTTCTTTTGCTTATTGTCTGCATATCACCATCCAACATCACTTTATTGTTGTAATTATTAATTTTCTTTTCTTTTGTCTCTTGTTGACCGCACCATCATCTTAGACTGGCACACGTCTGCTCTCATTGTTTTCATCTGTCCAATTCTCTTAGGCTGTCCACATCATCAATTTTTATTGTCTCACGTTGCTTTATCAACTCATTCTGCTTATTCGCTTATTACTACATCTTTTCCGCGCTATGTCAAGTCAGTTTCAAGTCTATTTTGCAGCCACTATTCTCATATTCTTTTGTTTTATTTTCTGGTTTGATAAAAAATGAGAGGAAAAACAAGTGTGAAACACACGACTGATTGGAGTGATAAACACGTGAGGATTAGAATGAAACACGTGAGGGAGTGTGAGATTTTCTCTAATATTTTTTTCAGGTTTTCAATCAAGGCTTCAGATAATTACATGGCTCACGATTTGATGACAAATCGTTTTGAGGAAAGCGGGAATGATGGAAACCAAGATAGCGAGCATGGAGGACGACGAGACAATTAAAGGCAATTGAGCTAATCTAGAAGGTTGTTGGGCTTAATCTTAAAGGCTTTAGGAGTAAATTGAAGACAATTGGAGGCAAACTTGAGTTAATTGGGCTTTAGATAATTTGAGCTTAATTTATTTAATTGTAATGGTTTTTAAATTAAGTTTAGTTTATTTTATTTTAACTAATATTATTTTGGGCTGAGACATTTAATTTAATTTAAGCCCATGAGTATAATTAGTGAGCCCAAGTGTTAGGGGGTTAGGGTTTCATGTTATGTTTTATTTCTTTACCTATAAAAAGCTTGTAACCCTAAGTTTAATGGAATGAATGAATAGACAGCTAATTATGGTTAATTGAGGGAGAGTATTTTCTCCTCTGTTCTTCTATGAACATGTGATCTTATCAAGCTTTGCTTGTGGTGATCAAACCATGACTTATCTCCCACCTTCTCATCTATGTCTTGGGAGTGGCGTCAATATCCTTCTTTTATAATTTTGGCTCTTGATTGAGTTCAAATCATTGGGTCAAAGTTCTTTATAACTTTGGTTCGTGATTGACATATAATCAATGGGTCAAAATTCTTTATTTTATAAACCTATTTTAATCTTTCTTAGGGTTGTGTTTCAATTTGCTTGTGGGTGTCGTATCGTTATATACGGGGTTCCCATCAAGGGGTTTGGGGCACAACGCCCCCTACAAATTTCGAATAGAGTTGCCATGAAGCCCCGTGTAGCACTTTACACAATTTTGTACCCATATTCTGTTTACGGTGGTTTGGTGGCCCGGCAAGGCTCCTAATTTGTTCGTCTCATTAAATAAACCATTACGAGGGGTTTGGCGCACAATGCCCCCATCCAATTTCGATTCGAGTTGCCGTGAGGCACCGGGCAGCACTTTTACCGATTTTGCACTCATATTCCGTTTACGGTGGTTTGGTGGCCCTGCAAGGCTTCTAATTCGCTTGTCTTATCAAATAGACCATTACGAGGGGTTTGGGGCACAACGCCCCCTTCAATTTCGATTAGAGTTGCCGTGAGGTAGCGGGCAGGACTTTTGCCGATTTTGCACTCATATTCCATTTACGGTGGTTTGGTGGCCAAGCAAGGCTCCTAATTTGCTCGTCTCATCAAATAGACCATTATGAGGGGTTTGGGGCACAACACCATCAACAAATTTCGATTAGAGTTGCAGTGATGCCCCGCGTATCACTTTACCCGATTTTGTACCCATATTCCGTTTATGGAGGTTTGGTGGCCCCCAAGGCTCCTAATTTGCTGGCCTCATCAAATAGACCATTACGAGGGGTTTTGGCCACAACGCCCCTTTCCAATTTCAATTAGAGTTGCCATGAGGCACCAGGCACCACTTTTGTAGATTTTGTACTCATATTCCGTTTACGGTCGTTTGATGGCCTGACAAGTGATGAGAACCCCGTATATATGATACGACACCCACAAACAATTTGAATCAACAACCCCAAGAAAGTTTAATTCTGGAATGATGGGATCCAAGATAGCAAGCATAGAGGATGACAAGAAAATTGGACAATGAGGCAATTGAAGGCTATTGGGCTTAATCTTGAAGAGTTTGTGAGCTAATTGAAGGCAATTGGAGTCAACTGAGTTTTAAATAATATGGGCTGGAATTTATTTTAATTGTAATGGGTTTTAAATTAAGTTAGTTTGTTTTATTCTAACTAATGTTATTTGGACTGAAACATTTAATTTAATTTAAGCCCATGAGTATAATTAGTGAGCCCAAGTGTTAGGGGGCTAGGGTTTCATGTTATCTTTTATTTCTTTGCCTATAAAAAGCTTGTAACCCTAAGCATAAGTTGAATAAGATGAATGAATAGGCAACCAATTGTGGTTAATTGAGAGAGAGTATTTTCTCCTCTGTTCTTCTATGAACATGTGATTTTATCAGGCTTTGCTTGTGGCGATCAAACCATGACTTATCTCCCACCTTCTCATCTATGTCTTGGGAGTGGCGTCAATATCCTTCTTTTATAATTTTGGTTCTTGATTGAGTTCTAATCATTGGGTCAAAGTTCTTTATAATTTTGGTTTCTTGATTGACATATAATCAATGTGATGAGAACCCCGTATATAACGATACGACACCCACAAACAAATTGAAACATAACCCCAAGAAAGATTAAAACAGGTTTATAACAAAGAAATTTTGACCCATTGATTATATGTCAATCAAGAAACCAAAGTTATAAAGAACTTTGACCCAATGATTAGAACTCAATCAAGAACCAAAATTATCAAAAAGAAGGATATTGACGCCACTCCCAAGACATAGATGAGAAGGTGGGAGATAAGTCATGGTTTGATCACCACAAGCATAGCTTGATAAGATCACATGTTCAACAATGAACAAAAGAGAATTCACTCTCTCAATAAACCATAATTGGCTGCATCTTTATTCCATTCCAACTTATTCAACTTCTCTTTAGGGTTACAAAGCTTTTTATAGGTAAACAAATAAAATCATAGTATGAAACCCTAACCCCCTAACAATTGGGCTCACTAAACATAATTATGGGTTTACAATAATTAAGCATGGGCTTAAGTTATTTAAATGTTCCAGCCCAATACATTAATTAAGACCTAACATAAAATTAAATAAACCACCTTAATTTAAAAACCCATTACAATTAAAATAAATTCAGCCCAAATTATCTGAAGCCCAGTTAACTTCAATTGTCTTTAATTAGCTCCCAAAGCCTTCAAGATTAAGCCCAATAGTCTTCAATTGCCTCATTGTTCAATTGTCTCGTCATCCTCCATGCTTGCTAACTTGGTTTTCATATTTAAGTTTAAGCCCAACAACCTTCAATTGTCTCATTGTCCAATTCTCTCGTAATCCTCCATGCTTGCTATCTTGGTTTCCATCATTACCGCTTTCCTCAAAACGATTTGTCCTCAAATTGTGTCCCATCTAGTTATCTGAAATCTTGATTGAGAACCTGAAAAGAATATTAAAGAAAACCTCACACTCCCTCACGTGTTTCACTCCAATCATCGATGTGTTTATCACTCATCACTCTTGAAGTAATCACCTTGATTAATCTCAACAAGAAAGGTGCACATTATGAAAGGAAATAATGGAATAAGAAAGACATTCATGAAGCAATAAAGGCATGAAAAGAAATTAATTGTGGTCAAAGTGAAAAGCAAATGGAAATAATATGATTTCAAGGAAGTAAATTAGGAAGGAAATAAAATTGATTCTTTTTATTTTGGCAAGAATATAAAAGGAAAGAAATAAGATTGACTCCCTTTAAATACTTTCCTTATATATAAGATGCCCAACTAGAAAGGAAATAAAATCTCAACTTCCTACAATTAAGAATTCCTTTCTTTCTTTTTTTTTTTTCTTCCTTTTTTTTCTGCTCTCTTTTTTTTTCTGATTTTTTTTTCCTCTCTTTTTTTTAATACTAGAAATCACACACAATGAAGAATATGGGTAACTTGCAAATCAAGATGAAAAAACAAAAACAAAAGAAATAGTGACGTAAACAGTAACAAAAAGAACAAGAAAAATATGATGACAGAAACACGATATTATACAGAAAGAAAATGAAAAAATCTGATTTTTTTTTTTGCAAAAAATAAATAAACATATAAATTGGATAAGCAAACCTGAATTAATTCCCAAAGCTCTGATACCAACTGATGAGAACCCCGTATATAACGATACGACACCCACAAACAAATTGAAACATAACCCCAAGAAAGATTAAAACAGGTTTATAACAAAGAAATTTTGACCCATTGATTATATGTCAATCAAGAAACCAAAGTTATAAAGAACTTTGACCCAATGATTAGAACTCAATCAAGAACCAAAATTATCAAAAAGAAGGATATTGACGCCACTCCCAAGACATAGATGAGAAGGTGGGAGATAAGTCATGGTTTGATCACCACAAGCATAGCTTGATAAGATCACATGTTCAACAATGAACAAAAGAGAATTCACTCTCTCAATAAACCATAATTGGCTGCATCTTTATTCCATTCCAACTTATTCAACTTCTCTTTAGGGTTACAAAGCTTTTTATAGGTAAACAAATAAAATCCTAGTATGAAACCCTAACCCCCTAACAATTGGGCTCACTAAACATAATTATGGGTTTAAAATAATTAAGCATGGGCTTAAGTTATTTAAATGTTCCAGCCCAATACATTAATTAAGACCTAACATAAAATTAAATAAACCACCTTAATTTAAAAACCCATTACAATTAAAATAAATTCAGCCCAAATTATCTGAAGCCCAGTTAACTTCAATTGTCTTTAATTAGCTCCCAAAGCCTTCAAGATTAAGCCCAATAGTCTTTAATTGCCTCATTGTTCAATTGTCTCGTCATCCTCCATGCTTGCTAACTTGGTTTTCATCATTAAGTTTAAGCCCAACAACCTTCAATTGTCTCATTGTCCAATTCTCTCGTAATCCTCCATGCTTGCTATCTTGGTTTCCATCACAATGGGTCAAAATTCTTTATTTTATAAACCTGTTTTAATCTTTCCTGGGGTTGTGTTTCAATTTGTTTGTGGGTGTCGTATCGTTATATACGAGGTTCTCATCAGTTGGTATCAGAGCTTTGGGAATTAATTCAGGTTTGATTATCCAATTTTATCTATTTTTTTCCAAAAAAAAAAAAAAAAACTCAGATTTGTTGTTTTTTGGTTACTGTTCACGTCACTTTTTCTTTTGTTTTTGTTTTTCATCTTGATTTGCAAGTTATCAATATTCGTCATTGTGTGTGATTTCTAGTAGTAATAAATAAATAAATAAATAAAGAGAAAAAAAAGAGAGGAAAAAAAAACGAAAGGAAAAAAATAGAGTAAAAAAAAAAAAAAAAAAGTAGAAAAAAAAATCAAAATCTATTAGAGTTACTGTGAGGCACCGGGCAGTACTTTTACCAATTTTGCACTCATATTCCGTATACGGTGGTTTGGTGTCCCTGCAAAGCTCCTAATTTGCTTGTCTCATCAAATAGACCATTACGAGGGGTTTGGGGCACAATGTCCCCTTCCGAATTCGATTAGAGTTGCCGTGAGGCACCGGGCAGCACTATTGCGGATTTTGCACTCATATTCCGTTTACAGTGGTTTGGTGGCCCGGCAAAGTTCCTAATTTGCTAGCCTCATCAAATAGACAATTACGAGGGGTTTTGACCACAACGCCCCTTTCCAATTTCGATTAGAGTTGCAGTGAGGCCACCGGGCAACACTATTTTCAGATTTGGTAGTCATATTCCGTTTACGGTGGTTTGGTGGCCCGGCAAGGCTCCTAATTTGCTCGTCTCATCAAATAGACCATTACGAGGGGTTTGGGGCACAACGCCCGCATCCAATTTTGATTGAAGTTGTCGTGAGGCACCGGGCAGCACTACTGCCGATTTTGCACTCATATTCCGTTTACGGTGGTTTGGTGGCCCGGCAAAGTTCCTAATTTGCTCGCCTCATCAAATAAATCATTACGAGGGGTTTGGGGCGCAACGCCCCCTTTCCAAATTCAATTAGAGTTGCCATGAGGCACGGGGCAGCACTTTTGTAGATTTTGCACTCATATTCCGTTTACGGTTGTTTGGTGGCCTTACAAAGCTCCTAATTTGCTTGTCTCATCCAATAGACCATTACGAGGGGTTTGGGGCACAACGCCCCCTACAAATTTCGGTTAGAGTTGCAGTGATGCCCTGTGTAGCACTTTGCCCGATTTTGTACCCATATTCCATTTATGGTGGTTTGGTGGCCCCCGAACGCTCATAATTTGTTCGTCTCATCAAATAGACCATCACGACGGGTTTGGGGCACAACCCCCGCTTCCAATTTCGATAATAGTTGCCGTGAGGCATCGGGCAGCACTTTTTCCGGTTTGGCACTCATATTCCGTTTACGGTGGTTTGGTGGCCCCCGAACGCTCTTAATTTGTTCGTCTCATCAAATAGACCATCACGAGGGGTTTGGGGCACAACCCCCCTTCCAATTTCGATAATAGTTGCCGTGAGGCATCGGGCAGCACTTTTTCCGGTTTGGCACTCATATTCCGTTTTACGGTGGTTTGGTGGCCCGGCAAGGCTCCTAATTTGCCCGTCTCATCAAACAGACCATTATGAGGTGTTTGGGCCACAACGCCCCCATCCAATTTCAATTCGAGTTGCCGTGGGGCACGGGACAGCACTTTTGTAGATTTTGTACTCATATTCCGTTTACGGTCGTTTGGTGGCCCCGCAAGGCTCCTAATTTACTCGTCTCATCAAATAGACCATTATGAGGGGTTTGGGGCACAACGCCCCCAACAAATTTCGATTAGAGTTGCCGTGATGCCCCGTGTAGCACTTTCCCCTATTTTGTACCCATATTCCGTTTATGGTGGTTTGGTGGTCCCCGAAGGCTCTTAATTTGTTCGTCTCATCAAATAGACCATCACGAGGGGTTTGGGGCACAACGCCCCCTTCCAATTTCGATTATAGTTGCCGTGAGGCATCGGGCAGCACTTTTTCCGATTTGGCACTCATATTCCGTTTACGGTGGTTTGGTGGCCCGGTAAGGCTCCTAATTTGCTCGTCTCATCAAATAGACCGTTACGAGGGGTTTGGGGCACAACGCCCACTTCCAATTTTGATTGAAGTTGTCGTGAGGCACCGGGCAGCACTATTGCCGATTTTGCACTCATATTCCGTTTACGGTGGTTTGGTGGCCCGGCAAAGTACCTAATTTGCTCGTCTCATCAAATAGACCATTACGAGTTGTTTGGGGCGCAACACCCCCTTTCCAAATTCGATTAGAGTTGCCGTGAGGCACGGGGCAGCACTTCTGTAGATTTTGCACACATATTCTGTTTTTACAGTCGTTTGGTGGCTTGACAAAGCTCCTAATTTGCTTGTCTCATCCAATAGACCATTACGAGGGGTTTGGGGCACAACGCCGCCCACAAATTTCGGTTAGAGTTCCAGTGATGCCCCGTGTAGCACTTTGCCCGATTTTGTACCCATATTCCGTTTATGGTGGTTTGGTGGCCCCCGAAGGCTCTTAATTTGTTCGTCTCATCAAATAGACAATCACAAGGGGTTGGGGCACAAGCCCCGCTTCCAATTTCGATTATAGTTGCCGTGAGGCATCAGGCAGCACTTTTTCCGATTTGGCACTCATATTCAATTTACGGTGGTTTGGTGGCCTGGCAAGGGTCCTAATTTGCTTGTCTTATCAAATAGACCATTACGAGGTGTTTGGGGCACAACGCCCCCATCCAATTTCGATTCGAGTTGCCGTGAGGCACTGGGCACCACTTTTGTAGATTTTGTACTCATATTCCGTTTACGGTTGTTTGGTGGCCTTACAAGGCTCCTAATTTGCTTGTCTCATCCAATAGACCATTACGAGGGGTTTGGGGCACAACGCCCCCTACAAATTTCGATTAGAGTTGCCGTGATGCCCCGTGTAGCACTTTGCCCGATTTTGTACCCATATTACGTTTATGGTGGTTTGGTTGCCCATCAAGGCACCTAATTTGCTCGTCTCATCAAATAGACCATGGCGACAGGCTAAGCACAACGCCCCCTTCCAATTTTGATTAGAGTTGTCATGAGTCACCGGGCAGCACTTTTACCGATTTTGAACTCATATTCCGTTTACGGTGGTTTGGTGGCTCGACAAGGCTCCTAATTTGTTCGTCTCATCAAATAGACCATCACGAGGGGTTTGGGGCACAACGCCCCATTTTCCAAATTCGATTAGAGTTGCAGTGATGCCCCGTGTAGCATTTTGCCCGATTTTGTACCCATATTCCGTTTATGGTGGTTTGGTTGCCCACGAAGGCACCTCATTTGCTCGTCTCATCAAGTAGACCATGGCGACAGGTTTCGGGCACAACGCCCCCTTCCAATTTCGATTAGAGTTGTCATGAGTCACCGGGCAGCACTTTTACCGATTTTGAACTCATATTCCGTTTACGGTGGTTTGGTGGCTCGACAAGGTTCCTAATTTGTTCGTCTCATCAAATAGACCATCACGAGGGGTTTGGGGCACAACGCCCCATTCCAAATTCGATTAGAGTTGCAGTGATGCCCCGTGTAGCATTTTGCCCGATTTTGTACCCATATTCCGTTTATGGTGGTTTGGTTGCCCACGAAGGCACCTAATTTGCTCGTCTCATCAAGTAGACCATGGCGACAGGTTTCGGGCACAACGCCCCCTTCCAATTTCGATTAGAGTTGTCGTGAGTCACCGGGCAGCACTTTTACCAATTTTGAACTCCTATTCCGTTTACGGTGGTTTGGTGGCTCGACAAGGCTCCTAATTTGTTCGTCTCATCAAATAGACCATCACGAGGGGTTTGGTGCACAACGCTCCATTCCAATTTCCATTAGAGTTGCCGTGAGGCACCGGGCAGCACTTTTTTCCGATTTGGGACTCATATTCCGTTTACGGTGGTTTGGTGGCCCGGCAAGTCTCCTAATTTGCTCGTCTCATCAAATAGACCATTACGAGGTGTTTGGGGCACAACGCCCCCATCCAATTTCAATTCGAGTTGCCGTAAGCCACGGGGCAGCACTTTTACCGATTTTGCACTCATATTCCGTTTACAGTGTTTGTTGGCCCTGTAAGGCTCCTAATTTGCTCATGTCATCAAATAGACCATTACGAGGGGTTTGGGGCGCAAAGCCCACTTCCAATTTTGATTAGAGTTGCCGTGATGCCCCGTGTAGCACTTTCCCCTATTTTGTACCCATATTCCGTTCATAGGGGTTTGGTGGCCCCCGAAGGCTCCTAATTTGCTCGTCTCATCAAATAAACCATTACGTGGGGTTTGGGGCACAACGCCCCCAACAAATTTCGATTAGAGTTGTCGTGATGCCCCTTTAGCAGTTTCCCCCATTTTGTACCCATATTCCGTTTATAGTGGTTTGGTGGCCCCCGAAGGCTCCTAATTCGTTCGTCTCATCAAATGAACCATTACGAGGGGTTTGGGGCGCAACGCCCCCCTTCCAACTTCGATAAGAGTTGCCGTGAGGCACCGGGCATCACTTTTATAGATTTTGCACTCATATTCCGTTTACAGTCGTTTGGTTGCCCGACAAAGCTCCTAATTTTCTTGTCTCATCCAATAGACCATTACGAGGGGTTTGGGGCGCAACACCCCCTACAAATTTCGATTAGAGTTGCAGTGATGCCCCGTGTAGCACTTTGCCCGATTTTGTACCCATATTCCGTTTATGGTGGTTTGGTTGCCCATGAAGGCACCTAATTTGCTCGTCTCATCAAATAGACCATGGCGACAGGTTTAGGGCACAACGCCCCCTTCCAATTTCGATTAGAGTTGTCGTGAGTCACCGGGCAGCACTTTTACCGATTTTGAACTCATATTCCGTTTACGGTGGTTTGGTGGCTCGGCAAGGCTCCTAATTTTTTCGTCTCATCAAATAGACCATCACGAGGGGTTTGGGGCACAACGTCCCATTCCAATTTCGATTAGAGTTGCAGTGATGCCCCGTGTGGCACTTTGCCCGATTTTGTACCCATATTCCGTTTATGGTGGTTTGGTTGCCCACGAAGGCACCTAATTTGCTCGTCTCATCAAATAGACCATGGCGACAGGTTTCGGGCACAACGCCCCCTTCCAATTTCAATTAGAGTTGTCGTGAGTCACCGGGCAGCACTTTTACCGATTTTGAACTCATATTCCGTTTACGGTGGTTTGGTGGCTCGACAAGGCTCCTAATTTGCACATCTCATCAAATAGACCATCACGAGGGGTTTGGGGCACAACGCCCCATTCCAATTTCTATTAGAGTTGCCGTGAGGCACCGGGCAGCACTTTTTCCGATTTGGTAGTCATATTCCGTTTACGGTGGTTTGGTGGCCCCGCAAGGCTCCTAATTTACTCGTCTCATCAAATAGACCATTATGAGGGGTTTGGGGCACAACGCCCCCAACAAATTTCGATTAGAGTTGCCGTGATGCCCCGTGTAGCACTTTCCCCTATTTTGTACCCATATTCCGTTTATGGTGGTTTGGTGGTCCCCGAAGGCTCTTAATTTGTTCGTCTCATCAAATAGACCATCACGAGGGGTTTGGGGCACAACGCCCCCAACAAATTTCGATTAGAGTTGCCGTGATGCCCCGTGTAGCACTTTCCCCTATTTTGTACCCATATTCCGTTTATAGTGGTTTGGTGGCCCCCGAAGGCTCCTAATTTTCTCATCTCATCAAATAAACCATTACAAGGGGTTTGGGGCGCAACGCCCCCTTTCCAATTTCGATTAGAGTTGCCATGAGGCACAGGGCAGCACTTTTGAAGAATTTGCACTCATATTCTGTTTACGGTCGTTTGTTGGCCTGACAAAGCTCCTAATTTGCTCGTCTCATCCAATAGACCATTACGAGGGGTTTGGGGCACAACCCCGCTTCCAATTTCGATTATATTTGCCGTCAGGCACCAGGCAGCACTTTTTCCGATTTGGCACTCATATTCCGTTTACGGTGGTTTGGTGGCCCCGCAAGGCTCCTCATTTGCTCGTCTCATCAAATAGACCATTACGAGGTGTTTGGGGCACAACGCCCCCATCCAATTTCGATTCGAGTTGCCGTGAGGCACCGGGCACCGCTTTTGTAGAGTTTGTACTCATATTCCGTTTACGGTCGTTTGGTGGCCTTACAATGCTCCTAATTTGCTTGTCTAATCCAATAGACCATTATGAGGGGTTTGGGGCACAACGGCCCCTACAAATTTCGATTAGAGTTGCAATGATGCCCCGTGTAGCACTTTGCCCGATTTTTTACCCATATTCCGTTTATGGTGGTTTGGTTGCTCACGAAAGCACCTAATTTGCTCGTCTCATCAAATAGACTATGGCGAGGGGTTTGGGGCACAACGCCCCCTTCCAATTTCGATTAGAGTTGTCGTGAGTCACCCGGCAGCACTGATGCGGAAACCCCAAGATCAAGTCTCGAAACCCCCAAAACCAGATTTGGACCAAGAACCCAAATTCCCAAAACAAGATTCAATTGTGTGAAATCTTGACCTATTGTTGTATTGCATGGCACATGACATATGTTTTACATAATGGGCTAAAATAAAATAAATTCTAGACTTTAAAATCAGGCCCATATGTGCTAGTTAGGTTGACATATTGGGTTGGCCCCTTGACTCCACTTGACGGTCCATCATAGGCCACCATCGACGGTCCACCATAAGCCTTATCACGCACCCCCAGCTCCAAGTCAATAAAATGTTGCACAAAGCCTTGAAATGCCATTTTTAACCTTTTTGACCTAGCTCTTGTGATTGGTCCATTGGGTATGCTCAATTAATCCTTGGATCGGGCATCCTTGTCACGTGCACCATCAACTGCAATGCTCAATTGCTTTCTTTTTTTTTTTTTCCAATCACTTGCTTCTCTCTTTGCCTAATTATTGCTTCATCTCAACACATGCTCCTTTTTTCTCCTTAAATAAAAATTCACCCACATACTAATTTCACTCTCACTCTCTTGGCGACTAATTATTTTACTTGTCTTTATCTATAATTAACTTCTAAGTTGTCCTATTGGTTCATTGATCAACACTTGCTACTTAGATTTATTAAAAAAAAGGGAAATTTTAATTTATTTCTTAAAGTTTTGAAAAATAACGAGTTTTTAAAATTCTTTAGAAACAATTCTCTTCATTCTTAACTTTTTCAAAACTCTTCAAAAAAGTCCAAATCGTCAGTCAATTAATAGTCAACATTAATAAAATCGACGAAAATACATTTTCGTCTTTCATAATGATTAGTGGCACATAAATTACTAGATTATCCTCACAAGACAATGAACTTACAAATTAAATTATATAAAATGCTCTGAATTTAACTTATTAAATTACTATTTAATTTGCTTTAAGTCATCGATAACCATCAATTGATTGCCGGTTTAGTTTTTTTTTAAGAGTTTTGAAAAAGTTAGGAGTTAAAAAAGCGATTTTCAAAAAAGATTTAAAAACTTGGTATTCTTCGAAACTTTAGGAACTCAAATTTCCACATGAAGTTTTTCCTAAAAAAATTCAACCCATTATCCTTTTTTCGGTCGGCCATCAACTTGTCTCAACTTTTTGATTTGCCTTTTTAAATTTTATACCTCACTTTTTTCTATGAATTTTTTTTTTCATTTCACGTCCAACTTTCTTGATTTCTTTTTAAAATGCTTACCAAGTAAATATTTATCCATATATACCTATTTATTGCCAAAACTTGGATTGAACTAAATCAATAACAATAAACAGAATTTCAATTAATCTTCTAGGTCTATTAGAATTCGAGCTTTACAAAAAATTTCTAATAAAGTGAATTACATTTTACACGCAATTTAAATGTTAATGTTGTTTGATTGAATAAGCTTTTAGAACTTGCAACTGTGTGATTGTTACAAAAGTCAAGAAATTAAGAGATTGTCATGTATATATGGGAATGATATCAATATATTATTAATTTTCAATAATATTTATATTTTATTGATAATGTATAAACCCATAAGTATAATAATACCTAAATTGTGAATATGTGATAATTTGTTAAATTATAATAGTTAGAACATATTACAATTTTACTATTTACAAAATAATTTGATAACTAAATAATGAACTATTGCTAAAATTATAAGGATTATAATATATAAGATTTGATAAATTCTATTATAAATACTATAAATGATATCATTAAATAATTTTATATATAATTACATAAAACATAATGTGATTAATATATTATCATACTATCATAATATTATATACTAATTTTATTATAAATACTATAATATTTTATTAAATAGCTGATAGTATATATACGCATATGATATCATAAATTAAAAATCTAGTTAATAGTATTATCTATGATAAAACCCATCACATAATTTATAGTTATATATAATTCAACTATAAGTACCATAATTATAATTCAATATGTGCGTTTACAACTATATAATTATCATAATTATAGTAAACTTTTAAAATTATCCAGTAATACATATTTATAATTTATATAATAATAATATTAACATAATAATGTTTATACAAATTAATTCCTATATATAATTACATAGATTAATTTATAATTATTATATAAGGTATATTTATATGTAAGTTATTAATTATTAACATATAAATATATACAAGTAAATTATAATGCTCATTTATTATATTATTATAAATATAATCAATTCTAAAATGTGTGCTTTTTTTAATTATTGTTTCAATTTTATAACTTATATGTGATAGCTTATAAATAAATTATAGCAAATTATTAATTATTATTAATAATTTACCATTATTTTTTTATATAGCATTTATATATAAACCACAATATTTTTATGTTCTCTTAATTATATTATTAATTTACATGGTTATTGTAGAATTTGTAATATAATTAGTATATTGCTATATGATATGAAATTATAAAATATGTATAATATTAGATCAGTAATTATTAATGAGTGATAAGAACATTCTTAGTGAAGATTTAGACCTCAAAATCTAGATTTTTGTCTTGATCTCGAGTATTTTTTTTTTTTTTACTTAAATAAATTTATAGTTTTTACTCAAATGAAAAGAAAATTTTTGTTTTTTTTTTTGTCAGATTTTTATGTTTATTTTTGACCTTTCAAATAAATGATTTCCATTGTATACTTAAGATTACTAAACTACCCTCAAGTTAAAATGACCTAATTACCCTCACCCAAAATTACTAAAATAGCCTTCTTCTTCCTAACAACATCCTCTCTCCTTTCTCGTCTCTATGCATGGTTTTTGTTCTTAGATTCACCATTGTAACCGAAAAACTATCTAGCAAGAGATTCTTCATTGAAGCTTTTTCATCTATTGAAGATTTTTGATCCATTCAAGTTTCATCGATTAAAGGTTTTGAAGTTTCTTCTTCCATTTGAAGTAATTTGAGTTTTGAAAGTAATGTATGTGTTTTTGTTGGTTGGGTTTGATGTTGTTTTATTCATATTGCAAACTAAAGGCTATAAGAATAATTTGATTGTGATATATATGGTATCCATAAGGCAGACCGGTCGTTTCTGTAAAATCTACGATGAAATTGATTTTCATCATACTATAAAAAAATCGATTTAAGAATTAGATTGATTTTTCATTGGGATGAAAACCCGAAATAGGTTTTTTAGTCCACTAAAAAATCGAAATAACAAAATTTTCATATTTTTTATATTTGTTTTGTTTTGAATGCTGTGTATTGAATTTTAGTGATGAGAACCCCGTATATATATGATACGACACCCACATGCAATTTGAATCAACAACCCCAAGAAAGTTTAATTCAGGAATTAATAAAAGAAAATAAAAAGAAAGTACCTTGACCCAATGATTAGCGAACCACGAACCAAGATAACAAAGACGCCACTCCCAAGAACAAGAGAAGAATGAGGGAGATAAGTCAAGTTGATAATTCAAGAATCAATCCTTGATAAATTCTCAAAGTTCTTCAAGAACAAAGAGAGAAAACTGATATTTCATTCATAAAATTGGCTAATCCCGTTTATGAGGTTTACATGGCCTTTTATAGGCAAAATAAATGAAACCCTAGCTTCTAAATATCACTTGGACGCCCTAACACACTAATACACCCCACTTGGGCTTAAATTAACTAAGTTTGGGCTTAAAATAATTAAATTTGACAGCCCAATACATAACCTAATAACCCATCACGAAATAAAACAAATACAAGCCCAATACTATCAAAGTTTGATACCTAACAAACTAATTAAACAAACTAACTTAATTAAACCAGCCCACAAGACAAATTAAGCCCAAATTAATACAAACAAATGAAACCAGCCCAATTTGCCTTCAAATAGCCACCCAAGCCTTCAATATTTATGATCTTGAACTTGAATCATATTTTGAAGCCTTGATGTCCTTTCCATGTCGTCCAATCCTTGTTGCGCAAGACTCTTGGCCCAAATCTCTTGAATCAACCCATTTAATGCTTCCTTCATTCTTTTAGCTCTAGCCTTTGTCATAGGCTCTCCATTGATGCTTAAAGGATCATTAGGCTTGCTTCATTGGTTTCCATCATTGAGTGTTTTATGTGGTTAGATATGATTTTATTTTATTCTATTTGGTTGTATTTGGTTGGAGAGTGTTGTGAGTGCACAATAAATGCATCTAATTTGGTTTTTAGTGGAGTAAAAAACCGATAATTGTTTTTTGGTCCATATAAAAATTGAGTTAGGTGGTGTTTAACATAATTTTGATATCTTGTGTGTTTTTGATACTGGATATTGATTTATAGTGTTAAATTTGATTTGATATTATTGTATTTTGTAATGTTGACCAATTGGAGTGAGACTAATTTATTAATAATATTCTTTGAATGTTATAAAAATGGCTCAAAAGACAATCGTAATCAACTTCGACGGAGAGTGGAATGGATGCAACTACTTTCAGGGTGAGTCGATCATGTATGGGATCCACAAAGATAATAGATTTTCATCATTAGTGGACATTATGTATAAAAAGGTTGTTATTAATAGAAATAGGTGGGATATCCGTATGCATTATTTGCTATAAAGTATTACAAATGACCAAATTAAAACGATACGCATGATGTTTGACCTTTGTGTGGTTGGTTTGATGATGATAAAAAATATTGATGTTAAAGAGATTTATATCAATAAGATTGCAAAAGATTTTGAAGTTGGAGTTAGTTGGTGTACCGTTCGTCCAATTGTCATTGACTCAATACCAGACACAAGACATGACGAGGCAGATACAGATAGATCTGTAAATTCGCATATGGTTGAAAGTGATTTTTATCTTCCTTTAAGTATTGGAAGTAATCAGGTTGATGCTTCTACCACTTCATTTATGATGCGAACCCCGTATATAGCGATACGACACCCACAAGCAAATTGAAACACAACCCCAAGAAAGATTAAATCAGATTTATGAAAAAGAAATTTTGACCCATTGATTATATGTCAATCAAGAAACCAAAGTTATAAAGAACTTTGACCCAATGATTAGAACTCAATCAAGAACCAAAATTATCAAAGAAGGATATAGACGCTACTCCCAAGACATAGATGAGAAGGTGGGAGATAAGTCATGGTTTGATTGCCACAAGCAAAGCTTGATAAGATCACATGTTCATGGAAGAACAATAGAGAAAATACTCTCTCTCAACTAACCACAATTGGCTGCTTATTCATTCATCTTATTCCAAGTATCAATAAGCCTCTCATGGTTTCTCCTCCTGGTCAACAACAATTGATCCCACCACACAAGTGCATAATCAGTGAATTCAACTGCAGCAAGCTTCACCTTCTTTTCTTCAGAATAATTGTGGCATTCAAAGACCATTTCCACCTTACGCTCCCATTCAAGATACACATCAGGATCATTTTTGCCTTGAAAGGACAGTATCTTCATCTTGATACTACTGATGTTGTCATCTTGTCGATTCTGACCTCTATGATCTCTTCGTGCTCTTCGTTCTTGCCTTCCACCTCGAGGCATATATCTACCCTCATATGCAACCTACTCTTCTTCATCTTCAACATCCTCGGATATCTCATCATCAAATTCCTGTACACGTGGGAAAACAGCTCGTCTCGCATGCCTTCTACCATTTTGAGCTTGCATAGGTGGCTCCCTTCGCAAGTTAGCAATGGCAGCATCTTGCCTATCCATTCGGTCCCTTATTTCACCAAAAACAAGATTCATTCGTTCAAATTGTTGTTGCATTGCTCGAACTGTAAAATTCAGATCCGGATTGGCACTTTCACTTTCATGATTAGACATGTTTATATACCTGCAAGAAAATGTTAGTACTAAAAAAAAGGCCTCACCAATCACTCCCTCACGTGTTTACGCTCAATTGAATGTCACTCAAATCTATTGTGTTTCACTCTTTTTCTATGACCTGTTCTGTCACTCTTTTTTTTTTCTTTCTCACTCTATTTTTCCTTGAGTTCTTTAAAGAACTAATCACCAACGCAAACCAAGAGTCACCAACTTGTAGTAATTCAATTAACTCAAGACAATGGCTAAACAAAGAAAACAACCAAGGAAAACGAACAGTAACAAAATTTGAGGATTTAGAGTGAATTTAAACAAGATAGGAAGCAATATGAAAACAAACTGACAAGAAGAAGAACCAAGGAAAGATATGCACGAAATTCATATAATCGATGGTTCAATCGACGTTCTAAAACCCATTGCTTACTTCAGTGAAAAACTCAATGGAGCTTCTTTGAATTATTCGACATACGACAAAGAACTGTATGCTTTGGTAAGGGCATTGGAAACATGGCAGCATTATTTATGGCCAAAAGAATTCGTGATCCATACCGATCATGAGTCCTTGAAGCACTTGAAGGGGCAAAGTAAGCTGAATCGACGTCATGCAAAATGGGTGGAATTCATTGAAACCTTTCCTTATGTCATTCAGTACAAGCAAGGTAAAGAGAATGTGGTAGCTGATGCACTTTCTAGGAGGTATGCCTTAATCACAACTTTGAGTTCTAAACTTTTAGGATTTGAACAAGTTAAAGATATGTATGCTACCGATTCTGATTTTGCTAATGTGTATAATGCATGTGAGCATAAAGCTTTTCAAAAGTTCTATAGGCATGATGGATTCTTGTTTAGAGAAGGTAAATTGTGTGTGCCTACATGTTCTTTGAGGGAATTGCTTGTGCGTGAGGCACATAGTGGAGGTTTAATGGGTCATTTTGGTGTGGCTAAGACATTAGACATATTGCATGAACATTTCTTTTGGCCTCACATGCGTAGAAATGTAAAAAGAATATGTTCTAAATGCATTTCATGTAGACAAGCTAAATCTACGGTCTTACCGCATGGATTGTATACTCCTTTACTTGTTCCTACAGACCCTTGGGTTGATATTTCGAGGACGAATCTTTTTGAAGAGGGAGGGAATGATGTGAGCAGCAAACATGGCATTGGAGTTGATGGTGCACGTGACAAGGATGCCCGATCCAAGGATGAATTGAGCATACCCGATGGACCAATCACAAGAGCTAGGTCAAAAAGGTTAAAAACGGCATTTCAAGGCTTTGTGCAACATTTTATTGACTTGGAACTGAGGGCGCGTGATAAGGCTTATGGTGGACCATCGATGGTGGCCTACGATGGACCGTCAAGTGGAGTCAAGGGGCCAACCCAATATGTCAACCTAACTAGCACATATGGGCCTGATTTTAAAGTCTAGAATTTATTTTATTTTAGCCCATTATGTAAAACACATGTCATGTGTCATGCATGTGATTTCATTAATATGGTGTCATGCTTACATTGTTTTGGGCTGATTATTTAAATTTGATGAGTAGGCTATATAACTAAGCCCATTAGGGCATCTTAGGGTTTATTTGTTAATTACCAACACTATAAATAGGTGTTTATGCCTTCTTTGTGAACAGTTACGGGATTTGCATAAATAAACTATTTCTCCTAAGTTCTTCATTGAACTTTTATCAAACTTATCAAGGGTTAATCTAACCTTTGTGGTGTTCAATTTTACTTTTGAATGTCTTGGTTTTTGTTTGCAATACAACAATAGGTCAAGATTTCACACAATTGAATCTTGTTTTGGGAATTGGGGTTCTTGGTCCAAATCTGGTTTTGGGGGTTTCGAGACTTGATCTTGGGGTTTCCGCAATAGAGTGAGAGAAAACGAGAGTTTGAGAGTTCAAACACTAGTGAGGTTGAGAGAATGAGTGACCAAACACTAGAGTGTGAACAAAAGAAAAGTGGAAAGGTCGAGTGCAAAGGAGAGAATGAGAGAACAAAAAGTGAGAAAAAGAAAATGAGTGTTTATGCAAAAGGGAGTGATGTGAGAGCTGCTTTTCTAGCCAAGCAGCAAATGTTTGTATTTTTGTACAAAGACACTTATTTTTCTAACTCTGACATTGGTGTTTCTTTGCCTAGTGTTGTTACAACTCTTTTGCAGGAATTCAAGGATGTATTCCCTAGGGAGATGCTGGATGGATTGCCACCGAAGAGGGGAATAGAGCATCAGATTGACTTTATACCCGGAGCTTCAATTCCAAACCGTCCAGCTTATAGGAGCAATCCTGAGGAGACAAAGGAGCTTCAAAAAGAGGTTGAGGAGTTGTTAAAGAAAGGGTATGTGAGGGAGAGCATGAGTCCATGTGCCGTACCGGTTCTACTTGTACCTAAGAAGGATGGGACTTGGCGTATATGCGTCAATTGCAGAGCTATCAACAAAATTACAGTTAAGTATCGACATCCCATACCTAGATTAGATGACATGTTAGATGAATTGCATGGATCTTGTGTGTTTTCTAAAATTGATTTGAAAAGTGGATACCATCAAATTAAAATGAAAGAAGGAGATGAGTGGAAAACTGCCTTTAAAACTAAACATGGTTTATACGAGTGGTTAGTAATGCCTTTTGGTTTAACTAAAGCTCCTAGTACTTTTATGAGGCTAATGAATCATGTTTTGCGCTCTTTTATTGGAAAATTTGTTGTGGTCTATTTTGATGACATATTAGTGTACAGCAAGAGCATAGATGAACATGTTAGGCATTTGCATTGTGTGCTTGATGTGTTAAGGAAAGAAAAGTTGTATGCTAATTTGAAAAAGTGTTCATTTTGCACTGAAAAGATTGTGTGTTTTGGGCTATGTTGTTTCATCAAGAGGAATAGAAGTAGATGAAGAAAAGGTTAAGGCTATTAGGGAGTAGCCTATACCTAGGAATGTTAGTGAGATGCATAGTTTTCATAGGCTAGCTAATTTTTATAAAAGATTTGTTAAAGATTTTAGTACCATCGCTGCACCGCTAACTGAGGTTGTGAAAAAGAGTGTGGGTTTCAAATGGGGTAGTGAGCAACAACATGCATTCGATTTGATTAAAGATACCTTGTATTCTACACCATTGCTTGCATTGTCTGATTTCTCTAAGACATTTAAGATAGAGTGTAATGCATCGGGGATAGATATAGGGGCTATTCTTACGCAAGATAGGCGTCTTATAGCTTATTTTAGTGAAAAACTAAGTGGAGCATCATTGAATTATCCTACTTATGATAAGGAGTTGTATGCTTTAGTCAAGGCCTTAGAAACGCGGCAACATTATTTGTGGCCTAAAGAATTTGTAACCCATACTGATCATAAGTCCTTAAAGTTCTTGAAATGACAAAGTAAGTTGAGTAGGAAGCATGCGAAATGGGTAAAGCTCATAGGAACGTTTCCTTATGTGATCAAGTATAAGCAAGGAAAGGAAAACGTTGTAGTTGATACCTTATCTCGTAGGTATACATTGATTTCTACTTTGAATGCAAGATTATTGGGTTTTGAGCATATCAAGGAATTGTATGTGAATGATCCTGATTTAGCTTCTGTGTATGTTGCTTATGAGAACACTGCTTTTGGTAAATTCTATAGGCATAAGGGATTTTATTTAGGGAAAATAGACTATGTATTCCTCAAGGGTCTATCAAAGAGTTGTTAGTCAGAGAAGCACATTAGGGTACATTAATGGGATATTTTGGTGTTAGGAAAACTTTAGATGTGCTAGATGAGTATTTCTTTTTTCCGCACATGAAGAGAGATGTTGAGAGAGTTTGTGATAAGTGCATAACATGTCAACGGTCGAAGTCTAGGGCTTTACCGCATAGTTTGTATACACCTTAGCCATACCTAGTGAACCCTAGATTGATACTTCTATGGATTTTGTATTAAGTTTACCTAGGTCCAAAAAGGGCCAAGATTCGGTATTTGTTGTGGTTGACAGGTTTTCGAAGATGGCTCACTTCATACCATGTCACAAGACTGACAATGCCACACATGTTGCTGATTTATTCTTCAAGGAGATTGTTCGACTTCATGGAGTGCCGAAGAGTATTGTTTCAGACCGAGATGTAAAGTTCTTGAGCCATTTTTGGAGGACTTTCTGGGGAAAGTTAGGAACAAAACTGTTATTTTTTACTACTTGTCATCTGCAAACCGATGGACAAACAGAGGTGGTTAATAGGACTTTGGGTACTTTGCTGCGTTCCATCATCCAAAAGAACTTGAAGAATTATGAAGATTGCTTGCCACATATAGAGTTTGCTTATAATAGGAGCATACATTCGATTACTGGGTGTTCACCATTTGAAGTTGTGTATGGGTTCAATCCACTTACTCCAATGGATTTGATACCTTTGCCAATGGATGAAAGAGTGAACTTGGATGGGACAAAGAAAGCTGAATTTGTTAGGCAATTACATGCAAAAGTAAGGCAATATATTGAGAGGAGGACCGAGCAATATGCTACTCAAGCTAATAAAGGACGAAAGAAAGTTGTGTTCGAACTAGAAGATTGGGTTTGGATGCATATGCGCAAGGAGAGGTTTCCTGAGCAACGGAAATCTAAGTTGCAGCCACGTGGAAATGGTCCATTCCAAGTGCTTGAATGCATAAATGATAATGCCTACAAGATAGACTTGCCAGATGAGTATAATATCAGTGCTACCTTAAATGTTTCTGATCTTTCTCCTTTTAATTTCGATGCAGGTGCAAATTTGAGGACAAAACTTTTTGAGAAGAGAGGGAATGATGGAAACCAAGGAAGTAAGCCTAATGATCCTTTGAGCATCAACGGAGGACCTATGACAAGGGCTAAAGCTAAGAGAATGAAGGAGGCACTAAATGGGCTGATTCAAGAAATTTGGGCTAAGAGTCTTGCGTAACAATGGTTGGATGACATGGAAAGGACACCAAGGCTTCAAAACATGATTCAAGCTCAAGATCAAGTCCAAGATCATAAATATTGAAGGCTTGGCTGGCTATTTGAAGACAAATTGGGCTGGTTTTATTTATTTGTATTAATTTGGGCTTAATTTGTTTTGTGAGCTGGTTCAATTAAATTAGTTTATTTAATTAGTTTGTTAAGTATCAAACTTTGATTACATTGGGCTTTTATTTGCTTAATTTCGTGATGGGTCATGGGTTTATGTTTTAGGCTGCCAAATTTAATTATTTTAAGCCCAAACTTAGTTAATTTAAGCCCAAGTGGGATGTATTAAGGTGCTAGGGCATCCATGTAATGTTTAGAAGCTAGGGTTTTCTCTCTTTTAGTTCTTGAAAAACTTTGAGAAGTTATCAATGATTGATTCTTGAGTTATCAATTTGACTAATCTCCCTCACTCGTCTCTTGTTCTTGGGAATGGCGTCTTTATTATCTTGGTTCATGGTTCACTAATCATTGGGTCAAAGTATCTTCTTTTTCTTTTCTTTTACTCAATGATTAGCGAACCACGAACCAAGATAACAATGATGCCACTCCCAAGAACAAGAGAAGAATGAGGGAGATAAGTCAAGTTTATAACTCAAGAATCAATCCTTAATAAATTCTCAAAGTTCTTTAAGAACAAAGAAAGAAAACTAAAATTTTCATTCAAAATTGGCTAAATCCTGTTTGTGTAGCTTACATTGGCTTTTATATGTCATATAAATGAAATCCTAGTTTCTAAACATTACATGGACGACCTAGCCCCTTAATACACCACATTTGAGCTTAAAATACTTAAATTAGACAGCCTAAAACATAAACTAATGACCCATCATGAAATAAAACAAATAAAAGTCCAATATTATCAAAGTTTGATACTTAACAAACTAATTAATCAAACTAACTAAATTAAAATCGGCGGATAAACAAATTAGGCTTAAATTAATACAAACAAATGAAACCAGCCCAAATTGCCTTCAAATAGCCACTCAAGCCTTCAATAGTTATGATATTGAACTTGAATCATGTTTTGAAGCTTTGGTGTCTTTTCCATGTCGTCCAACCCTTGTTGCGCAAGACTCTTGGCCCAAATCTCTTGAATCAGTCCATTTAACGCCTCCTTCATTCTCCTAGATATAGCCCTTGTTATAGGCTCTCCGTTGATGCTCAAAGGATCATTAGGATTGTTTCCTTGGTGTCCATAATCCTAATTTGCTCGTCTCATGAAATAAACCATTCCAAGGGGTTTGGGGCCCAACGCACCCATCAAATTTCGTTTGCAATTGTTGTGTTGCACCGTGCAGCACTTTTGCTGCTTTTGCACTCCTATTCCGTTTACTGTGGCTTTGTGGTCACGGAAAGCTCCTAATTTGCTTGTCTCATCACATACACCATTCCTAGGGTTTGGGGCCCAACACATCCGTCTAATTGCGTTTAGAATTGTCGTGTTGCACCGTGTGGCACTTTTGCCCATTTTGAGTTCCTATTATGTTTATTGTGGTTTAGTGGCCACGGAAGGCTTCTAATTTGTTTGTCTCATCAAATACACTATTGCAAGGGTTTTGGTGCCCAACGCACCTGTCTAATTTCGTTTAGAGTTGCAGTACTGCACCGTGTAGCATTTTTACCGATTTTCCCCTCATATTCCGTATACTATAATTTGGTTGCCACGGAAGGCTCCTAATTTACTCGTTTCATTAAATACACTATTCATAGGGGTTTGGGGCCCAAAAGACCCATCTAATTTCATTTAGAATTACCGTGTTGCACCGTGCAACATTTTTGCCAATTTTACTGTGGTTTGGTTGCCTCGGAAGGCTCATAATTTGCTCGTCTCATCAAATACACCATTTCAAGGGGTTTGGGGCCCAACGCACCCATCTAATTGCATTTAGAGTTGTCGGGTTGCACCGTACAACACTTTTGTCGATTTTACACTCATTGTCCGTATACTGTGGTTTGGTTGCCACGGAAGGCTCTTAATTTGCTCCTCTCATCAAATACACCATTCCAAGGGGTTTGGGACCCAATGCACGTGTGATGCGGAACCCCAAGACCCAAATTGTTTCTTAGAACTCTTTATCACTCAAACCAGATTTAATTCACACAAATTTAATTTAGATAGATTTGTTCTATCACCCAAGAAATGGTTTTGACAAGAACCCAAGAGATCTACCCTTGAACCCAAGATCAAATCAATCAGGAACAATAGAAATAGGAAGTAGAATTGAAATACAAAGATGAACTCAATTGCATCAATTCAACACCTTATGCATAAAATCACAAGAAAAGCAAACCTCTCATATTCCACATAGGAAAATGTTTGAAAATACATTCAGATATGAATAAAAAAAAAAAAACAAAGCTGAACAGCCCTATTTATAGCCCTTACAACCCAAAATGCATATTGAATCTAGACATTAATCAAGCTGGTGTTACTCCCCATAAATTGCAAAATAACTCTTGTAACCCCTTAATTCTTGAATGTCAAAGTTAACTCTTGTAACCCCTTGATTCTTGAATGTCATTAAGTGAATGAATCTGGACACTACTTGGATGGTTGGAAATGAGATGGGCTGAACCTAAAGCTACTCTTTTAGCCCAATTAAATTAATTAACTTGGGCTGATGAGAACCCCGTATATATGATATGACACCCACAAGCAATTTGAATCAACAACCCCAAGAAAGTTTAATTCAGGAATTGATAAAAAGAAAATAAAAGAATGTACCTTGACCCAATGATTAGCGAACCACAAACCAAGATAACAAAGACGCCACTCCCAAGAACAAGAGAAGAATGAGGGAGATAAGTCAAGTTAATAATTCAAGAATCAATCCTTGATAAATTCTCACAGTTCTTCAAGAACAAAGAGAGAAAACTGATATTTCATTCATAAAATTGGCTAATCCCGTTTATGAGGTTTACATGGCCTTTTATAGGCAAAATAAATGAAACCCTAGCTTCTAAACATCACTTGGACGTCCTAATACCTTAATACACCCCACTTGGGCTTGAAAAAGCTAAGTTGGGCTTAAAATAACTAAATTTGACAGCCTAAAACATAAACCCATGACCCATCACGAAATCAAGTAAATAAAAAGCCCAATGTAATCAAAGTTTGATACTTAACAAACTAATTAAATAAACTAACTTAATTAAACCAGCCCATGAGACAAATTAATCCCAAACTAATACAAACAAATGGAACCAGCCCAATTTGCCTTCAAATAACCACCCAAGCCTTTAAACTTTATGATCTTGGACTTGAATCATGTTTTGAAGCCTTGAAGTCCCTTCCATGTCATCCAACCCTTGTTGCGTAAGACTCTTGGCCCAAATCTCTTGAATCAGCCCATTTAATGCCTCCTTCATTCTTTTAGCTCTAGCCCTTGTCATAGGTCCTCCGTTGATGCTCAAAGGATCAATAGGCTTGCTTCCTTGGTTTCCATCATGGGCTCGTTAAAATCTCCATGCTTGGATAGCCCATTATCAACCCAATTTTGTACAAATAGTTGAAGTTGTTCCTTGAACCTCTTAGCTTGGGCCCTAGTGATTGGTCTACTAAAATCTCCAAGATGCATCTCCAAATTACTTCCTTGAACACTAGTGGCCTGTGGAGCAGTTTTTCTATCAACGTGTCTAATTTCGTTTAGAATTGTCATGTTGCACCGTGCAACACTTTTGCCGATTTTGCACTCCTATTCCATTTACGGTGGTTTGGTGGCCACGAAAGGCTCCTAATTTGCTCATCCCATCAAGTACACCATTCCAAGGGGTTTCAGGCTCACTGCACCCGTTTAATTTCGTTTAGAGTGCCCGTGTGACAACGAGCAGAACTTTTACTAATTTTGCACTCCTATTCCATTTACTGTGGTTTGGTGGCCACAAAAGGCTCCTAGTTTGCTCGTCTCATCAAATACACCATTCCAAGAGGTTTGAGGCCCAATGCACCTATCTAATTTCGTTTAGAGTGGCCATGCGGCACTGTGCAGTATTTTTGTTGATTTTGCACTCGTATTCTGTTTAGTGTGGTTTGGTTGCCGCAGAAGGCACCTAAGTTGTTCATCTCATTAGATACATCATTCCAAGGGGTTTGGGCCTCAACGCACCCGTCTAATATCGTTTCAAATTACCGTGTTGCACCGTGCAACACTTTTGTCGATTTTGCACTCATATTCCGTATACTATGGTTTGGTTGCCACGGAAGGCTCTCAATTTACTCGTCTCATCAAATACACCATTCCAAGGGGTTTGGAGCCCAACGGACTGGTGTAATTTCGTTTAGAATTGTCGTGTTATACTGTGCAGCACTTTTACCGATTTTACGCTCCTATTCCGTTTACTGTGGTTTGGTGGCCAGGGGAGGCTCCTAATTTGCTCGTCCCATGAAATACACCATTCCAAGGGGTTTGGGGCTGAACACACCCATCTAATTTCGTTTAGAATTACCGTGTTGCACCGTGCCGCACTTTTACTGATTTTGCACTTGTATTCCATTTACTATGATTTCGTGGCCACGGAAAGCTCCTAATTTGCTCGTCTCATCGAATACACCATTCCAAGGGATTTAGGACCCAACGCATCCCTCTAATTTCGTTTAGAATTGTCGTGTTGCACCATGCAGCATTTTTGTCGATTTTGCATTCATGTTCAGTATACTGTGGGTTTGGTTATCACGGAAGACTCCTAATTTACTCGTCTCATTAAATACATCATTCCAAGCGGTTTGAGGCCCAACAGACCATGCTAATTTCGTTTAGAGTGGCCATGAGGCACCGTGCAGCACTTTTGCTAATTTTGTACTCGTATTCTGTTCACTATGGTTTTGTGACCATGGAAAGCTTCGAATTTGCTGATCTCATCAAATACACCATTTCAAAGGGTTCGGGGCCCAATGCACCCGACTAATTTCTCTTAGATGCGTCGTGTTGCACCCTGCGCCACTTTTGTCGATTTTGAACTCAAATTCCGTATACTGTGCTTTGGTTGCTACGGAAGACTCCAAATTTGCTGGTCTCATCAAATACACCATTCCAAAGTGTTTGGAGCCCAACAGACTCGTCTAATTTCACTTAGATCTGTGCACTTTTACCGATTTTGCACTTCTATTCCATTTACTGTGGTTTGGTGGCCACGGAAGGCTCCTAATTTGCTTGTCTCATCAAATACACCATTCCAAGAGATTTGAGGCCCAATGCACCTGTCTAATTTCATTTAGAGTGGCTGTGCAGCATTATGCAGCACTTTTGTCAATTTTGCACTCATATTCGGTTAACTGTGATTTTGTGGCCACAAAAAGCTCTTAATATGCTAGTCTCATCAAATACACCATTTCAAGGGGTTTGGGCCCAACGAACCGATCTAATTTCGTTTAAAGTTGCCGTGTTGCACCGTGCAACATTTTTGCCGATTTTGCACTCATGTTCAGTATACTGTAGTTTGGTTGCCACGGAAGGCTCCTAGTTTGCTCGTCACATCCAATACACCATTCTAAGGGGTTTGAGGCCCAACACACCCTACTAATTTCGTTTAGAGTTGTAGTGAGGCACCGTGCTACACTTTTACCGATTTTGCACTCGTATTCTGTTTACTGTGGTTTGGTGGCCACGGAAGACTTCTAATTTGCTCGTCTCATCAAATACACCATTCTAATTTTGGGGCCCAACGCACCTGTCTAATTTTGTTTAGAGGTGTCGTATTGCACCGTGCACTACTTTTACCGATTTTGAATTCATATTTCGTATACTATGGTTTGGTTGTCACGGAATGCTCCTAATTTGCTCGTCTCATAAAATACACTATTCCAAGGGGTTTGGAGCCTAACAGACTCGTCCAATTTCGCTTAGAATTGTCATGTTGCACCATGCAATATTTTTGCCGATTTTGAACTCCTATTCCATTTATTGCGGTTTGGTGGCCACGGAAGACTCCTAATTTGATAATCTTATCAAATACACCATTCCAAGGGGTTTCGGGCCCAACGAACCCTGCTAATTTTGTTTAGAGTGGCCGTGAGGCACCGCGTGGTGCCTTTCCCGATTTTGCACTTGTATTCCGTTTACTATGATTTGGAGGCCACAGAAAGCTCTTAATTTGCTCGTCTCATCAAATACACAATTTCAAGGGGTTGGGGCTCAACGCACCCGTCTAATTTCATTTAGAGTTGTCGTGTTGCACCGTGCAGCACTTTTATCAATTTTGCACTCGTATTCTATTTACTGTGGTTTCGTGGCTACCGAAGCCTTCAAATTTGCTCGTCTCATCAAATACACCATCTCAAGGGGTTTGGGGCCCAACGCACCCATCTAATTCCGTTTAGAGTTATTGTGTTGCACCGCGTGACACTTTTACCGATTTTGCACTCATAGTCCGTATACTGTGGTTTGGTTGCCACTGAAGGCTCCTAATTTGCTCATCTCATCAAATACACCATTTCAAGTGGTTTGAGGCCAAATGCACCCGTCTAATTTTTTTTTCAAATTGGCGTGTTGCACCATGCAGCACTTTTGTCGATTTTACACTCCTATTCGGTTTACTGTGGTTTGGTTGCCACGGAAGACTCCTAATTTGCTCATTTCATCGAATACACTATTTCAAGGGGTTTGGGGGTTGACGAACCCGTCTAATTTCGTTTAGTGTTGCCGTGTTGCACCGTACAGCATTTTTGCCGATTTTGCACTCATGTTCAATATACTGTGGTTTGGTTGTCAAAGAAGGCTCCTAATTTACTTGTCTCATTAAATACACCATTCCAAGGGGTTTGGGACCCAACACACTGGTCAAATTTTATTTAGAATTGTCGTGTTGCACCGCACAGCACTTTTGTCGATTCTCCACGCCTATCCCGATTACTGTGATTTAATGGCCACGGAAGACTCTTAATTTGTTTGTCTCATCAAATACACCGTACAAGGGGTTTGGAGCCCAACTGAACAGCCTAATTTCGTTTAGAATTGCCGTGTTGCACCGTGCAGCACTTTTGCCGATTTTGCACTCCTGTTCCGTTTACTATAGTTTGGTGGTACACAAGGCTCCTAATTTGCTCGTCTCATCAAATACACCATTTGAAGGGGTTTAGGGCCCAACACACCCATCTAATTTTGTTTAATGTTGCCGTGTTGCACCGTACAGCACTTTTGCCGATTTTGTTCTTATAGTCCATATACTGTGGTTTGATTGCCACGGAAGGCTCCTAATTTGCTCGTCTAATCAAATACACCATTCGAAAGGGTTTGGGGCCCAACGCATCCATCTAATTTCATTTAGAGTTGCCGTGTTGCACCGTGCAACACTTTTACCAATTCTGCTCTCATATTCCGTATACTGTTGTTGGGTTGTCATGGCATGCTCCTTATTTGCTCAACTCATCAAACACACAATTCCAAGGAGTTTGGGGCCCAATGGACCCTGCTGATTTCGTTTAGAGTGGCCATGATGCACCGTGCAGCACCATTGTCGATTTTGCACACGTATTCCATTTACTGTAGTTTCGTGGTCACGGAAGGCTCCTAATTTGTTCATCTCATCAAATACACTATTTTAAGGGGTTTCGGGCCTAACACACCCATCTAATTTCATTTAGAGTTACCGTGTTGCACTGTGCAACACTTTTACCGATTTTGCTTTCTTAGTGTCCGTATACTGTGGTTTGCTTTCCACGGAAGGCTCCTAATTTGCTCGTCTTATCAAATACACCAAGGGGTTTGGGGCCCAACGCACCCGTCTAATTTTATTTAGAGTTGTCGTGTTGCACCGCACAACAGTTTTGCCGATTTTACTCTCATATTCTGTATACTGTGGTTTAGTTACCACGGAACTCCTAATTTACTCGTCTCATCAAACACACCATTCCAAGGAGTTTGGGACCCAACGGACCCTGCTAATTTCACTTAGAGTGGTTGTGAGGCACCGTGCGGCAGTTTTACCGATTTTGCACACATACTTTGTTTACTACAGTTTCGTGGCCACGGAAGGCTCCTAATTTGCTCGTTTCATCAAATACACCATTTCAAGGGGTTTGGGGCCAACGCACCCACCTAATTTCGTTTAGAGCTGCTATGTTGCACCGTACAACACTTTTACCGATTTTGCTCTCACAGGACGTATACTGTGGTTTGGTTGTCATGAAAGGCTCTTAATTTGCTCGTCTCATCAAATATACCATTCCAAGGGGTTTGGGGCCCAACGCACCGATACGAACCCCGTATATAACGATACGACACCCACAATCAAATTAACACACAACCCCAAAAAAGATTAAGACAGGAGTGTAAAAAAAGAAATTTTGACCCATTGATTATATGTCAATCAAGAACCAAAGTTATAAAGAACTTTGACCTAATGATTAGAACTCAATCAAGAACCAAAATTAGAAAAAAAAAAAAAAAAAAAAAGGATATTAACGCCACTCCCAAGACATAAATGAGAAGGTGGGAGATAAGTCATAGTTTTGATCACCACAAGCATAGCTTGATAAGATCACATATTTATAAAAGAACAGAGAAACTTCATTCTCTCAAATTAGTTACATCTTCATTCATCTTTTTTTTTTTTTTTCCTTAGGGTTACAAGCCTTTTTATAGGCAAAGTAATAAAATATGACATCAAACCTTAACCCAAAACAATTGGGCTTACAAAAAATATACTCATGGGCTTAAATTAAATTAAATGTCTTAGCCAAAATAACATTTGTTAAAATAAAATAAACTAACTTAATTTAAAACCCATTATAATTAAAATAAATTAAGTCCAAATTATGTAAAGCCCAATTAACTCTAGTTTGCCCCCAATTGCCTTCAATTAACTCCCAAAGCCTTCAAAATTAGGCCCAATAGCCCTCAAGATCAGTAATTTGGAACTTGAACAATGTTTTGAAGCCTAGGTGACTCCTTCAAATCATCCAAAATTGTATGCTTCCTTGGATCTCATCATTAAATGATGGGATCCAAGGAAGCAAGCAAATTTGGACGATTTGGAGAACTTACCAAAACTTCAAAACATTCTTCAAGTTTAAAATCACTAATCTTGAAAGCTTTGGGCGCTAATTAAAGACAATCAGAAGCAAAATATAATTCATTGGGCTTTTTATTGAAGACTTATTAGAGCAATTGGGTTTTAATTAGTGATAGTAATTAAATATCAACATGGGCTGTGTTTTATTGGGCTTTAATGGATTGTAATTTATTTAACTTTATGTTAGTTTTTAATCAATGTTATTTGGGCTGAACATGTAATTAAATTAGAGCTCAAAGTGTGTTTGTTTAGTGAGCCCAATTGTTAGGGGCTAGGGTTTCATGTTAGGGTTTTATTTGTTTACCTATAAAAAGTTTTGTAACCCCAAACAAAAAAAAAAAAGTTGAATGAGAGGAATAAAAATGCAGCCAGTTATGTTTCAATGAGAGAGAGAATTTTCTCCTCTGTTCTTCCATCAATATATGATCTTATCAAGCTATGCTTGCGGCAATCAAACCATGACTTATCTCACACCTTCTCATCTATGTCTTGGGAGTGGCATCAATATCTTTTTTTTTTTTTTTTTTTATAATTTTGGTTCTTGATTGAGTTCTAATCATTGGGTCAAAGTTCTTTATAACTTTGGTTCTTAATTGACATATAATCAATTTAATCTTTCTAGGGGTTATGTTTCAATTTAATCAAGGGTGTCGTATCGAATGGGGTTTGCAACACAAGCCACTTGAAATGGTGTATTTGACAAGACTAACAAATTAAGAGCCTCCCATGGCCACCAAACCACATAAATGGAATAGGAGTGCAAAATCGGCAAAAGTGTTGAACAGTGCAACATGGCAATTGTAAACGAAATTAGATTGGTCCGCCGGGCCTAGAACCTGTTGAAATGGTGTATTTGATGAGACAAACAAATTAGCAGTCTTCCATGATCACCAAACCACTGTAAACGGAATACAAGTGCAAAATCGGTAAAAGTGCTATACGATGCCTCATGGCCACTCTAAATGAAATTAGCAGGATCTATTGGGCCTAGGAATGGTGTATTTGATGAGACGAGAATATTAGGAACATTCCGTGGCAACCAAACCATAGTATACGGAATATGAGAGTAAAATCGATAAAAGTGTTCCACAATGCAACACGGCAGCTCTTAACGAAATTAGATGGGTGCATTGGGCCCCAAACCCCTTGGAATGGTGTATTTGATTAGACGAGCAAATTAGGAGCCTTTTGTGGGAACCAAACCACGGTATACGGAATATGAGAGCAAAATTGGTAAAAGTGCTGCACGGTGCAACATGGCAATTGTAAACGAAATTAGACGGATGCGTTGGGCCCCAAACCCCTTGGAATAGTGTATTTGATGAGACGAGCAAACTAAGAGCCTTCTGTGGCCTCCAAACCACTGTAAACAAATTAAGAGTGCAAAATCAGAAAAGTGTTGCAAGGTACCGCACAACAACTCTAAAGGAATTAGATAGGTGAGTTGGGCCCCAAACCCCTTGGAATGGTGTATTTGATGACACAAGCAAATTAGGAGCCTTCCATGGCTACCAAACCACAGTAAACAGAATACGAGTGCAAAATCGACAAAAGTGCTGCACAGTGCCTCACGGCCGCTATAAACGAAATTAGTAGGGTCTGTTAGGCCCCAAACCCCTTGGAATGGTGTATTTGATGAGACGAGCAAATTAGGACCTTCTGTGGTAACCAAACAACAGTATACGAAATATGAGTGCAAAATTGGTAAAAGTGTTGTACGGTGCAACACGGCAACTCTAAACGAAATTAGACGGGTGCGTTTGGCCCCAAAACCCTTGAAATGGTGTATTTGATGAGACGAGTAAATTAGTAGCCTTCCGTGACAACCAAACCACAGTATATGGAATATGAGAGCAAAATCGGTGAAAGTGCCGCACGCTGCAAACAGGGCAACAAAGGAGGACTCTAGAATGTCTTCGAGTAATGAAAGAGATATTGAAGGAGAAGAAAAGATCAATGAGTCAAATGTGCTCAAAGCAATGCAGCAACAGTTTGAGAACATGAACGTGGTGTTTGGAGATATTAGAGATCAATTGGAGAGACAAGATGAGGCCATAGCTAATTTGCAAATAGGCCAACAAAGGAGGACTCTAGAATTACGTGGTGGTGATGATGAGTTCCATGGAGATGAATTAGAATTCGAAGATAATGCCTTTAATGCCCATAAGGACCGCTTTAAAGGTGGTAGAGGTGGACGTGGAGGTCGAGATATTGGTAATAGGGATAATAGGAATTATGAGATTGGGAACGAGAGAGGAAGATGGAATGATAGACAAGATAGGGATCTTAGTAGCATAAAGATGAAAATACCCTCTTTCCAAGGGAAGATGGATCTCGATGTGTACCTTGAGTGGGAGAAACGGGTGGAGTTAGTTTTTGAGTGCCATAACTTTGCCAAGGATAAGAAAGTGTGAAGCTAGTCGCAGCCGAGTTTAGTGGGATCACTTAGTGTTGAATAGAAGGAGAAATCAAGAGCGTCCTATAAACACTTGGGATGACATGAAAGCTATTATGAGGAGATGGTTCGTTTTTAGTTCGTGATATAAGGAACTATGCCAACCATTGGCAGGCTTTACACAGGGTTCTAGGAGTATAGAGGATTATTACAAGGAGATGGAGATAGTCATGGTTAGAGCCAATGTGTATGAAGATAGAGAGACTACTATGACTCGATTCTTGCAAGGGTTAAACAAAGACATTGCCAACATTGTGGAGTTACAACATTATGTCGAAGTGGAGGAAATGGTTCATATGGCCATGAAGATGGAGAGGCAACTCAAGCGAAGGGGTAACATGTCATGGTATGGTAGTAATTCAAGTTCTACATCATTGTGGAAGTCAACTTGGGGTAAAAAGGATGAAAAGACACCTTTCAAGCCTAAGGCCGAGGGTACTAAGCCTAAGGAGAGTGGTGGTAGCCACGATAAGGGCAAGTCTGAGGAAAGTCAGAAAAGAAATAAGGATATTAAATACTTTAAATGCTTAGGTAGAAGTCATATCTCTTCTCAATGTCCTAATAAGAGAGTTATGATCTTCAGGCAGGATGGAGACATAGAAATTGAAGGTTAGAGTGATAATGATGAGATGCCACCGTTGGAAGAAGCTAGTGATGTCGAAGTTGCGTATTCTATAGATGGGAGATTGTTAGTGGCTAGGCGTGCTTTGAGTGTGCAGGTGAAGGAAGGTGATGAGGTGCAACATGAGAATATTTTCCATACTATATGCCATATCAAGGATAGGGTTTGCAGTATGATCATTGATAGGGGCAGTTGCACTAATGTTGCTAGCACTGAATTAGTAGAGAAACTAAGCTTACCTACTTCTAAGCATCCTAAACCATACAAATTACAATGGTTGAACGATTGTGGAGAAGTTAAGGTGACGAAACAGCTGCTAGTATCCTTCGCTATTGGTAGGTACAATGATCAGGTGTTATGTGATGTTGTACCTATGCGTGCGGATCACTTGCTTTTGGGACGTCCATGGTAATATGATAGGAAAGTGACACATTATGGGTTTAAGAATAGATATTCTTTTACCATGGGTGGACGAACGATCACTCTTATGTCTTTAACACCTCAACAGGTGTATAAAGATAAAGTGAGAATAAGAGCGAGTGAGCAAAAAAAAGAGAGTGAGAGAAAAGGAGAGGTTGAGAGTTCAAACACTAGGAGGTTGAGAGAAAGAGTGACCAAACACTAGAGTGTGAACAAAAAAAAAAGTGGGAATGAGAAGAATGAAAATGTAGCCAATTATGTTTCATTGAGAGAGTAAATTTTCTCTTTTGTTGTTCGTGAATATGTGATCTTATCAAGCTATGCTCGTGGTGATCAAACCATGACTTATCTCTCAGCTTCTCATCTATGTCTTAGGAGTGGTGTCAATATCATTCTTTTATAATTTTGATTCTTGATTGAGTTCTAATCATTGGGTCAAAGTTCTTTATAACTTTGGTTCTTGATCGACATATAATCAATGGATCAAAATTTCTTTTTTATAAACCTGTTTTAATCTTTCTTGGGGTTGTGTTTCAATTTTACTGTGGGTGTCGTATTGTATATAAACGAATTACTAGTGCAAAATTGACAAAAGTGTTGCACGGTCCCGCATGACAACTCTAATGGAAATTAGACGGGTGTGTTGGGCTCGAAACTCATTGGAATGGTGGATATGATGAGATGAGCAAATTAAGAGCTATCTTTGGCCAACAAACCACAGTAAAAGGAATAAGAAAAATAGGAAAAAGTATCGCATGGTGCGACACAGCAATTCTAAACAAAATTAGACGGATGTGTTTGGCCCTAAACCACTTCAAATGGTGTATTTCATGAGACGAGCAATTTAGGAGCCTTCCATAATCACCAAATCACAATAAATGAAATACTAGTGTAAAGTCGGCAAAAGTTCCGTACAGTGCCACACGACAACTGCAAAGGAAATTAGATGGGTGCATTGGGCCCCAAACCCCTTGGAATGATGTATTTAATGAGAGGAGTAAATTAGGAGCCTTACGTGACCACTAAACCATAGTAAACGGAATAGGAGTGCAAAATCGGTAAAAGTGATGTACGGTGCAACACAATAATTCTAAACGAAATTAGACTGGTCCATTGGGCTCCAAACCCTAGGAATGGTGTATGTGATGAGACGAGCAAATTAAGAGCTTTCTGTGGCCATAAAGCCACAGTAAACGGAATAGGAGTGTAAAATCAGCAAAAGTCCTGCATGGTGTAACACGGCAATTCTAAACAAAATTAGATGGGTGTGTTGGGCCCCAAACCCCTTAGAATGGTGTATTTCATGAGACGAGCAAATTAGAAGCCTTCCGTGACCACCAAATCACAATAAAGGGAATACTAGTGTAAAGTCGGTAAAAGTGCCGCACTACAACTATAAACGAAATTAGACGGGTGCATTGAACACTAAACCCCTTGGAATGGTATATTTGATGAGCGGAGTAAATTATGAGCCTTACATGACCACCAAATGACAGTAAACAAAATAGGAGTGCAAAATCGGCAAAAGTGATGTACGGTGCAACACGACAATTCTAAACGAAATTAGACTGGTCCGTTGGGCCCCAAACCCCTTGAAATTGTGTATTTGATGAGACGAACAAATTAGGAGCCTTCCGTGGCCACCAAAACAGAGTAAACAGAATACGAGTACAAAATCGGTAAAAGTGCTGCACGGTGCCTCACGGCCATTCTAAATGAAATTAGCAGGGTCGTTGGGTCCCAAACCCCTTGGAATGGTGTGTTTGATGAGACGAGCAAATTAGGAGCATTCTGTGATAACCAAACCATAGTATACGGAATATGAAAGCAATATCGGTAAAAGTGCCGCATGGTACAACACGGCAACTCTAAACGAAATTAGATGGGTGCGTTAGTCTCCAAACCCCTTGGAATGGTGCATTTGATGAGATGTGCAAATTAAGAGCTTTCCATGGCCACCAAACCACAGTAAACGAAATAGGAGTGTAGAATCGGCAAAAATATTGCACGGTGCAACACGACAATTCTAAACGAAATTAGACAGATGCGTTACGCCCCAAACCCCTTGGAATTGTGTATTTGATGAGACGAGCAAATTGAGAGTCTTTCGTGGCTAACAAACCACAGTAAACGGAATAGTAGTGCAAAATGGGCAAAAGTGCTGCACAACACAACACGACAATTCTAAACAAAATTAGATGAGTGTGTTGGGCCCCAAACCCTAAGAATGATGTAGGTGATGAGACGAGCAAATTAGGAGCCTTCTGTGGCCACAAAGCCACAGTAAACGGAATAGGAGTGCAAAATCAGCAAAAGTGTTGTACGGTGCAACACCACAATTCTAAACGAAATTAGATGGGTGCGTTGGGCCCCAAACCCCTGGAATGCTGTATTTCATGAGACGAGCAAATTAGGAGCCTTTCGCGACCACCAAACCACAATAAAAAGGAATACTAGTGTAAAATCGACGAAAGTGCTGCACGGTGCCACACGACAACTCTAAAGGAAATTAGACTGGTACATTGGGCCGCAAACCCTCGAAATGGTGTATTTAATGAGACAAGCAAATTAGAAGCCTTTCATGACCACAAAGCCACAGTAAACGGACTACAAGTGCAGAATCAGCAAAAGTGCTACACGGTGCAACACGACAATTCTAAATGAAATTAGACAGGTGCATTGGGCCCTAAACTCTTTAGAATGGTGTATTTGATGAAACGAGCCAACTAGGAACCTTTGGTGGCCAACAAACCACTATAAATGGATTACGAGTACAAAATCGGTAAAAGTGCTGCACGATGCCACACAACAATTCTAAATGAATTAGTCAAGTGCATTGGGCTCCAAAAGCCCTTGGAATAGTGTATTTGATGAGATGAGCAAATTAGGATATTTCCGTAGCCACCAAATCACAGTAAACGGAATAGGAGTGTAGAATCGGTAAAAATATTGCACGGTGCAACATGGCAATTCTAAATGAAATTAGATAGGTATGTTGGGCCCCAAACCCCTTGGAATGGTGCATTTGATGAGACGAGTAAATTACGAGCCTTCCGTGGCCAGCAAACCACAGTAAATGGAATAGAAGTGCAAAATGGGCAAAAGTGTTGCACGGTGCAACACGGCAATTCTAAACGTAATTAGACGGATGCATTAGGTCTCAAACCCTAGGAATGTTGTATGTGTTAAGACAAGCAAATTAGAAGCCTTCCGTGACCACAAAGCCATAGTAAACGGAATAGTAGTGCAAAATCAGCAAAAGTGTTGCACGATGCAACAAGGCAATCCTAAACGAAATTAGATTAGTGCATTGGGCCCCAAACCCCTTGGAATAGTGTATTTCATGAGACGAGCAAATTATGAGCCTTTGGTGGCCACCAAATCACAATAAAGGGAATACTAGTGTAAAATCAGCAAAAGTACCGCACAGTACCGCACAACTCTAAAGGAATTAGATGGGTGCATTGGGCCCCAAACCCATTGGAATTGTATATTTGGTGAGATAAGCAAATTAGAAGTCTTCCATGGCCACAAAGCCACAGTAAACAGAATAGGAGTGCAAAATCGGCAAAAGTGCTGCACGATGCAACACAGTGATTCTAAACAAAATTAGATGGGTCTGTTGGGTCCCAAACCCCTTGGAATGGTGCATTTGATGAGACGAGCAAATTATGAGTCCTTCCGTGGCCAGCCAAACCATAGTAAACGGAATACGAGTCCAAAATCGGCAAAAGTGCTACATGGCCACTCTAAACAAAATTAGCAGGGTCCATTATGCCTCAAACCCCTTGAAATGGTATATTTGATGAGATAAGCAAATTAGGAGACGAGCAAATTAGGATCCTTCCGTGGCAACCAAACCATAATATACGAAATATGACTGCAAAATCGGTTAAAGTGTTGCACGGTGCAACACGGCAACTGTAAACGAAATTAGACGGATGTGTTGGGCCTCAAACCCCTTGAAAATATTATATTTGATAAGACAAGCAAATTAGGAGCCTTTTGTGGCTACCAAACCACAGTAAACGGAATACGAGTGCAAAATCAGTAAAAGTGCAGCATGTTGCCTCACGGCCACTTTGAACGAAATTAGCAGGGTCAATTGGGCCCAAAACCCCATACCCCTTGGAATGGCGTATTTAATGAGACGAACAAATTAGGAGCCTTCCGTGGCCACCAAACCATAGTAAACGGAATACAATACAAAATCGACAAAAGTGTTGCACGGCGCCTCACGGCTACTCTAAACGAAATTAGATGAGTGCGTTGGGCCCCAAAGCCCTAAAAATGATGTATTTAGTGAGACGAGCAAATTAGGAGCCTTCCGTGACAACTAAACCACAGTATACGGAATATGAGAGCAAAATCAGTAAAAGTACTACACGGTGCAACACGGCAACTCTAAACGAAATTAGACATGTGCGTTGGTCCCTAAACCCCTTGGAATTATGTATTTGATGAGACGAGCAAATTGGGAGCCCTTCATGGCAGCCAAACCACAGTATACAGAATACGGGGGCAAAATCAGTAAAAGTTCTGCACAGTGCAACACGGTAACTCTAAATGAAATTAGATGAGTGAGTGAGGCTCCAAACCTCTTAGAATGGTGTATTTGATGAGACAAGAAAATTAGGAGACTTCATTGGCCACCAAACTATAGTAAACGGAATATGAGTGCAAAATCGATAAAAGTGTTGCACGATACCTCACGGCCACTCTAAACGAAATTAGCGAGGTTCGTTGGGCCCAAAACCCCTTGGAATGGTGTATTTGATGAGACGAGCAAATTAGGAGCCTTCCGTGGCCCCCAAACCACAGTAAACGAAATATGAGTGTAAAATCGGTAAAAGTGTTACATGGTAACATACGGACAACTCTAAAGGAAATTAGACGGATGTGTTGGGCTCCAAACACTTTGGAATGGTGTATTGGATGAGATGAGCAAATTACAAGCCATCTGTGGCCACTAAACCACAGTAAACGGAGTAGGAGTAAAAAATCAGAAAAAGTGTTGCAAGGTGCAACACGACAATTCGAAACGAAATTAGACAGGTGCGTTGGGCTCCAAACCCCTTGAAATGGTGTATTTGATGAGACGAGCAAATTAGGTGCCTCCCGTGGCAACAAAACCACAGTATACAGAATATGAGTGCAAAATGGGTTAAAGTACTGCACGGCGCAACACGGCAACTCTAAACGAAATTAGATGGGGTGTGTTGGGCTCTAAACCCCTTGAAATGGTGTATTTGATGAGATGAGCAAATTAGAAGCCTTTCGTGGCCACCAAACCACAGTAAATGGAAAAGGAGTGCAAAATCGGTAAAAGTGTTGCACGGTGTAACACGGTAATTCTAAACAAAATTAGACAGGTTCGTTGGGCCCCAAACCCCTTGGAATGGTGTATTTGATGAGACAAGCAAACTAAGAGCCTTCCGTGGCCATCAAACCATAGTAAACAGAATAGGAGTGAAAAATGGTTAAAAGTGCTGCACAGTACAACACAGCAATTCGAAACGAAATTAGACGGGTGGGTTAGGCCTCACATGCCTTGAAATTGTGTATTTTCTGAGACAAGCAAATTAGGAAAGTTCTTTGGCTGCTAAAGCACAGTAAACGGAATATGAGTGCAAAATGGGTAAAAGTATTGCACAGTACAAAACCGCAATTCTAAATGATACTAGACAGGTGCATTGGGCCCCAAACCCCTTGGAATGGTATATTTAATGACACGAGCAAATTAGGAGCCTTACGTGGCTAGTGTTGCAGGGTGTCTCACGACTACTCTAAACGAAATTAGCAGGGTCCGTTGGGCCCAAAACCCCTTGGAATGGTGTGTTTGATGACACGTGCAAATTAGGAGCCTTCCGTAGCCACCAAACCACAATAAACGAAATAGGAGTGCAAAATGGACAAAAGTGTTGTACGGTGCAACAAGGCAATTTTAAACGAAATTAGACAGGTGTGTTGGGCCCTTAAACCCCTTGAAATGGTGTATTTGATGAAACGATCAAATTAGGAGTCTTTCATGGCCACCAAACCACTATAAACAGAATACGAGTGTAAAATCGGCAAAAGTGCTGCACGATGCCTCACGGCCACTCTGAACGAAATTAGCAGGGTCCGTTGGGCCCCAAATCCCTTGGAATAGTATATTTGATGAGACGAATAAATTAGGAGCCTTTTATGGCCACAAAACCATAGTAAACGGAATAGGAGTGCAAAATGGACATAAGTGTTGTACTATGCAACACAGCGATTCTAAACGAAATTAGATAGGTGCGTTGGGCCCCAAACCCTTTGAAATGGTATATGATGCAAACCCCGTATATCGATATGACACGCACAAGCAAATTGAAACACAACCCCAAGAAAGATTAAAACAAGTTTATAAAACAAAGAATTTTGACCCATTGATTATATGTCAATCAAGAAACCAAAGTTATAAAGAACTTTGACCCAATGATTAGAACTCAATCAAGAACCAAAATTATAAAAGAAGGATATTGACGCCACTCCCAAGACATAGATGAGAAGGTAGGAGATAAGTCATAGGTTTGATCGCCACAAACATAGCTGGATAAGATCACATGTTCATGGAAGAACAAAAGAGAATTCACTCTCTCAATAAACCATAATTGGCTGCATATTCATTCATCTTTCCAACTTATGTTTGCTTAGGGTTACAATCTATTTTATAGGTAAACAAATAAAACCCTAACATTAAACCCTAGCCCCCTAACAATTGGGCTCACTAAACATAATCATGGGTTTAAAATAATTAAGCATGGGCTTAAGTTATTTAAATGTTCCAGCCCAATACATTAATTAAAACCTAACATAAAATTAAATAAACCAACTTAATTTTAAAACCCATTACAATTAAAATAATTTCAGCCCAAATTGTCTAACGCCCAATTAACTCCAATTGCCTTCACTTAGCTCCCAAAGCCTTCAAGATTAAGCCCAACATCCTTTAATTACTTCATTGTCCAATTGTCTCGTCGTCTTCCATGCTCGCTATCTTGGTTTCCATCAATATATTAAATTAGATGAGCAAATTAGGAGTCTTCTGTGGCCACCAAACCATAGTAAACAGAATAGGAGTGCAAAATTGGCAAAAGTGTTACACGGTGCTTGACGGCCACTTTAAACGAAATTAGCAAGATCTGTTGGGCCCTAAACCCCCTGAAATGATGTATTTGATGAGACAAGAAAATTAGGAACCTTCCGTGGCCACCAAACCACAGTAAATGGAATAGGAGTGCAAAATGGACGAAAGTGTTGCATGGTGCAACACGGTAATTCTAAACAAAATTAGACGGGTGAGTTGGGCCCCAAACCCCTTGAAATGGTGTATTTGATGAGACGAGTAAATTAAGAGTCTTCCATGGTTACCAAACCATAATAAATAGAAAACAAGTGCAAAATCGATAAAAGTGTTGCACGGTGTAACATAGCAATTCGAAACGAAATTAGACAGGTGTGTTGGGCTCCAAACCCCTTGAAATGGTGTATTTGATGAGATGAGAAATTAGAAGCCTTCCATGGCCACCAAATGACGGTAAACAGAATAAAAGTGCAAAATCGGTAAAAGTACTGCACGGTGCAACACGGCAATTCTAAATGAAATTAGACAGATGCGTTGAGCCCCAAACCCCTTGGAATGGTGCATTTGATGAGACAAGCAAACTAGCAGCCTTCCGTGGCAATCAAACCACACTAAACAGAATAGGAGTGCAAAATCGGCAAAAGTGCTACACGGTGCAACACGGCAATTCAAAACGAAATTAGATGGGTGTGTTGGGCCCAAAACCCCTTGAAATGGTGTATTTGATGAGACGAGCAGATTAGAAAACTTTCGTGGCCACCAAAGCACAGTAAACGGAATATGAGTGCAAAATCAGCAAAAGTGCTACATGGTGTAACACGGCGATTCGAAACGAAATTAGACGGGTGCGTTGGGCTCCAAACCCCTTGGAATGGTGTATTTGATGAAACGAGAAAACTAAGAGCCTTCTATGGCCATCAAACCACAGTAAACGGAGTATGAGTGCAAAATCAGTAAAATTTCTGCACAGTGTAACACAACAATTCGAAATGAAATTAGACTGGTGCGTTGGGCCTCAAACCCTTTGAAATAGTGTATTTGATGAGATAAGCAAATTAGAAAACTTCTGTGGCCACCAAAGCACAGTAAACGGAATATCAGTACAGAATCGATAAATGTACTGCACAGTGCAACACAGCAATTCTAAATGAAATTAGACGGGTGGGTTGGGACCTAAACCCCTTAGAATTGTGTATTTGATGAGACGATCAAATTATGAGCCTTTTAGTGGCAACCAAACCACAGTATACGGAATATGAGTGCAAAATCGATAAAAGTATTGCACGGGACAACATGGCAATTCTAAAGGAAATTAGATGGGCGCTTTAAGCCCCAAATCCCTTAAAATAGTGTATTTGATGAGACCAGCAAATTAGGAGCCTTCTGTGGCCACCAAACCATAATAAAGGGAATACGAGTGCAAAATCAATAAAAGTATTGCATGGTGCCTTATAGCCACTCTAAACGAAATTAGACAGGTGCGTTGGGCCCCAAACCCCTTTGAATGGTGTATTTGATGAGACGAGCAAAATCAGTAAAAGTAGTTTGGAAAGTTGATACATTTCTTTGAAGTATTGCATCTGCCAATTGAAGAAGCACTTGTTTCATAAGCAATTCCGAGTAACTTTCTCAAATCCATTTTTTATTATTAAAATATTTAAAAAATAAATATGCGTCAAATCACTAACAGATCTATTGATATAAATTATTGGTTAACTAGAAACATATATAAAATTTTATGAAGAATTACCTTGACTTTAAATGTAAGCTAATTAATGTATAGAATGTAAGCTAACGTAACAACATTAGCTTATGTTACAATAATGTGCTATTGGGGGTTAGAATCATGCCATGTCAAATAATACATGATAAATTATATATAGGTTTAAGGTAATATATATAAAATAAAAAAATAATAATAAAAATAAAATAATAATTAAAAAAAAAAAACCCTTAACCAAGCATAGTTAATGGCAACTTGGTAGTAGGAGTTGTGCACCAAAAACACCTATAAGGTTAAAGATTCAATTCTGAACGCGACCTTACAGGTCCAAAAGGGGTTCAACCATCTACAGACTGGCCCCATACAAATCGTTCTGCTAGCCAAGTCCGACCACCAGTCGGATGTTAACCGTCTACGAACGTCAACATTAGCTATATCCAAAGAACAAATAAAGTGAACGCGTTATACCATTCTTCTTTGTTGTCTATACTCTTTATAGTAATTAATTCTTCACAGGCAGAACACAAACTATATATTACGTATACCTATAAAATTGCATGAGATTCAAATTAAGAACAAGCAACATCGATATAACATTTTCCATATATGTTGATGTAGGATGAATAACGTATATGTTACATGTAGTGAGTACATATTGATCTTCATAGTAGTGCAAATTAATGCATCTACAGAAATCATATGTCAAGAGCAAATGTATAAAGAAAATCTGATTGTCTACTCTTCGTAACCCAATTAAGCTTTAAAATATGTAGTAATGAATAAATTAATGTGTCTTGTATTTTAAAAGCTTTTTTTTGCCATCACTTAATATCGTTTAGTGACAGAAATCTCTAATAAAAGCCCAAGTTCGAGTCGACATTACCACTTATGATATCTCTAAAAAAAAAAAAAAAAAAAAAATCATCAATCACAAGACCGAAATTGTCTAAAGCCATTTTAGAAAAGGATTTGCACTATTTTATGTCAGGAATAAATTTCTCAATTTTGAATTTTTTACCAAACTTTTCAATTATCGAGAATATCTAATTTGAAGGGCCATGTTTTTTTCTTCAATTAAATTATGTCTAATATTAGAGGGTATTTTTGTATTTATCTATTTTGGTATCACTAGAAAGTTAAAATGCTTTTAAGTAGTTAAAAAGTTTTATTACCTAATTTTGTTGTATTAAACTCAAATTGAGGGGAATATATTTTTAAATCTAAAAACAGCGTTAAACTGCTTTATATAGAACAAAACAAGCCAATATGAATTATGAATATATTAATATAAAAATAAAACAACAAAAGCAAGCCAATGTGACTATACATATACATATGTTATAGGGATAATTCTAACATCACCCGTTGCTTAACCTAATCACTAATTGTCCCCTATATTTTGAACAAATTTCATTTTACCCCTACTGTTAATTCTGTTAGTGAGAATTTAATTCTGACAATGACAGTGTGCACAAAGAGAAAATTGCCCCTTAATTATAGGAAAAGCTGCAAAAATAAAATTATCAAAAGATTAATTTACCTTCAAGATATTTAATATAATAATATAAAAAAGTATTAAAATACCTAAAAATAAAAAAGCAAATATTTGAAAAAAATTAGGTTCAACCCAGATCTTTACCTTAAAACTGCCAACAAAAATAATCAGCAAATCAAAACTCAAATAACCTCGCGAAATCAAAAGCTCAACCATACAACAATAAAACCCAGAATCAATGCAAATAAAAATACAAACCCAAATCATTTAAAACACAACAAAAAACTTAATTAATTAAAATACAAATGAAAATAAAACTTCAACAAAAACTTAATTAATTAAACATACAAAATTATTTGGATTGATGATGGCAATAGAACCAGAGGTGATGAAGAAAAGGAACCAGAGGTGGCAAAGAAGAGGACCAGAGGCGGCGAAAAAGAATGGAACCAGAGGCAATGAAGAAGTGGAACCAGAGGTGGCAAAAAAAAAAAAAAAATTGAGAACGCATTGACTGAGACAACACCAGTCTCCAATGATGATGTCATTCGATCAACAACGATCAAGGTAGTGGAGTCGGTGATAATGTTTTGAGAATCGATGGTCGAGCAGTGTTGAGAATCGACATGAAACAAGTAGGCTGTGTTTGAGAATCAACAAGAAAAATGAGAAAAGAGAAAGAAAGAAGAGACCGAAGAAAAGAAGATGAAGAAGGAGAATAACCGAAGAATAAGAGAGAGAGAGCGAGAGAAACAAAAGAATTCCAAAATATAAAGGTTTTTTTTTTTTTTTTTAATTTTTTTAATTATGTCCACCGTTTGTCATGTTGATGAATGGAGGACATAATTTTTTTAAAAAATTATTAATATATTTTTTAAATTGTTTTAACAATTTCAATTATTAATTATTTTAAAAAATACCATCTTCTGATGGTCCACATGCAGTGTACATATGGCACTCATATGTTTTATTCATTTTTTTTAAACTTATTTTATAATGAATTAATGGTTTTGCCTTTATCTATTTACAATCAAGCATTGACTTTTAATGTTCAAGTTGATGGTAAGGAGTTTTTTTGGCTATTTTAATAAACAATAGAGATTTTTTTTTTACTATTTTTATAAACTATAAGGGTCCTTAGTAATTTCTGTAAGTCAAAGGGTTTTTTGACTCTTATGCCAAACTACAGGAGAGAAATTAGAATTATCCCTATGTTAATCATACCATATATGCAACAAAAAGAAAAAATAAAATAAACATGGTAGCTGACAAGACAATGATGATATGCATTTTTATAATATGATGGTCTAGTAATTTCATATAATATTTCAAACATATATAAAATTTGTAAATTTGGAATAATATTATATTGTTTGATATGTGATGCGAACCTCGTATACAAACGATACGACACCCACAGTCAAATTGAAATACAACCTCAATAAAGATTAAAACAGATTTATAATAAAAATGAAATTTTGACCCATTGATTATATGTCAATCACGAACCAAAGTTATAAATAACTTTGACCCAATGATTAGAACTCAATCAATAACCAAAATTATAAAAGAATGATATTGACGACACTCCCAAGACATAGATGAAAAGGTGGAAGATAAATCATGGTTTTGATCGCCACAAGCATTGTTTGATAAGATCACATGTTCATTGAAAAGAACAAAAGAGAAACAAGTCTCTATTCTATTCATTCAAGAAGTTGGCTACATCATCATTCAACTTATGTTTGTTTAGGGTTACAATCTATTTTATAGGTAACAAATAAAACCCTAACCCCCTAACAATTGGGCTCACTAAACATAATCATGGGTTTAAAATAATTAAGCATGAGCTTAAGTTATTTAAATGTTATAACCCAATACATTAATTAAGACCTAACATAAAATTAAATAAACCAACTTAATTTAAAAACCCATTACAATTAAAATAAATTCAACCCAAATTATCTAAAGCCCAATTAACTTCAGTTTGCTTGCAATTGCCTTCAATTGTCTCGTTGTCCTCCATGCTCACTATCTTGGTTTCCATCAATATGTATTATTAAAGTGAAAAGAAAAAAAAACAAAAAACAAAACAAAACAAAACAAAACAAAAACTGTTGATTAAATCAAGCAAGAGTAAGGTGTTATTCGTTTTTTTATTTGAAAACTGAATAGTGCTAACACTTAAGGATCATTTTTTTTTTGTCTAAAAATTTAATAATACTGTTGAAGACTAAATAGTGACTAAAACCTGAAATCTGAATGCTATGTTTACTTGTTTTTTTTTTTTTTCCTTATCTCTAAATACAAAATAATCTTGTTTATTTTTTAAAGTTAAAATTATCTGAAAAATAATAATTTGATATTTATATCTTTTTACTATTAGTTGTTATGTAACTTCATTTAATATAATACAAACAATTATTGATGCGAACCCCGTATATAAGGATACGACACCCACAGTCAAATTGAAACACAACCCCAAAAAAGATTAAAACAGGTTCATAAAAAAAAAAAAAAAATTGACCCATTGATTATATGTCAATTAAGAAACCAAAATTATCAAGAAGGATATTGACGCCACTCCCAAGACATAGATGAAAAGGTGGGAGATAAGTCATGGTTTGATCGCCACAAGCAAAGCTTGATAAGATCACATGTTCATAAAAGAACAGAAGAGAAAATACTCTCTCTCAATTAACCACAATTGGCTGCCTATTCATTCATCTTCATTGAACTTAGGGTTAGAAGCTTTTTATAGGTAAAAGAAATAAAACATAACATGAAACCCTAACCCCCTAACACTTGGGCTCACTAATTATACTCATGGGCTTAAATTAAATTAAATGTCTCAGCCCAAAATAACATTAGTTAAAATAAAATAAACTAACTTAATTTAAAACCCATTACAATTAAATAAATTAAGCCCAAATTATCTAAAGCCCAATTAACTCAAGTTTGCCTCCAATTGTCTTCAATTAACTCCTAAAGCCTTTAAGATTAAGTCCAACAGCCTTCTAGATTAGCCCAATTGCCTTTAATTATCTCATTGTCCAATTGTCTCGTCGTCCTCCATGCTCGCTATCTTGATTTCCATCATTCCCGCTTTCCTCAAAACGATTTGTCTCAAATCATGAGCCATGTAATTATCTGAAGTCTTGATTGAAAACCTAAAAAGAATATTAGAGAAAATCTCACACTCCCTCACGTGTTTATTACTCCAATTAGTCGTGTGTTTCACACTTGTTTTTTCTCTCATTTTTTATCAAACCAGAAAATAAAACAAAAGAATATAAGAATAGTGGCTGCAAAATAGACTTGAAACTGACTTGACATAGCGCGGAAAAGATGTAGTAATAAGCGAATAAGCAGAATGAGTTGATGAAGCAACGTGAGACAATAAAAATTGATGATGTGGACAGCCTAAGAGAATTGGACAGATGAAAACAATGAGAGCAGATGTGTACCAGTCTAAGATGATGGTGCGGTCAACAAGAGACAAAAGAAAAGAAAATTAATAATTATAACAATAAAGTGATGTTGGATGGCGATATGCAGACAATAAGCAAAAGAAAACTGAAAAATATAATTCATAGACAAAAGATGGTGATGCGACGACTTCGAGAAAATAGCAAAAGATAAAAATTATATGTAATGGATTGATGAAGTTCGACACACTACGAGACAAAAAGAAATAAAAAAGGACGGTGAGTGGATTTCGCCAATTTAAGAAACCAAAACAAGGCAAAAAAAATTCTGAAGGCCAATACTGGATTTCTGGTACGTTGATGCAGACATGAGCAAAATGGACTCGGCAAAGCAAAAAAAAACCCTAAAAAAAATAAAATAAAAACAACGATATGCTGCTAAAAGAAAAAATAAAAACAGAAACAAAATAATTATAAAAAAAAAATAAACGGATAAATCAAACCTAAATTAATACCCAAAGCTCTGATATCAACTGATGTAAACCTCGTATAAAGATACGACACCCACAGTCAAATTGAAACACAACCCAAGAAAGATTAAAACATGTTCATAAAAAAAAAAAAAATTTGACCCATTGATTATATGTCAATCAAGAAACCAAAATTATTAAGAAGGATATTGACGCCACTCCCAAGACATAGATGAGAAGGTGGGAGATAAGTCATGGTTTGATCACCACAAGCAAAACTTGATAAAATCACATGTTCATAGAAGAACAGAAGAAAAAATACTCTCTCTCAATTAACCACAATTGACTGTCTATTCATTCATCTCCATTGAACTTAGGGTTACAAGCTTTTTATAGGTAAAAAAAATAAAACATAACATGAAACCCTAACCCCCTAACACTTGGGCTCACTAATTATACTCATGGGCTTAAATTAAATTAAATGTCTCAGCCCAAAATAACATTAGTTAAAATAAAATAAACTAACTTAATTTAAAACTCATTACAATTAAATAAATTAAGCTCAAATCATCTAAAGCTCAATTAACTCAAGTTTGCCTCAAATTGTCTTCAATTAACTCCTAAAACCTTTAAGATTAAGTCCAACAGCCTTCTAGATTAGCTCAATTGCCTTTAATTGTCTCATTGTATTAGATGGAAACCAAGATAGCAAGCATGGAGGATGACGCGAGAATTGTACAATGAGACAATTGAAGATTGTTGGGCTTAATCTTGAAGGCTTTATGAGCTAATTGAAGGCAATTGGAGTTAATTGGACTTTAATAATTTGGGCTGAGTTTATTCTATTTGTAATGGGTTTATAAATTAAGTTGGTCTATTTAATTTTATGTTAGCTCTTAATTTATGTAATGAGCTGAGCTGATATATTTAATTAACTTAATCTCAAGTTTAATTATTTTAAACCCATAAGTATGTTTAGTGAGCCCAATTGTTAGGGGGCTAGGGTTTCATGTTAGAGTTTTATTTGTTTACCTATAAAATGGCTTGTAACCCTAAACAAACATAAGTTGAATAAGATGAATGAATAGACAGCCAATTGTGGTTAATTGAGAGAGAGTTTTCTCTTCTGATCTTCTAAGAACATGTGATCTTATCAAGCTTTACTTGTGGCGATCAAACCATGACTTATCTCCCACCTTCTCATCTATATCTTGGGAGTGGCGTCAATAACCTTCTTTTGTCATTTTGGTTCTTGATTGAGTTCTAATCATTGGGTCAAAGTTCTTTATAACTTTTGTTCGTGATTGACATATAATCAATAGGTCAAAATTGTTTATTTTATAAACTTGTTTTAATCTTTTTTGGGGTTGTGTTTCAATTTGACTATGGGTGTCGTATCATTATATACGAGGGTTGCATCAGTTAGTATCAGAGCTTTGGGAATTAATTCAGGTTTGATTTATCATTTTAATTGTTTTTTTTTTTGTTTTGTTTCTCTTTTACTTTTTTTTTCTTTCAGCCGTCGTTAATAGCTTTTGTTTTTAGGGTTTTTGTTGGTTAGATTATTCTGCTCCTTAATTTTATTCATGTCTGCGTCAACACACAAGAAATCAATTATTGGCCTGTAGAAGTTTTTTTCGTCTTCTTTTGCTTTCTTGAATTGCCACAATCCACTCACCATCCTCGTTTCATTTTATATTTTTTTGTCTCGTAGCGTGTCGAACATCAACTTCCACTACAAATAATTTTTTTTATCTTTTGTTGTTTTCTCTAAGTCAGCGCATCACCATCTTTTGTCTAGGAATTATATTTTTCAGTTTTCTTTTGCTTATTGTCTGCATATCACCATCCAACATCACTTTATTGTTATAATTATTAATTTTCTTTTCTTTTGTCCCTTGTTGACCGCACCATCATCTTAGACTGGTACGCATCTGCTCTCATTGTTTTCATCTGTCCAATTCTTTTAAGCTGTCCACATCATCAATTTTTATTGTCTCTCACGTTGCTTCATCAACTAATTCTGCTTATTCGCTTATTACTACATCTTTTCCGCGCTATGTCAAGTCAGTTTCAAAAGTCTATTTTGCAGCCACTGTGTTCTCATATTCTTTTGTTTTATTTTCTGGTTTGATAAAAAATGAGAGGAAAAACAAGTGTGAAACACATGACTAATTGAAGTGATAAACATGTGAGTGGAGTGAAAAACGTGAGGCAGTGTGAGGTTTTTTCTAATATTCTTTTCAGGTTTTCAATCAAGACTTCAGATAACTAGATATGCCACAATTTGAGGACAAATCGTTTTGAAGAAAGCGAAAATGATGGAAACCAAGATAACAATCATGGAGGATGACGAGAGAATTGTACAATGAGATAATTGAAGATTGTTGGGCTTAATCTTGAAGGCTTTGGGAGCTAATTGAAGGCAATTGGAGTTAATTGGGCTTTAAATAATTTGGGCTGAGTTTATTTTATTTGTAATGGGTTTATAAATTAAGTTGGTCTATTTAATTTTATGTTAGGTCTTAATTTATGTAATGGGCTGAGCTGATACATTTAATTAACTTAAGCCCAAGTTTAATTATTTTAAACCCATAAGTATGTTTAGTGAGCCCAATTGTTAGGGGACTAGAGTTTCATGTTAGGGTTTGATTTGTTTACCTATAAAATGGCTTGTAACCCTAAACAAACATAAGTTGAGTAAGATGAATAAATAGGCAGCCAATTGTGGTTAATTGAGAGAGAGTTTTCTCCTTTGTTCTTCTAAGAACATGTGATCTTAAGCTTTGCTTGTGGCGATCAAACAATGACTTATCTCCCACCTTCTCATCTATATCTTGGGAGTGGCGTCAATATCATTCTTTTGTAATTTTGGTTCTTGATTGAGTTTTAATCATTGGGTCAAAGTTCTTTATAACTTTGGTTCGTGATTGACATATAATCAATGGGTCAAAATTGTTTATTTTATAAATTTGTTTTAATCTTTCTTGGGATTGTGTTTCAATTTGACTGTGGGTGTCGTATCGTTATATACGGGGGTTGCATCAATTATAATAAATTATTTAACAAATACTAAAACACTTATATATATTAATAATATTTTTATTTATAATTACAATATGATTAATTATTATAGTAAAATAATAATTTTTTCAAAATTATATTTACATAAATAAATTGTTATAGTTAAGTAAATTAAATTTATATACTTAAAAAAATAAACAAAATATTTTTAATTTGAATTACTATTGCAATAAAAGTTGAAATATAAAGTAATATATATTTTAGTCATTGCAATATTTCATTAATAATATTTAAAAGGAATTTATATAATGCAAAATTATGACAAATTTAGATATATGATATTTTAGAAAGGATAAATTTGAAATAATATATTTAAAAGACCATTAAGTGATTTAACATTAACTTAAAAGTCAGAAATTGTAACTTTTTATTTTCAATTATTTTTAGATTATTTTAAGTGGTATGACCACTTAAAAAAATAACTTAATAAATGTAATTTATACCCATTAAGTAAAAAATGATAAATATAGATGAGTTATGACTAAGGACTAAATAGTAGTTAAACATGAAATCTAAATGATATATACTTTTTTTATTTGACCTCTAAATGTGCTGTAAAATCGTTTATTTTTTACAGTTAAAATTATCTGAAAACTAATAATTTGATATTTATATACTATTAGTTGTTATAAAATTTTATTTAATATACTACAAAAAACACATAACTAATTATCTGTAATATTTATTTATAATTAAAAAATATAATAGGATTAATCATATTTATATATTTAAATAAAAATAATAAAATTATCTATAAGTTGAATTATATATAATAGACAATTGAAAAAGTAAATGTTTTAATTGTCAATTAAAATACATTAGTCTAATTTTTAAAATATTTGGAATGAGAGGATTTTTTTAAAAAAATTATGTCATGTAAGTGTTAGGAAAAGAATATTTATAATATAAAACTATGATAAATTTGAAAATATATTATTTTTGGGAACATAGACCTGTAATAGAATATTTTATATATCATTAAGTAATTTATAATTAAATTAAAAGTCAATACAAAAAAAAAAAGCAAAAAAAAAAACAAAAATAATTTAATGAGTGCAATTCAATGTCATTAAGTCATGGAGGTGGCATTGTATGGGCTAAGGTAGGTTCAAGCCTATCCTAGCCCAATCTTAAAAATTATTTAGAAAAAATTTAAAACAGTGGTTTTTTAAATTAAATTTATTAAAATAACCTTTATTTTTATTTCATTTTCTTTAGATCAAATATCCTTTATTTTTAAAAATTATACTCAACTTTGTATTATTGTATACTATTTAGAGTGAACAAGAATTTAACTATATATAATGTATTGTTGTATTAAAATCTTGTAGGTTGTAAAATGCGATCAATTATGAAAAAAAATTATTATTATTATTTCATCTTTGGTTATAAATTGTCTTAGAGTTAAAATCGATTGTTTAATAATACTTATCTTGATTAAGATTTGGATTTTTGGTAGATAGTCTTATAAAATTATTGTGGTGTAAATTAGGATTATTGTATTGTTTAAGTTTTTAAATCTTTTTATTTAATGATTTTAATTCATTATTATCATTTACACTGATCATTATTTTAATATGTTATATATGACTTATATTGATCATAGTTTCAAATAATAAATGTTGTCATTATAAATTATTATGATATAATTGTTTGAAGTATGTATTACAAGGGTTAAGATTTACAATTTTTTCCATCAAATGTACCTTTATTTTTCAATTAATTAATCAGATATTCGAGAAATTTATCACACATGGAGATTCAATTAAAAAATAAAAAATAAAATTCCCAGGCCACCCTAGCATTGACTCCTCACTACGTCTCTACATTAAGTTATAAATGAAAAAAAACAAATAGTTTCTAACTTATCTACAATTGGGTCGACACTGGCTTGACAGTAAATCAAACTTCAAAAATGCCATTATCCTCTATAACAATAAATAAAATCAAATATTTATCCTTAAATAGGGTATTAAAGGACTAATATTTGATACTTTAAAAAATTAAGGAAAAAAAATCTTAAAGAAAATGAAGAAGTAGAGAGGTGTTAAATCAGAAGGGAACAAGTTCGTAGGAGAATGAAGTTCATTGAAGAAGACATTGGACGGAGAAAGTAGGAAGTTTGTCAAAGAAAAACACAATATGACAAGGGACTCCAACTATAAGAAAAACTGGAGAAATGAGGTTCCGTTTTCTTTTTTCCCTTCATGAAAATTTTTTGTAGAAAGGAAAAAAAAAACATTTTATGACTCAAATGTTAAAAACATTAAAATAGAACTCTGATGTTACCTCACAATTCAAAAGTGTTATTTAGTGATATTTTCATCAAAATGAAAAACATGAAAACTTTGTTATGCTTTTTGATTGGGCCCATAGGTTACAGCCGAAACCATATGACACCCCTTAAAATCTTCATTCACATCACATCATATTATATGAATAACAAATCACATTTAACTTTACATTATAAGAGATCAATGGCAAACTTAAAAATTCATATTAGATGCAACATTTTAATAAATTAATAATAATGTTAAAATTATAATAGTAAAATATGAAATTTTCATTTTGTTTAATTTCTAGTTTTCCTCCAATAACAATTCTAGAATAACTCAAAATGAAAATAAACAATACATTTAATTAATAATAAATATAACTTACAATTTAAAAATCTCAAATTTTAAAGTGTAAGAAAAAATGAAATAATATTTTCACCAATTGATAATCCGTATCACCAATTAATAATCCATATAAACAAAAAATGATTTAATTATTGATTTGTGATTGAAATATTATGTAAATCTCACATTGAAATTAGAAATTATGTTTTTACTAGAAATTAAACTGAACAAATACAACATAATATATCCCTTTAGTCAGAAGAGAATAAATAAAAAATAAGAGATAAAAATTAAATCAAGATTGTACCTTGAAAAATTATACATAACAAATTGAGTTAGATGCATTGAGAAGGCAGCTCGCTCCATCTTGCCACCTAGCTATCATCTTCCAGTGTCAGGGTGAGTCGTTGAAAGAATATATCACCAGGTTCAGACGCGAGGTCACGAATGTTGAGAATCCATCAGATGAGAGCATATTGACAGCGATCTCAGCTGGGTTACGCAAGGATGGGAAACTGTACGAAAGCATTTATAAATCCCCAGTGAAGGATCTGGAAGAATTCTATGAGCGAGCTGCAAAGGAGATTAGGTGGGAAGAGACCTTCAGCCCGAAAAAATCCAATCAGAAGAAGGATGCGGGCAGTTCCGACCATATGAAAAAGAGAAATAATGGAAGGAATGAGGGAGAAGGTAGAAACAGTGGCTTGAACAATCAAATCGCTAAAAGGGCGAGGAGAGAGCCAAGGAACGAGCGACCTCAGCGTCAAGGTCGCTATAAAAGTTACAGTATCCTGTCAGACTTGCAAGACAGGATCTTTGCAGCAGAGAAGAACAGGGAAGACTTTGGGAAGCCCTACCCTTTAAAAGCCTTTGTTCAGCACAGAGACATGAGTAAGTTTTGTGTCTATCATAATGAGGTCGGACACAACACTTCAGATTGTTAGGTGTTGAAGGACGCCATTAAAAAGTTGATCAGGAGAGGTCGCTTGAGAGATTATGTAATCAGACCTGTAGACTCGCGACCTCCACCACAACGACCTCAACAGCAGCCAGCACAGCAACAACCCCAGCGAGGTCCCGAGCCAGAGCATGAACCTGCGGTAAGAACTATTTTTACAATTCATGGTGGCCCCCATATCGCAGGTGCCTCAAACAGGTCGCACGAGAGGTATGTCCGAGAAGCAAATCATACTTTTCAAGTCAGTGGGTCGGAAGGACCCGCCAAGAAAGCCAAGACGATCTCGGATGAGATTGTTTTCACTCAGGAGGATGCTAGAGGTGTGATCTGGCCACACAATGATGCGCTGGTTATACGAGCTAAAATCAGCAACATGGAAGTACGGCGCATCATGATAGATATTAGGAGCTCGATGAATGTGATGTACAGAAACTGTTATGATCAGATGGGGCTAGGAGCAGAGCAACTGAGGCCGACCCCAAAACCTTTTTATGGTTTCACTGGAGATGCTGTTATACCAGTGGGCCAAATCAAGTTGCCACTTAAGCTCGGGGAGGCAGGTCGCCAGGTAACTGTATTGACAGATTTCTTGATTATTGACTACTCATCTGCATACAATGTGATTCTGGGAAGACAATCGTTGAATGACTTGGATGTAGTTACTTCAACCAGGACTCTCATAGTCAAGTTTCCAACCCCTAATGGCATTGGATGTGTTCGGGGGGAACAACACTTGGCTAGGAGATGCTATGAAGATGCTGTCAAGATGGGCGTAAGAGGAAAGAAAGTGAATGTGGTTTTAGGGGACGAACCACGACTTGTAATTGAGAAGGGAGTTAGTCACGACCTGGACTCTCGCGAGGTAGATGCAGACCGAGCTACTGGGCCAGTCGAAGAGTTGGATGATGTTCGAGTCAGGGAGGCAGATCCAGAAAGGTGCCTAAAGCTGGGAAGAGGTTTAGTCCCAGAGCTGAGAGCCCAACTTGTTGACGTCTTGAAGACGAACTTGGATGTGTTCACGTGGAATCACGAAAACATGGTGGGGATAGATCCAAGGGTGATGTCACACAGATTGAATATTGATCCTCATCATAAGCCAGTTCGTCAAAAGAGAAGGGCAATGACAGGGGAGCGTTACTTAGCATTGAAGTAAGAGGTAGATAAACTGTTGGCAAACAAGTTTATCCGAGAAATTTACTACCTGACCTGGGTCGCCAATCCCGTGTTGGTGAAGAAAAAGAGCCTAAAAAACAGGCGAGGTTACGTACCCCTGCATAGCTCGCTAAAAATGAAAAAGAGCCTCAAAAGTATGTGTGGTTAAGTACTCATGCATAGCTCGCTTAAAATGAAAAAAAAAAAAAAAAAAAACCTAAAAAGCAAGTGTGGTTAAGTATCCCTGCATAGTTCGCTAAAAATGAAAAAGAGCCTAAAAAGTAGGTGTGGTTAAGTACCCCTGCATAGCTCGCTTAAAATGAAAAAGATCCTAAAAAGCATGTGTGGTTAAGTACCCTTGCATAGCTCTCTTAAAATGAAAAAGAGTTTAAAAAGCAAGTGTGGTTAAGTACCTATGCATAGCTCGCTTAAATAAAAAGAGCCTAAAAAGCAGGCAAAGTTACATACCCCTACTTAGCTCGCCTAAAAATAAAAGAGCTTAAAAAGCAAGCGAGGTTACATACCCCTGCATAGCTCATCAACACTCTAATATGGCAGAAAGAGGTTCTGATCAGTTGCTCATATTACAAAATTTTATTAACTGTTGAATTAAGCGATTGTTTAAGTTATCAAATTTTGAACAAGTTTATGTTATAACAGTTAGCTCACAAGAAATCTTATGAATTATAAAATGAAGGCATACAATGTATTACAACAAATACAATAACATAAACACATTAGACAAAGGAAATATGAAAAAATAAATTTTATTATAATTCAAAAATTCTCTACAAATTGAAGTTGAAAGAATACAAGTGCAGAAAAGCGAGCTTTTAGTTTTGAGCTGGAGAATCCGGTCCTAAAAGAAAGTTGTCACTTTAAGATGTGCTGGAAGATTCGAGGTCACCAGCGGGCTCAGCCTGAGGAGTTGTGCCAGGAGCCTGTGTTGCTAGAGGAACTTCATCAGCTGGAGACGAGGTAGTCCCAGTCTTGAACTCCTCCACAGTTCGGAGTCCCTCTTTGCCAAAGATGGAAAAATCCATGTCAGGATGGGACATCCATAGCCTGTAAAGGAAATTACGGCCTGTTCTTTCCTCAGCCTCATCTTTGGCTTTAGCAACCTGCTCCTCCGTTTCCTGAATAGATCTTTCTCGGAGAGCCATCAACTCTTTGAAGGCGTCATTTGCTCGGCGATTGGCAGCCTTGGCTACTTGATATGCGGCTCCTGCTAGTTGCTCGGCTGCTTCAACTAGCTTCTCGACAACCTCAGCTTGCTGAAGCACATTCTCTACTTTCTGCTCTATAGCCTCAGCTCGCTGTACTGTATCTCCCACTTGATGCCTTAGCATTTCAGCGCGGTGTTCAGCCTCTTCAGCCCGTTGAGCGACAGTTTCTGCCCTTTCAGCCCAACCTCAGCCCGTTGCACTGAAGCATTAACTCGTTGCTCGAGTACTTCGATTTGTTTTTCTACAGTCTCAGCTCATTGCTCGGCCTCCTCAGTCCGCTGTGCTGCAGCCTGTGCTTGCTCAGCCTGTTTATCAGTCAATTCGACCCGCTGCTCAGACTGCCTCAGCTCGTCCCTCACTCTGTTTAATTCATCCTTTGCCTTGTCACGTTCATCTTCGCAATTACGTAGCAAGGCAGTAAGGTGCGACCTAGTAGTCTCGAGGTCACCTTCTAACCGTACCAGTGCTTCCTCGGCCGTTTGGCCTTCAGCAAACCTTCTCCTGTCTTGGACCCTCTCGGTCAAGGACGCTATGTCCTCCTTAGCTTCCTCCAGCTCGTTTTCCAGCCTCATTATTCGATCATCAGTGAATCTGATCAATCTCCTTCATTTTATTGATGCAAGAGCAGCTTGAAAATTCTACAAGTTAATATTTGATAAAGTAAAGAAGTCAAGAGATAAAAGAAAAATAACTTACCAGCATGACATGTCGAGCTACGTACTCGTCTAGGTCCGTACCCTTAAGGGATCTATTCTCTAAAACCCTTGCGTGAGTCAACATAATTGTTGGCCAGTTATCGAGAAATGAAGTTAAATATCTCCCCCCAGGTCCAACTTCGACGTCTGGCTTTGTTGGAGATGGAGTCCTTTCAGCCTCCACGGCCTCAAACTCTTCACTCCAGTAAACATGATGTCGTGTAAAAAATGTACGCCTAGACCAATTCTTCACTATTCTCCTACTGGTGCCAGCTCGGGTTGCCTAGGGAGCAACCTCGGAAGGAGCATCTCCTTCTCCAGGTTGCAAGTTGGGAGCTGGAACTTGCAGAAGATCTGCTACTGTTTCTGAAGGCGGCACCTCGCTGGGAGTGGCGACCGAGGGAGCTTTTACTTAGGAGGTCACTTAGAGCGCTTCGAAGGAGTAGTTGGAGAGTCGAAGTTTCAGCAGGTTGTTTTGTCGGAGTAGAGGAGGATGAAGCTTAGGTAGGTCGCTTCGGGGGGCACTCCAAAAGAGTAAGTTTCCTCCTCTTAGTCGGAGCTCGCCCAGAGGATGAAGCGGGAGCTGAAGGAACAGCTGTTCTAGAAGCACCTACTGGTGAGGTACGAGCTAGAACCGGTGCCTCTTTAACAGGTGTTAAAGCTGTTAGACTGGGAACTAGATTTGTTTGGGTAGGTGGAGATGGAACCGTTGGAGTGGTGGTTCGAACAGGAGAAAGAGTTGAATCTATTTGTACAACGGGAGCTGTCCGAGCTGGAGTTGGAGCAGGAGCTATAATTTCTGACTGCGAGCTAGGGGCAGAAGCTGTTGGGTCTGCTCGCTAAGTGGCGGCAGGACTTGGAGATGATCGAGGAGTAGGTGCATCATCTTCCTCGACAGGGGCTTCAAGAATAGAAGGAAGTACAGGGTCATCGTCCATGCTCCCTAAGTCCTTTTTAGGATTTAATAGCGGAGAATCCTCAGGATGAGCAAGGCCATGAGCTTGGAGAAGGGTGGTGTCAAACTTACTACTGATGCTCGCTTCCCCCGAGTTCGCGAGCACCTCAAAAGCCATTTTCTCCTCGTCGTTGAAAGGAAACCTGTCCATTTTCAGCTCTGCAAAGCAAAATGTTAAATAATAATAATAAAATAATTTTCCTTAGCTCGCTAAAGATTCCTCTCTGCATACCTGATTTCATAACGAAGCTGAAATTGTTAAGACCCATGAGAGAAGGGCAGGAGACAAAGAACCAACTTGTCTTATATGCCTCGACATTAGACTTGCCTTTCGCACCTTTTTGGGGCAAGAGTTCTTTATATTCCGACGGACGAGCTGCGAGGTAGTAGATGCCATTTGGCTTTTCCCCCCTTTTGAGTGCTCAAGGCCTTGAGGAAGGCCAGAGTCAACGAGGTCAATTGTGTATATGAATTCGGTGTCAACTGGAATGGCGCGAGCTTGACTGTGTTTAAGAGCTCGATCAGGTAAGGATGAATGGGGAACCTTAGTCCGTGCTTGAGATGTTGGGTACTGACAACGACGTACCCCCGTGGAGGATAACATGTATGGCTTGCGAGAATGGGTGACAACGCACGACAACCCTTAGGGATGTGAAATTGAAAAGCAAGTCCTATTAGATCGAAAAGGTTCAATGTAGAGGAATGGTGTGCGAACGTCTCGCGATGTTTTCTTTCTTTACGAGCTTGTCGTTCTGCAGCCCGAGCCTCATCAGACTTATGAGCCTCCCTACCTTGAGCTGCCTCATCAATATTGCGAGCTCTGTTTAAAGACATCTGTATAGAGGAAATATGTTTATGTCGCAACGAATAGATTACCAAAATGCTGAAAAATTTTCTAAGTTTTCTATTTCGCAGATCGTTCATGCAATGGGGGGCTCAATCTATGAAGGAACGATCTACGAGCTAACATTCTATAAGTATCTAATCCAATAGTTACCATGCATAACAGACCACAAACAATAATCAGGTCTCAAACAAACATGCTACAGGATCAAATCAACAAAAGTTGAAAAGTCGTATTCAACAAGAAACCCAAAACAGAAAAAGTTTAACATCAAGAACATGACGTATTCAGACCATTTCAGACACAGCAATGCAACATTAACTCAACGAAATAAATCAAAAGCTGAAAGTTTGAAGTAAGAAATCAGAGACTTACCATGAATCTCAAATCAGGTGATGAAAAACGACAATCGAAAATATGATTTTTGTAGAGAATCGGTAAAAGTCACAGCAAAATAGAAATTAAATTGCTTAAGAAAATGACAAGTGAACAGGGCAATGAAGGGCTCCACCAGTTTATATAAGTGGACGAGCTCGAACCCCAGCCATCAGATCTGCCTACTGTGTAACTGCCATCAATGTAACGGTGCAGCGCGAGTAACGACTTTGTAATTATGCAGCCGTCAGTTGAAAGACGTGCGCATTAAATACGCGTGGCACGAAACGTGCCAGAGACGGTTCGGTTACCTCCTACATGACCTCCACGTGTCAAACTGATGAGATTGAATTTGAAAATGCGCAAAATGACAGGCATTCAAGTATAGGTTTTACCAGCGAGCTCGAGCTCCCAATTCGCAGAACGAGCTGAGAGCTAGGGGGCTGATGTTATGTGCATTTTGTGGACTCATCACATGGGCTGGTAAAAGCCCATGAAGGCCCAATCAAGTCAGCCCAAATGCAAAGGCCCATCAGACAAAGCCCAGTTATCAATTCAGGCCCAGTAAGTTCTACAGCTCAACTTGCCCCAGCGAGCTCTACAATTCGCATCAGTCAGCTTATTTCACTTTATTATAGTTCACTATGAAGCTCGCTCTGTACATAGTTCGCTACTCAGCGAGGTCAAGCTCGAGGTCGTTCAAGGCAGTAAACAGTTCTCTCAGTGAATAGTTGATACCAAATCTTCCAGATATGACAGTTACCCAATCTAATCGTGATTCTCTCATCTGATATGGAAGTTAATTCAAATTCAAATTCAATCAACGTTATCTCGGATTTTGTAGAGCAGTTTCCTGATTTTATTCAAACAGATTAGAAAGTGTAATTAATTCGTGATTCTCTTCCTATTCTATTGTTGTCAGATCTGTAACATTACTTCCTCTATAAATAGGGGTTAAAACCATTGTAACATAAGACACAATTAAGAGCATACTATCATTCTGCAGAATTTAGAGAGACAGTCGTGGACGTAGGCGCACTTGCTGAACCACGTTAAAAATCTTCTGTTCTTTCGTTTGTTCTTAGTTATTTATTGTGCTTTTCTTGGTTTTTGTGTTTTCTCACATTGATTGCAGGTACTGAACATTGAATTCTCGTTGACTGAATTACAACATCGACAGGAATCCCCACCTCATTCCCAATGTCAAGGTAGGGACTCCCAACCTATATGTTGAGAATCCAAACTTTGAGATTGGGATTCCAACATCCATGTTGGATGCTCAACTGAAAGTTTGGATTCCCAACCTTAACATCCTGACTCTCAACCTAGAGGTTTGTATTCTCAACTTCAAGGTTGGGATTCTCCATATACTACTGATGTCTCTCATTCCTTATAGGTTGGAAATCCGAACCTTAATCCCAATCTTAACGTTGAGAATCAGAACCTGAAGGTTGTGGATATCAAAATTAAATAGTCCCCATTCAACCTCAAAGTTTATGAATCTTAAGTAGACTTGGTCGAAGAAATTTATGCAGCAATAATTGAAAATTATATACTTTTGCCCTTGCTCAAACCAAATTACACCTATAAAAAGCAACAACAAGGCAGAAAAATAAAATAAAATAAAAATAACCTGAAACTGAACTTTTAGTACCCAGGTTGTCCAGCTAAAATGGACCACAATATAGCATAACTCCATTCAATACTTCTCACAGCAACGGAAAGCTGTTTCCTCAAGTTCTCTGGCACCCTCTCATGGCCTAGTAGTACCATTTGACCAAAATAAAAACAACACATTTTCACCCAAAAAAAAAAAAAAGCTCAAATTTTTTTGACAAAAAAAGGTTACCAATGAATCAAAACACACATGGATTCTTGCTCAAACTCTTAACATGTTTAATTGTGGAATATTCCCATCAAAGCATCTACAGGAACATGTGTTCTAGCTTAATCTCCATGATTGTTGTGTCCTTAAACGACAAAATCCCGGATGGAGTTTCCTCAAAACTGGTTTTTTTGCTTCCAAAGCCAAAAACAGACTAGACCTTACAAACAACATGATCTCTTCTTTTACACAAAAGACAAAGAAAAAGACAACAACCACCATATGTCATGCATCCAACAACCACCAAGTTTTCATTCGCCCCACTGTTTACATTTCCAATATTGAACGTCACGAATGGCATCGTTTACAAATTTGTACTACACATTCAATAATAACAACTAACAATACAATTCATCTTTCTCATTCTATTAATACCCACAACATCACACACAAAAAACACCAAAGAGTTGTACAACATTTTTTGAATGGCACATTTTCACTTCTCATCACCACATTTGGTTACCCTCCCTATTACAACTGTTCACCCACAATACCACACACAAAATATACCTAACAGCCACAACACCACACACAAACTACACCAAACACAAACAATTGCATTCAGATACCCAAAGCACCTAAAAGTGGTCAAAAAAACTTACCAATTGTAGAGAATAAATGGCTGCCACAGAGAAGAACTCGGTCACCTATGGCACAGTACAATCTCATCCAATACCTCACTCCCTCCTTCTTTTGTCGGCCGTGAGAAGCTAGACGACACTTGGGGCGTGGGAACTGTCAAGAGATGAAGATGTCAAAAGCAGCAAGCTCTCATGACCTGTCGGAAGGGACAATATGGAAGGCTGCAATGGGAGGGAGAGTCACGACACCTCTATTTCAGCAATGGACGGGAGAGTCTGTCTAACAGGCTTCAGCAATGCATTTCAACAGTGGAAGGCTACAATGAATTCTGCATGCAGTTCGTGATTGGTGGGTTAAGGGCACATTATGGCACCCATTTTTTCACTAAGGGTATTTTTGTCAAGTCAATGTCTTCTTTTAATATTAAAATATCAAAAGACTAGTTTTGAGGTCACCTTTCCAAATGAGTCATTTTCTCAATTTACTCACAAAATCAAAACCCTACGAGCCCAAACTTAATGGGCCGAGCTATACATGTCCAGGCCCATTATCTTGAGTCTCGCCAAAAGAGCACAACAAAACATCTACTAGGGTTTTGAAACTGATCTCCCTTATGCATATAAACCACTTGAACGCAGCCGTTGAATCCACAACACAAGCAGCTCCCTCCTCTGCAAGCAGTCAACAAAAATGGTAATGTCTACAATCTCATCTGTTTGCTGTTTCACTGCTTTGTTGTTTCATGCATTGTCTCAGCAACCAGATATGGTGTCAATCGCTTTCATGTATTTTTTGATGGGTTGGTAAATGCTTTGTCTTGAGCTCCATTGGAGAAACTCTTGATTTATTGTGTTCTCGAATGGCTTTTGTGAATTGGTTTGGTGTTTGTTAGGGAGGAAAATGGGAGGACCTTGTAGATGCTGTGTTTGTTGATGATTGATATATGAACATGAAAAATTTTGGCTATGTAATGCAAAATAGAGATTTTGTGTATAGAAATTGTTTTGAATATGTTTATGGTGTTTAGTTTGCATCATATTTATTTAGGATCTTAATGTATAAATGTGTAGAAAATATGACCAGACATTAGTCAGGTATCTACCTTCATAATATGGTGGTTGATACAGTTACGCGTCTGGGAAATTGATGCGGTCTATCGTTACAGATGTGTCTATGCTGTTTGTGCTCACATCTGCGCCATTTGGACTCGACATGGTTTTGTACTGATTCATAGAAAATGATGGCTTTGAATTTTTTTCCTATGTGTGTTTATATCATCAATTTGTATGATGTTTGCGACCGTCAGCATTTCTCAAAGCGTTTGTAGTCTTGATGATGACATGAGTGTTTATGTGGTACCATTATAACGATATCAATCAAAAGATCTCAAATGGTTTAGTTAATTGAATGTGTGCTTCATTTGGTTTAACATGAGATTTAACTCTAAATGTGTACGAGTAATTGATATTCTTGGCTGAAATGTTGGATTACATCTGGTTTCAGCTAATTAATCTCTGGTTTTATGGTTGTTTGAATCCGTGATGTTGCCTGATTAGATAATTCATGTTGTGTTATTGAAATATGAGTTTATTCAGTTGTTTTTTAATGTGTTATGAAGTTATTGTTCCTTTTTTGTGATGTGCAGCCGAAGCAGATTCATGAGATCAAGGATTTCCTTCTTACTGCAAGAAGGCAGGATGCTCGTTCTGTTAAAATTAAGAGAAGCAGGGATGTGGTCAAGTTCAAGGTTCGGTGCTCAAATTACCTGTACACATTGTGTGTGTTCGACTCTGAAAAAGCTGACAAGTTGAAGCAATCTCTCCCCCCAGGTATAAGCATATACCGTTTGCTTGTATTTTTGACATATGCATTATAGTATACGACCTCTTTGAAAATTTGTCTCATTTGGTTGCTTGCATATTTTATTTGGTCTCACTCAAAGACCTTTTTATCAGAAATATGTTAAATCTAATGGTTAAAATATTTATGTCAAGACTTGTCTAAGTTGTCAGGGCTACCGATGTAATCCTTTGTGACTGTTTTCGGTTGGTGGAGTTCATGTTATTGGGTGATTTGTTCCCTCCAAGCATCATTTTACAGTTTCTTGTCTGTCAATGCATATGTTCTGTTGTTTCTTTGTCTCAACCACATCAAATGAGAGGATACAATGGTTATTCTCCATAACTTTTGAATGTTCTGAACGTTTGAATTGTTTGAAACAATGAATGCTTCATTATCTGGTCTGTGTGGATTTTTGATCCATTCCCATATGACTCGTTCCCTTGAAGCAATATTAATTGTGTTGCTTTTTTCTAATATTTCCCTAAACTATTTTGCTTGTTTTGGGAGAAGAAATTGAGCAACTATATATATTTTTTTCTATTAATAACGAAACAGACCCTGTCCCTGAGCATATGTACTGAACCTAACCACTTTTTAAAAATACATTTAACTTGTTATACAAATGTAAAATAAGTAAAATTTAATTTCTTTATTTTTAAAAAATGAGGAAGTGGAAACTGAAGAGGAAGAAGTGCTTAGCTCTTCTTCTGAAGAAGTGCTGAGAGCAGAAGAGAAATCTCTGAACCTCGAGCTCAAACTTCTAAACATCTTTCCTCTTTCTTCTAGTTTCGGCTTTCTGGTTTCGTCTATAAAACTACTCAAGTCCTAAGCACTGTTAATGGTAGTAAAATTGCCATTGAATATAATCTTTTAGGTGCCATGATTAAATTTTACTTATTTTGCATTTGTGTAACACGTTAAATGTATTTTAAAAAAATATATAAAAAGTGGTTGCAAATATAGATTGATATATAATCATACTATTCACTGATGTGTTTTGAGTTCAAATCCCTTCTTTTAGTGAAAGAACTATAAGTGCCTTAGACAATAATTCAATCTCCATTAAAAATTAATTGTGTAAATTAAATGAAGGTATTTGTCATGCTGAATGCACATAGGTTTCTTTTGAAAGGAATTCAATTTAATGGAAGGAAATTACATTCAGTGTGCATAGGTCCTTTTGACAATAATTCTATTGAAATTGATTTTTTTTTTTGAAAAAGAATCTTGACAAAGACCCTTATCTAATGTACAGATTAGGCAATTAATTTTTATTAATGGAGATTGTTGACGATAACCATACATTGCTTGTTTTGGGAGAACAAATCGAGCAACTTTATTTTCTATTAACAATAAAACAAACCTATCCCTGAGCGTATGTACTGAACCTTCGTGAGATACCTTGCTCCATCTATCAATATATAAGCCTGAGATTATTCATTATCTTCTTGGTTTTGTTTGTCAGGTTTGAGCGTGCAAGACCTGTAGAGGGTATTGGTCCAAGTCGAAGAATGGTTTTAACGTTGTGATCGAAATTTAAAGAAATTTTGTTCTGTTTTCATGTTTTTCGCTCTTGGAATTTGTAGCCTTAACTATGTGTATACTTATGGTGATAAATTTTATTTATTTCTATTAGTGTTCTGGAGCACTTGATATGGTATTTGGCATCTGTTTGTTTTTGTAGATCAAATTCAAATCTTATATTTTCTATGCCCTAACTTTTATCTTTAATTGAACTGGAAAATCATTTTATTATATTAAGTTTCATTTTTGTCAGTAAGTTATATCTGATATAATATCATACAGAGTAATATATATATTATAGGCTTATGTAGAAAACAGCAGCCTAACTCTGTAGTTTTCATGTATGTCAAAGTTCCATCATTGTATAGATTTCATAATTTGTGAAACATTTTTCACATTCTTCTATATTTGGAAGTTGTTCTGAAGTTTCCAAGATTAAAATTTGGAGTAATGCTGTATTGTCAAAACTTTGTATAAATTTTTTATTTGAATGATATGATAAGTTTATTTGTATATATCTTTTCATATTCCAGTAGAAGAAAAAACAAAACACAGATATGGGTCATGTAAATACATTTAGAAAATTCATGCCTTTTTAAAGCCTTTAGGTTGGGAGATATATGAAATGGGAATGCGGAACCTCTGCTGGCTTCCCTGTCCGTACAAGTCTTCGGTTTTGATTGTATTTGTGACCTTCTCCATCATAACAAAAGAGAAACATATTTCTCTCTCTCATTTTCTCAAAAAAAATTGTAGTGCACTATGTCAACCCAACACACTTTAAAAACATGTTGTTGACCAACAAAATCAGATAACATTTGATTTAACGCGAATTGAACAAAATTAATGAATGAACTAAAACAATTATGGCATAGTTATGATGCAAATATAATGTAAGAGCAATAAATAAAAAAGACGAGAATTTTTGAATGGTGTCTGTGTCTACAATTATTTTATTATTTGGGTGAGAAAAGAAATTTAAGGTTTCAGCAGGGCTCAAAAGGTTGTCCCTTTAATTGTGTAAGGGCTTTTGTTTATAATGTTAGGGTTCCTTGTTTTTGTACAACTAGGCCACTAAAATGTAGGAAAGACTAATATTTCTTTCCTAATTCAATTAAATTGATTTTAAATTAAACTGCAATTCTAAAAATTTCTTATCTAATGCGATTTCCTATTTAATGCAGGACTCCTTCAGCTTCAGAATCCTATTGAATTAAGGAATATTGCGAGCTACTATGCTTTGAGCTCGTGAACTAGAGCTACTTGACATGCGAGCTACTTGTTTAGAGCAATGGATTTTGTTCATTTTCTGATAATGTGACACATTCAGACGGGACATTGTATTGCGGGTTTCATGGTGATTTCCTCCCATTTAGGCCTTTTGGCTTTTGGGCTCTATTGGGCCTCATTTGGGCTCAATGTCTACCTATTTTTGGGCACAGCACATCTCTAGAACATATGTAATATTTTTTATTGAAGCAACATCTCATGGCCAAAGCTTGAATTTTAAACCCAAAAAGCAAAGCAATTATCAACCTTTCTACATGTAAAAAAAGAAGCAGTCAATAATTTCAAAGCACTGTTTGAACATCCAATTTTATATTGAAAGGCATGGAAAATCTAGTTTAAGCAAACGCCATCAATTGGATGAAATTGGGTTGTCAGTAATTTAGTGGGTTTACAGATAATATAATTATAATTGCATTTAATAAGGTTACTTTTGTCATTATGTTGGGTGTTTATAATAATTATTATGGTTTTAAATTTTAAAATTTGGTTTACTTATAAATTGGATGTATAAAACACATTTATAGGCTATGATATCGGCACCCTTTTTATATAATATTCCAATCCTCTGATGTTAGATAACCATTATTTTTTTCATTTTTTATTATTTTTTCAAAGATTTTTTTTTTTGAAACAATTTTTTTTTAAAGATATTACTGAGTAATTTGGTAGGGATAAAAAGTGTTTATTCAATGTTTTAGATTTGATTTGTTGCATGGAATGTAATAATTCAAAAAAATAATTATAGTTAAAACGTCTGAAACCCCATTATAATTTAACAAAACCAGATGATCATATGTGGATAATACAAATTGAATTAATCTTACACGCCTCACTATTATATATTTAAATGCCATAAGTCATGATACAATGACCACTGACTACCTACTATGTTGCCGCCAAATTTATTAGCTATACCCTATCTTCGATTCTTCTAGAGACATGACAATATCACACAATCTGATTAATTCAGTTTATTCAATGTTTAATCATTAAAAATTTGATTTTTGGCTCCTTTAGGAAATTAAGCAATTACAATTCCGAGCATATCCTCCTTGGATACCTTGTTCATGGCTTATTGGTGCATACGATCCACTTATGATCTCTCAATCGGTTTCCATCCTCTACAACCAATGCACATACAATTTCCTACCATTCATCCAATCAAACGCGTGCTTTGATGGCATAATTTTTAAACTCATGGCCAAAGTGGGACTTTCACTTAACATAATAAGGGTAATATCATCATATATATTTTTAGTTCTAGATAAGAAAGTAAATGTTTATTCTCATAATTTTAGTGACATTTTTGAATTTATGGTGGTATCAATATCATTAACATGATGTAGATTATATACATATATATATATATATATATTGACATTATAAATCCATTTATAATCATCAGGCTCTTTAACTATATTTTTAAGATGTTGCAGATTGTATTATTATGTACATAATTGATGGTTGATAATAAATAAATATCGATAATATTCTTCAAATTTTGATAATACTTCGAATTTACAGTAGTATTAATGTTATTAACTGTCGACATTGATTTTTGGTCGACCGGAGATTCTAGGTCCAATACTTGCAATTAATAAGAAATACAACAGAAAACAAAGAGAAGTACAAGAGGAGGAACAGAGAGTGCGAAAAGATTTTTACGTGGTTCGGTAATGGTGTCTACGTCCACGGGCCACTCTAAATATATTTTGACAGAATAACGATATCACTAAAAAATATCAACCCCTATTTATAGATAGGGGATTTACAATTTGAGTGTAATACACGTTAAATAAATAATAATTATATTAACTGCTCTGACATAACTCATACTGCATTAAATGCTCCAACATGGTCATCACTGCATTAACTACTCTTCTAGGTCAGGGACTGCAGATTGATCAGCACAAAATCAATGAGTCTGACTCTTTCTCTGATTTGATCATCACAAGCTTCTAGAAGATTATCCAGCATGAACTTAATGAGCTGAAACATCAATTTCGTTAGCTAAAGGTGGATCCAGGTTGACAGGCCCCTCTCCTTACTAGGCCTGTCGACCGCCTTACGGTAGCCCTCCAGAGGATATTTGATCCAACTAGAAAGTTCCCGTAAAGCTACGCCGTTTACTTTCTAAAACTTTCTGTTAATGCGGAAACGCGAGAAAATTTTTCTTTTTGTTTTGGACATTTATAAAACAGATTTATAAAAATTTGGGCAGCATAACAACTGTTTTTCAAACATGCCACCCTGTAAATTTCAAAATTTAACACTTCTATAACAAATATTTCTCCACTACTGGGCCTCAGACCCTTAAATCATTTCCACAATTCAACCACAAACATTTTACAATTTAAAATCCATAAATATACTTCATTTTTAGTCAATATAAATATATAATTTAATTTTATTAAACAAAAAAAACTATATACAACCCGAACTAGTATTTACAACTATTTTCATAAAAAAAATGGAATGTAATGCATGACATACGCTCTCAAAAATAAAATTATGCAGTGATATCGTTGCGTTCGTCCACCTACGCGTCCGAAGGAGTCTCTTCTGATTGACGACTCGTTCCTGCACTTGGGGAGGATTTTTCAAAAATACATAGGAAAAGAATGGTGAGTATAAAACTCAGTGAGCGGCTAACTGTTAACTAAAATTTCATTTTCTAAAATACATATATATGTCCTCCCGAAATAATTCATAAAACTAAAATTTTATAATCACTTTATTAAAAGTACAAAAATAAATAAATTCTTATAAACTTTTCTTTATTTCTCAAAACTGGAAATAATTTCTAATTTAATAAACTTTACGTCTATTGATGTACTTTTCTCTTTTATCTCGCCAAAGGCAACCTAGGGAAACTTAGCTCCATTGTGACGGAATCTCTCAACGCCATAGGAGCTCAAGAATGCTACTAGGCGTAGTCGCAGATGCGGGAAACCTCTTGGGGTCGCGATTCCCCTCCCAACATCAGGCAGACCTACGCTACCATATACGTGCAGAGGACGACTCACTGACTCAGACTCAATCCCCCCAAGTTAGTGACTGACTCTCCCAACTACTCTTGCCATACACATATACAGTACTTCGGCCGGTAATCTCTTGGGGGCTAGGGTAAACCAAAGGCATCTAAAATCTTTTTATAATAAAAATCTTGCTTTTCTTTTCTTTAATCACTTGAAATAAAACTTTACTTTTTCTGAGGCCGAAGCCTGTTATCTATAAATAACTTTAATATGCATAATTCTCAAATATAATTACTCAATATACTAAATTACTTTAATACTCAAATGATCATAATTGCAATTTAATAAAAATATTCATGCAATTCATATAAACTATGTAACATGCTAAAATAACTTTAAAACCACATAATAAACTCTTTTACTAAACAATAATTAAATAACTCAATTCTCATGAAATAAATTCATAAATACTTTAAAAAATAAAACCACTCACAATTTACTTCTAATTACTTCACCACTTCTCCAACACTTCCTTTTGATTCTTGAAATTTTCCTACATTATAATCCAACCAAAAATCTTGGTTTAAGATTCAAAAATACACTACCATTGCAACTTCATTAAAATTCCATGCACCAATTCATAACAATACCATATTCTTGACTAGTCTTCCAATCACTTTCTAACCCAAGATTTTTGCATTTAAACTCATTCAAATATTCAACAGTTCACTTACTTAAATCCAACACATAATTTACCAATTGATCACTTAATCTAACTCAATATATATATTCAATAAAATTCACCACTTTACCATATCTTCCATTAATAATCTCACATCAAATTCAATTAATTTCTTTGGTGCTAAAGTAATCAAACACATCATAATCACCATCCAAACACATATAATAATTCATTCAAGAATTCCATCATTCACTCACATAAATTTCCAATAAAAATATACTAACTAATCATTTACCTTATCCTTCAATATATTTTCTCAATAAATTCACAACTTCATCGACTTTCAAACTAATATTCTCACATCCATTTCCATTTATTTCTTTGGCATTAAAGCACTCAAACATCTTATAACCATCATCAAAATACATGAAAAAGATTGAATAATACTTTAGGAGTCATTTCTTTACATTGAACACCTTAACACCCAAACTTTTCCAATTTCCATTTTTCTTACATCCTTTTAATTCCAATCAACTTAAATTCATTCCCAAACCTTATACCACTTCTTCAAACATTAAAGTAAATTTAAATATATGCAAAAATACAATGATCCATACACTAATATATATATATATATATATATAAATCTAACAACTTACTCATTTGAAGTTTCTTTTCCAAGTTTCATTTCAATCAACATATAATCTCATATATAACTTCATCTAATCATCCAAATAATCTCATCACCTATACTTTTATAATTTAATCACATACTAATATATGACAACTTCATTCATCCTCTTCATTTCAACCCAAATAATCACACATAACCACTTCAACAAATCATCCATTAACTCAACTACAACCTTAAACAAAAAATCAATTAATTTCATCAACTTTAACTTACAAACCCTAACTCTTACCTTTCAAAAACCTTGATCCAAGACTCCTTAATCCTCTTCTTCACTTCCAAGTTTAGATTGATGGTGATCAACCTTGATTTAGTCCATATAATTCATCAAAACCTCATACAAATCAACAACTTTAAAAGTCCATCAACTAAATATAAAATCACTTCATCTTACCTTCACCTTTTCTTGTAGAAATTTGATGGGTTTGAGAGGTCATAAGAGTGGGATCATCTCCTCCTCTTCTTCTTCTTCTTCTTCTTCCCCTTCTTCACGGCTGCAATTTTTTCTTCTTCTGCTGTTCGGAAGCTCATGCACGGTTTCAGCTTGCTTTGCACGATTTCAGCTTTGCTTCTCACGTTTTCTCTCCTCTCAACCGACTCATCTCTCCTTCATTCATCCATCAAGCCTTCACTTATATACTAGCACTTATTCCATGCCAAAATTGCCTCTAAACTAATTCTAAAATCACACAAATGCCACTAGTTAAGAATGAAGACATTGGATTGGTCAATTATTCTCATCCATTTAATCACTAACAACTCATCTAATTTCTTAATTCAATCTTAACTAATCACTTGCTTTTTTACTTTAATGTGTCTCAACATCATTGGCCTTCATACAAGCACATGGATTGTGCTTCTTTGATGCATATCTCCTCATACACATTCAATATTGTATTTAACTTAAATTTTAATCCTCATTTAACATCAATAAATTCCAAAAATATTTCATGATCATTCTATCATCAAATTGATCATGCAGTTCTCTAATTGAATGTCTTAACCTTCAATTCCATACTTTGAAAAAATTCAATCGGTTATAAACTCATTAAAATTCACAACGTTCCTCACGAGGACATTGTTATCGATAAATATTCGGAATCTTTAAAATCCATTCAAACGAACTCATTTTTACTCCGTTTCAGTTTCTAATAACTCTAATTCCTATTCTAAAGTTTATGATGTCCGGGGTCTATTTTCCGAAAAATCACTATTCACGCGGAGAATATTCACTGAAAACACTATTTATCGAAAAAATTTTATTTCGCGAAACTTAAGGAAATTTTCGTTTCCCGAAAATCACTATTCACTCAAAATCACTATTCCGTCCGAAAATACTATTTTTCCGGAAAACAATATTTCTCCCAGGAAAATGAAATTCCGGGTCTTACACAGGTTGATCGATTGCTTGAGAGTTGAGAGCTGATAGTTCATTCCTGCGAGCTAGATGGTTAGCGAGCTAAAGCCTGAGAGTTTATTCCTGCGAGTTGGATGTTTAACGAACTGAGAGTTCAACCCTGCGAGCTGTGTGTTTAGCGAGCTGAGGTCTTCGTCTATTGGGTCCATCCCTTGGATTCTGAGCTTTATCTATTGGATCAGCCCTCTAAGTCAGTTTATTGGGTTTTTACCAATTCATTCATGCAACCCAAAATATACCCACAACATTAGCCCCCCAGCTCTCAATGCAATCTTCGAACCGGGAGCTAAAGCTCGCTGATAGAAGTTATTGTGTCATGATCTGACGTGCTACCTTTTCAGATTCTTTCTCATCACTTGACTTGTGATGACTATCTGGGTTAAGTGTTTAATTATTGCATTTCAGGCCGTTATGGGAGTGGTGAAGTAGTTGGGGCTTCTAGTTCTTGAGGAGAAGAAAGAACTTGAGAAAGTTGTCTGACGAGCTTCTGTTCATGATAGTAGAAGCTAAGAGATCATAAAGAATAGAGCAAGTCCTTTGAGCTAAGCTGATAAATGCTGAAAAAAAGCTAAGGAGGAGGCTGAAAACACTCTGACCCACGAGGAAAGTACTCATGCAGTCGTAAGGTCGGACTTAACCATCAAGTTCCTCAAGAGTGAAGAAGAACTGAACAAGGCAAAGAGTGAGCTGGAAGGACCCAACGCAGTGAGCTGAGGGTGCTAGGAGGCGAGTTGACGCTACTGAATAGCAAATTGAAGCTGCTGCATAATGAGCTGAGGTTGCTTAGAAAGAAGTTGCCAAAGCTCGTTCCGTAAGATCATCTGTAATAAATATTTCTGCCTCGTTTTAAGGTTATCATTGTTAAACTAATTCGCCTTATTGCGAGTTTTCTTTGAATTAATTTGCTTCTTCAAGTCTTTGAATTTCCTGCGAACCGAGATGTTAAATGATAAATAAATAAATCGGCAGTAATAATACCTGATGAAAGCTTTAGAAGCCACTGATTTTGATGCGATGTAGCTTAAAAGTTATAAATTCACAGATTGTGGCTTGTAGATTTTGAAATTTTGTCGGGCCGTCTACCAGCAACAGAGCAATCTAAGATAGGTAGGATTCTCAGCTAACAACATGATTATATCACGAGATAACAAGTCACGGATATTGTCCGGAGGCTAACCCAAACGCGCCTTTAAAGAATTAAATGACCAATATTTGTAGCTTGTGGACATTAAATAAGAGATTAGCTCAGTCACTCTCTAGAGCTCAATAATAATAATAATAATAGCTCACAAGCGGCACATACATCTTCTAGAGTTCGATAATAATAATTGCTTATAAGTAGCAGAAATGAGTTCAACAATAATAGCTCATAAACAGCAGATAAGAGCTCAATAATAATGATTCAGCTCGATAATAGCAGCAGCTCACATGTAGCACCTTCTAGAGCGTATGGAGCTGTTCAGAAAGTTGAAACCTCACGAAATTGATCGAGCTGTCCAAAGAGGCTGAGACTTCAGCTAACAACGAAATTGATTGAGCTGTCTAGAGGGCTAAGACCTCAGCTAACAGTGAAATTGATTGAGCTGTCCAAAGGGCCGAGATCTCAGCTAACAGCGAAATTGATCAAGCTGTCTAGAGGGCTGAGACCTCAGCTAACAACAAAACATAGAGTTGAAATATTGACCTGTCCAAAGGGCAAAAACCTCAGTTAACAGCAAAATTATCAAGCTGTCCAGAGAACTAAAACCTCAACTAACAGCAAAACATAAAGCTAAAATATTGAGCTGTCCAGAAGACAAAAATCTCAGTTAACAGCAAAATTATTGAGCTGCCTAGAGGGTTAAAATCTCAACTAACAACGAAATTGATTGAGTTGTTCAAATGGCTGAAACCTCAGCTAATAGTGGAATTAATTGAGTTATCCATAGGGCTAAGACCTTAGCTAATAGCGAAAATGATCGAGCTGTCCAGAGGGCTAAAACCTCAACTAATAGTAAAACATAAAGTTGAAATATTGAGCTATCCAGAGGGCTAAAACTCAGCTAATAGCAAAATTATCGAGCTGGACTATTTCCAATAAGTCATAACCTCAGCTAATATGGCACTGTAAAGTAATTGTAAAGCAATAAAGGGATTCAAAGCTTTTATTGATTTCAAAAAATAAGTTACAAGTTATAAACATGACCTATTGGATGTGAATACACTACAGATTCATGTCTTACTTGGGAGCTCGCTAAGGCTACTATCATATTTGCTTTGGAGGCTGTTAAGGTCACAGGTTCACTGATCGTACCACATAGTGTCTCAAGTAACCTTTCTTGACTAGATCCTTAATGATATCTTTCAAATCCCGACATTGCGAAGTATTGTGCCCGACTTCATTGTGATAACCACAAAACTTATTATTATTTCTGAACTTGGCAGGGGTCTTTATAGGAGTTGGATTCCTAAAGTTCTCTCTGCCCCTTTCTGTTTCAAAAATACTGTTTTGCGTATCAGACAAGACGATGTAGCTATCATGGCGACTTTGATGCTAAGGTTGCCCGTTTTGAGCTCGTTCCTGGCCTTTTTAGCGACCCAATGCCTTGAGCTTTTATTCTGACTTTCACTTTCGTCCCCACCATTACTTCTTTTTTTCAACTGGTTGGGACTGCCCGATTCATCTGTTTGGTCAGACTTCTTGAGGCGGAAAATTTCCTTCCATCTAATCTCCTTGGCAATTCGCTCATAGAACTTGCCTAGATCCCTCACTAGAGATTTGTAAATGTTCTCATAGAGTTTCCCATCCTTGCGAAACTCAGCTGAGATTGTAGTTAGAATGTTGTCATGTGAGGGGTTCTCCATGTTAGTGACCTCACATCTGAACTTGGTAATGTAATCTTTTAAGGACTTATTATGCCATTGAAAGATTGTAACAAGGTGGCAGGGGGGTGCGAGTTGTCTTTTCAGAGCCTAGTACTAGCTGACGAATTTTTGTTAACATTCTTCCTAGCTATCTATATTGCGAGCTGAAAGACTCTTGAACCAGGTTCGTGAAACGTCGCCCAAGGTGACTGGGAAAACACGATACTTCACGAAGGGATTGGACGTCTGTAGGTCCATTTGTATATTGAAAGCGTCCAGATGGTCGTAGGAGTCACTATCCCCTTTATAAGCTGGAACGTTGGGGAGTTTGAACTTGAAGGGGAGAGTTGCATATCGATCTCCCAAGTAAGGGGGGTTCTCTCCCCATATTACTCTTTTAGATTTTGGGGTTTAAGTTATGCCTCCAGCTGCTGAACCCTCTGAAGGAGCTCTTTTATTATTGGGTTCTGAGGGTTATATCCTCTCTCGAGCTCATGACCTGAGCAATTGCGATCTGGCACATATTCCAGATGAGACCTTTGTAAGCTCCTAGCTTGGTACGACTCCATACGTCGTTGATAGTTTATTTTATCCTTTTCACGAGCTTGGTGACTTTCAATTTCGAATGTGAGCTGGAGGAACAAACTGAGTTGGCAGGTTGTTGCTGATCTCTGAGTGGTCTTTCAGGAGCTAGTACTTCTTTTCGCTGCTGCTGGTAAATTTCTCTAAAGGTAGCAATCTCGGATCTGGGTGCGTTTTGTGCTTGGGCTTGTACCAACGCCCTGATTGACTTAGTGAGTTACTGTACTGTGTTCTCTAATGCTTCCTATCGTTGGTGCCATACATGCAGCCCTTTGGTCATAGAGTTCAATGGTGCTGGCTGGTAAGAGGCTAGCGGAGGCATGCCTATAACGACACCTGTCATAAGGACATGAGATGTGTCTGATATGGGTACGACAGTATTCTCCGTTGGTTGCAAATCATGCTCCTACTGATCTGTTTGCCTTTCAGGTGGATCAGCTGTTAGATCTGAACTTCTGGTTGTTTTTTCTTTTGTCATGGTTACTGAAAACTTAAGATTGCAGTCTAGACCCTCCTTCTAGCACCAAAATATCGATATTGATTTTTGGTCGACCAGAGATTTTAGACCAAATACCTGCAATTAAAGAGAAACAAAGTAGAAAACAAAGAAAAATGCAAGAGGAAGAACAGAGAATGCGAAGAAATTTTTACGTGGTTCGGCAATGGTGTCTACGTCCATGGGCCACTCTGAATATATTTTGACAGAGTGACAATCTCACTAAAAAATATCAGCCCCTATTTATAGATGAAGGATTTGCAATTTGAGTGTAATACACGTTAAAGAAATAATAATTACATTAACTACTCTGACATGACCTATACTGCATTAAATGCTCCAGCATGGTCATCACTGCATTAACTATTCTTCTGGGTCAGGGACTGCAGAGATTTGATCAGCACAAAATCAGTAAGTTTGACTCTTTCTCGGATTTGATCGTCACAAGCTTCTAGAAGATTATCCAATACGAGCTTAGTGAATTGACATATTAATCTCATGAGCTGAAGGTGGATCCAGATTAATCGGTGGCCTGAGAGCTAAGAGCTCATTCCTGCGAGTTAGATGGTTAGCGAGTTGATACCTGAGAGTTTATTCCTGCGAGTTGGATGTTTAGCGAGCTGAGAGCTCAACTTTGCGAGCTATATGTTTAGCGAGCTAGAGTCTTCGTCTATTGAGTCTGTCATTTGGATTCTGAGTTTTATCTATTGGATCAGCCTTCTAGGTCAGTTTATTGGATTTTTATCAGCTCATTTATATAGTCCAAAATATATCCACAACATTAATAATATCAAAGAATCAAAATTCTTGTAATACTTTTCTTTTTTTTAAAAAAAAAAATATACACATTTTATAAAACTAAGTCGTATTGGATATTAGTATTTCGGTGCTACTTTAGTGAACATGATAAATTTATTTCACAGTTGATGTGATGAGATGAACTAATGCAAAAGATTAGAAAAAAATGATATTATTTTATTTATCTATCTCATCACATCAATTATAAGACAATTTCATGGAAGATTTTTATCTTTAATAATATTATCATAGGAAGAAGAATGAAACTAGTTGTTGAGGATCATATCCTAGCGCCGTGGACAGTTAGGTACAACTAGCAAACACGTGGCGCGCGACATCGTAATTGTTTGTTTACACGGAAGAATTAATTACATAGAAACAAAACTGTCACTTTCCATTCTTTATTGCAAAATTAGCACTTCAGTTTTTCATTATTTCAATTCTTTTCCAATATTTCCTCATGATTTGTGAATTTACCTTGTTTAATAACATTATTGACTCTATCCCACCAACTAAATGAAGATCATCATCATCGTTTCAAGGTCTATTAGAGACAACAGAAGAATCCGAGGCATCATGGAAGAATTTGGAGGGTAGGGCTACCATATATGCTTGTATAATTAAAATATTGGTTATTGGTAATTATATGAACGATAAATCATAATTTGAATAATAAAAATTTATTATTTTGTTTTGTTTGAATATCACTGAATGTTTAATGGTAAAAAATGATATGAAATTAGTTCAATAGTACTTCATTAATGTAACTTCTTTGAAGTTGTAAGTTTGAATCATATTCTTTGACCTAAAATTTTAAATTATTATGAGCTTGACATTATAATTCAAATTATTGCTTGAATTAAATATAAACACATATAACTAATGTCAATAATGGTTTTTAACTAATTTTATAGCCACAACAAATAACTAACTTGAAAAATATTTTCAATGTAATTTGAAAGAATTTATATATTTTCTTTTTTTAGATTTTTTTAGGGAAGATTTTCTTTTAGAAATATATATATATATTTTTAAATACCACTTAAACTGCATCAATTCAAACATAAGCCTATTAAATAGAATTAGCACTTTATATCATAATAATAGGAATGTATCATTTTTACAACACAATACTCTAAGATTAGATAACGTGTTTTTACTTGATTTATATTCTTGTTAACTAAAATTTGTGAAAAATGTTACATTGCAATTCATTTAGTCCAAGACTAATGTGAAATCGTTGTTTTATCACACACAAAATTAATTACAATGGGTTTGTCTATATCATCAAAAATGCCTCCCAATTAATTACAAAGAAAGTTGATAATTTAGGAGTATAAATTATAATTAGTTTTATTTATCGGTCAAAAATAATTTTAAATAAATTTTGAATTAAAAACAAATTTAATATTTGAATTTTGATTTAGTTTAAATTTGCCCTTTCTTTTTAATTTCAAAGCACTTGACATGTGCTGCACCATTTGTTAACCCTCTAGTAATAGTCTACATTTTTTTTTTTTTAGCAGCATTGTTGGACCTAATAGATAGCTTTAAGACAATGACATTTGTAGATAATAATTTTATCAAATAAAGTATTATTTTTTCATTGTTACGAATATTACAACTAAATTCCAATAGTGTTTTTAAGGGGATAAGATTGACCAAACCAACTCATATTACCAAAAACTATAAACTTAAATTTGTCATTTTTCTAAGCAAAGTTCTGCTTATAATATACATATATTTTTTTAAAAATAGATTTTACTTAGCAATATCAACCTACTATTTTATGGTCACAAAGTAATCAATTTCATTAAATCAAAATCTAATCATTCAAAAAATTTGATATTAAAAGTTAAATATCTTACATCAGATAAGAGATAGAGAAGTTTCAAAACTTAAGAATATAATTTTACTTAATATCTAAATGATAATTACAACTGAAAGAGGTTATGCCTTATATAGAAAAAGTAGAACTTATTCTCTTTTCTTAGAGTTATTTAACAGTTCTAATTTATTAAAAACTAATAATTATATCTAACAAAGAAAAGAAAAAATGTTTAATTATTACAACTTTACAAAAAGGGATTCTTTTTCATTCAACAAAATGGTGTCTTGAAGTGTTAGTATATAAAGATCAGTAAAATGTTACTACAAAACGATAAATGGAGTCAATCATCATTGATTAGTTAGGGATATATACTTTTAGAAGTGCTTAGATTAGACGGGACCTGGCTCTCACCTGCCAAACATGTGGGTGAGTGGTCCATCCTTGAGTCGAGATTTTTATAAATTTAAACCCTCTATATTTTTATCAATATTGATATTTTAAACCTTACATATGTCCTTTTTTTTTTAAAAAAAAAAAACCTTACATATGGACAAGAATGAAATAAAATGAAGACAAAGAGGAACTATTCCAAATACAACAAACCAAAAGGACCACAATACAAAACGCGGTCCACGTGACTGTCTTTTTATTAAAAAACGACTCTCATTCACACTCACTCAGTCGACAGCAATCCCGCTACTTCGACGGAGACCCGATTTCTGACCCGAAACCACACTATTCGGGTCGAACATGTCCAGAGACAACAACTTCTTCTGCTTCTGTCCCTGCTTCGACAAACAATGCACCGAAGGCTCCGAACCCGACGGTGACCCGGTCCTGCTGGTGTCGGGCATCGGAGGCTCCATTCTCCACGCGAAGAGCAAGAAGAAATTCGGGTTCCAGACCCGGGTTTGGGTCCGGATCCTCCTTGCTGACTTGGAGTTCAAGAAGAAGGTCTGGTCTCTCTACAATCCAATCACAGGTACCCTATTCTCTCTAATGCATGCATGTATGTGTGTTTTGTTTTTGTATGGTTTGTAGAGTGCAAAGTTTGGATTTTTATGTAGTGGAATTGTAGTGGGTACAAATGTGTACACATACAAATGTACCTGGCGTTGAGTTTGGTCTTTTGGGTTTAGTTGAGGTTTGTGTTTGGTTGGTTTTGTGGTTTCAAGTTTGTTGATTTTGTATACTTTAATATGTTTGTATGTGTATGTACTTTGTGTCAAGTGTTTTATTTTTTTTGGATGTTTGCATTTGGTTGGTTTAGTGGTTTCAAGTTTGTTAATTTTTGTCTTACCTGGATAGGTATGTATGTGTATGTAGTTTGCTGAGTTTGAGTTTTTGTTTGGTTGAGGTTTATGTTTGGTTCATTTAGCTGTACAAGTTTGTTAATTTTGTGTAGTTTAGTATGAATATGTGTGTATGTGTATGTACTTTGTGTTGAGTTTGGTTTTTTGTTTAGTTGAGGTTGTTTTTGGTTGATTTAGTGATTATAAGTTTGTTAATATTGTTTATGAATATGTATGTATGCAAATGTAGTTGTATGGAGTTTGGTTTTTGTTTAGTTGAGGTTGTCTTTGGTTGAGATTAAGTGGACTTGTGTATCAGTCTGAGTTAGTTACTTTGTCAATTCTTGAACTTGTACCTGGATGGATACGGATATGTATTTATGCCAATGTATTTGTGTTTGAGTTTGGTATTTTATTTAGTTGAGGTTGGCTTTGGTTGATTTAGTGGACTTGTATTGGTATGAGTTTTAATTTTGTCTTTTGGGGAAGTTGTATAGGTACAACTTTGTTAATTTTCTCATTTGACGGACTTGTATGCGGATATAAATATGTATTTATGCATATCTTTTGTGTTAAAATTTGGTATTTGTTTATTTGAGGTTGTGTTTAATCAATTTAGTGAACTTCTACCTGGTGCAATTTAATTTACTTGTGTAAAATTTGGAATTTAATTAGTTGAGGTTGTGTTCAGCTGATTTAGCGAACTTGTAGTGGGTACAATTATGTATTTGTGGTTAGTTCCTTGTGTAAAATTTTTGGTATTTATTTAGTCGAGATTGTGTTTGATTGATCTAGGCAAGTTGTACAAATGATTGTATGGAAATGTACATTCATTAAATTTGGCATTTATTTAGTTGAGGCTGTGATTAGTTGAATTAGTGATTTGTACTGGGTACTTCATATTCAAAAACCATTAATAATGATGTTTTGGAAAATCTATATTATATTTGGGATTAATACTTTGTATTTGAAAACCATTAATAATGATGTTTTGGAAAATCTATATTATATTTGGGATTAATGATGCCAACTTGCCAAGTGTGTTGGTAATTGTCTGACCTTAGACTTTATAGTAACGATGACACTATTCAGTTGCTTCTTTCTATAAATTGTTTGAATCCTATTTATTTTATCCGTAACACTTTGGTTTTTATTTCCTTTGAGGGCCAGTAAAATTATATTTGGTTTAATTACATTCGTCTCTTTTAAGTTTTATATATATATATATATGTGTGTGTGTGTGTGTGTGTGTGTGTGTGTATGTATATTGAAACACTCTTTTAAGTTATATTTTTGGAGCATGGAGACTAGCATTGAAGTTTGTGTCTTTCTGCATGTCAGGTTATACTGAATCACTGGATGATGACACTGAACTTGTGGTGCCTGATGATGATTATGGGCTATATGCAATTGATATATTGGATCCTTCATTGGTAAGATCAATATTCTCTGCCATGTCTGCGCATAATTCAGAGCATGCTATTGTTGATTATGTAACTTTTTGTCTTTCTTTTCCCTGAAAATTCAATGACACTACCATAGTCACTCATAGCCTGTTACATGAAGATTGAGAACTAGACCATTTACTTTGTCAACACTATAAGTGTCTGCTAGGAGAATAATATAGCTTATTGGGTCAAAGACTTCTCAAGACCCTGAGAAACTTGCAGTTGCATGTTCATGATCAGTGCGCCAATGCTATTCTAACTGCTGACATAGTTGATCAACTCATTTACTAAGATGAGGAATTGCTGCACTATGTTTTTCAAATTCAATAGGAAACATCCAAAATTAACATCTCATTGTACCACTTCAAACTGTTTAAAGTCTTTTGCTGAGAATCTGAGAATCCCTTCGGTTGCATCTTCTTCTTTCCATTTAGATTATTCTCAAGAGGTTTAGAGTCTCACGATAAATAAAACATCTGGAATGTGCCTGCTGATGGTAACATGTTGGTGAAGTATGGTGGGACTAGTTACAAGCTCAATATTTATTCATATTTCAGTAACTTTAGGCTTTTTTTTTTTTTTTTCCTTTTCTTTCTCCGAAAGTAAGGTTATCGAAGGAGTTGATGATAGCTTTCCTTAGAATTATATGAAAGGAGTATATCAAGTTGTATCATACTATAATCATTAAATATATTTAACCTTTATAACATGTTAATGATGTTTGTATGTTTTCTTAAAACATAGATGGTGAAGTGAAAGCATTTAGTATTAACATTTTTAAGAAGTAGCAGAGTACATATATCTATATATATATCTTGTTTCTTAAAAGGCATTAAACATCTTTTAGTCCTTTTAGGCAGAAGAATTTTTTCATTTCTCAACTCTTGTTAAAATACAGTGCCAAACAGGCTTATTGTTTATTATTGGGTAAGTAAAACAAAAGCCGTAAGGTGTCAGGCTGTCTGTCAGCTACATTGGATTTGACCTGGTAAGGTCATGATGTGGCTTCAAATGAGTGTCCATTACTATAATTGTGTTTTTCTATTTTGGAACAATAACAAAACTGTTGTTTTGTTCATTGGTGGCAATTTCTATTCATAATTAATGATCACGCATCAAAAGCGAACGGTTAAATTTAATCAATCACATGTGACATCCCAGTTTCATTTAACAAAAAAAAAAGATAAAGAAAAAAACGGACAGTTTATTTGTTTCTGATATTATAGTTATTTGATGTTTCAGGTGATAAAACTCATACATTTGACGGAAGTTTATCATTTTCATGATATGATAGAAATGCTAGTTAAATGTGGGTATAAAAAGGGAACGACGTTATTCGGATATGGTTATGATTTCCGGCAAAGCAATAGGTATTATTTTCAGTTGTTACTGTATTAATAGTTGAGTCTATTTTGATCATGCATTGCTCTAAGGGTTTCATCTCTATTTATTCAAACATCTCAACAATACTTTTATTATGACTGAATTGAGTGTCATGGTTGTTCTGTTGCTGTTAGGATTGACAAGTTAATGGAAGGCCTTAGAGTAAAGCTGGAAACTGCATACAAAGCTGCAGGGAATAGAAAAGTTACTATAATTTCACACTCAATGGGTGGACTACTGGTGCTTTGTTTCATGTCACTGCATAAAGATGTGCGTATATTTTTCTCTTGGTGACTAGTGGAAACATTTAACAGAAATCATGGAATTATATGGAAAATTTCAAACCTGTCATTTATGATAGGCATGATCATAATTTAGACATCCATTGGCAGGTATTTACGAAGTTTGTGAGTAAGTGGATTACAATCGCAAGCCCTTTTCAAGGTAATTTACTTTACATAAAAAATTTTGTGTTTACAACTGAGTGGTCATCTCTTTCTTGCTCTTTATCTATTATCTATTGGTGTGTTGTCAGTTGTAAGCAATTGTTGCTGGAGATTTGTTGATCGAATTTTTCAACCTGGCCACAAGACCATAATGTACTCAAATTATAAAACTCACTTGGGTTTCTTGGTTACTAATAGACAGGCTAAGTTGCTTGAAAGAGGGCTCCGCTGAATAGCAAACAGCTTTTGTTTGAGGTTGAATGCCAAAACCAATGTGGTTTGAACAAGTAAACTTAAATATTTTAGAAATATATTCTCCTTTCCCTCTTTCTAATTGTTGAAAAATTGCAGAAAAAGTAATTGGGGTTCTCCTGAAAGCTAAGGGGTAATATAATTGTTGCCTTTATTATTTTTTCATATTTTAACCCTAGCATGATTAATATATTTTATTTGGAGTTTATCAAGATATTATATATTGTTTGGGAAAATAAATTCAAAATTAACCCTTGCAGAGTTCCGAAATAATACAATTTGCATATATCACACATTCATTTATGATACTGAAGGATAAATTGTCTAGCATCACCTTATTGGCTAACATTTTTTGTATTAGCGTAGTGGAAAGTTTTCTTATTGAACTTTAGTTGCTCGTTTTAGCATTTGTTCCTGTATTGTGAATGACAATAAGGAGAGAAAATGCAAAAGCACGCCTGAATGCTCTTAACGACTTCATTTTGTATATAGACATTAAGTTGCATGTATCCACCGATTTTCAATGACTTGGGGTTCATGAAATGGATTTCCTTTTCTTAGATAATAGTTTTATGTTTTGCTATCGACTGAATAGCTATTAATAATACACTTTTTTCACTTCATCTTTCATTTTGTAATCAATGTCTTCTGCAGTTTCCTCTGTAGATGTTAAGTCTTTGTAGATAATTATTTGTTAAGCAAAAAATTCCTCATCTAATTTATATAAGCTTGAAATTGGACTACAAAGTGAATTTTTAGTGTCACTCTGAGGATCAAACTCTGTAAGAGGTAAGTAATTATTTGGGGTTCAAAAATATTTTTGGAATACTTGAAGAACTTATAAATCCATTTGCCTCCTCCCTTTTATTAGTTTTTTATTTTTATATTTTAAATTATTATTATATATATTCTTATTCTTATTCTTATTAGTGGTTTGAGAAAGACCTAGCAGATTTGTGAAACTTAATTGGATATTGATTTTATAGATGCTTGACAGGTGCACCAGGATGCATCAATGATGCTCTCTTAACTGGGTTACAATTTGTTGAGGGCTTTGAAAGTTTCTTTTTCGTATCAAGGTGGACTATGCACCAACTGGTAATATTTCAATTTAAATAGCATAGACCTTCAAGTGTTTAATTTTGATCTAACTATAAAGCTTGAAAGTAACAAAATGTCATGCGAGATCATTACTGATAAAACTAGATTGTTAGTTTGTTAATTCTGAATCAACATTTTCTGATCCAATAATGTTACTTATGGTGAATTTTTGATTGTGAGAGATGGAATTTTGATGTTCAAAGTACAAGACTTGAACTTTTTCTAATCTGTAACTATCTTAATACTTTCACCACTATTCTGGTGTCCCAAGATAGTTTGTCATTGACGCCACCTCTACTAATCAAAGTGCCATTAATGCCTGCCATACCATCACGTGATGCAGCCAAGGTAGAAATATGATAAATAGAAGTGAGCTAAAATGACAGGATGTAGGGTCAAAAGTATGTCGTCTGACTTAAAGCAGCTCAAAATCTACAAGCAAAGACCTGTATCTTAACTCATGAAGCAGGAGAATTTAACTTTTAAGATTGGTTAGGATGTTCTTTAAGTTGTCTATTATTATCATAAATTCCTTGCTATTGTAATGTCCAAGTGGTTGTGTAGACGCCCAACTTTTGCACATGATGAGAAAAATGATGTTAAGGGTTTTGTATTAATCAAGTTAAATAATACATCTCACCTGTCTCATAATATCTGTCATGGTTATCATATCCTATGGTCATATTACTGCTCTCACATAGCAATTTTTCATGAAATACCAAATATGATGTAGAATTTATATTTTTGTTTGTGTATAGTTGGTTGAGTGCCCATCAATCTATGAGATGTTGGCAAATCCTGCATTCAAGTGGAAAAAACAACCTCAGATTGACGTTTGGCGAAAGCAATCTAAAGATGGGGAAATTTCTATCAAACTAGAATCATACGGTTCAACTGAAAGTATTTATCTGTTTGAAGAAGCATTAAGGCAGAATGAGGTAATGCCGTCAAAACTTTCATTGCTTGGAAATATTTAAATTGATTGTGATGAAGGCCATAAATTATGTGTCCACTGAAAGTAACCGTCTGCTGAATCATTTTCATTTTTTGCTTACCACCCATGAAGTTAACACTTGGATTCTTGTATTATCTCATAGATTCTAATATAACAAATGAATCTGACAAGTTTTTAATCCTCTGGTTGAAAATATATATGGAATAATGATTCTCTGGTTGAAGGTTTGACACAATGTCTTTAGATAAACTTATAGAGCAGATAGAGCACTAACCTGTTCTGCAACACTGGAAAATTTTAGAGGTATTCTATTGGACAAATCTTACAAATAATTGAGTTTATATAGTATATTGATACTCTATCAGATTTAAATTTTATACCAAATGGAGACCAACTTTTGTTGTATTCTAAAATTTTTCATACTTAAAAATAAGGATTCCAGCATAAATCCTGAATTTGAGGTTCTATTGAATTGGTAGGATGATGTTAGGGATGCTTTTATAGGAAAACAATATAGGAGAAGGAATAGGAATGCATAAATCCTTCTAATTATTTTCCTTTATTTAGTTTCCTTTAGTTTAATATCTTGTTTCCTTATTGAGAAAGAATCTTGTTTTGGTAGTTATTTAATTTTAGAATTTCTAGAATGGAAATATATAATTTGTATCCTTCATTGAAACCATTCTCTTGTTATAAAAGAGAAGGTTATGAAATAAAATGGGGTATTCAAACTTTTACAATAAAAAGAGCAAGGAGAGTTTGGGTTGTCTCTTAAGAACAAACACCCGTCGTTATCTTTCAAAATAGGTTATTCGAAGAAAAGTAGGAACGTGAACAAAGGGAATCAAAGGGATTTTCCGGTTAATCGACCTGTGACAAGATCCTATTCGCGGGAGCTTAACAAATTGGTATCAGAGCCGATCGTCATGGGTGATACTAACCAGTTGGCGCTTAAAGTACAGGACTTAGATCAAAGGAAGGATGATGGAGTCAAACCAGAAGGTGGAACAAGAACTGAGTGACTTGCGCGAATCTGTCATAGCAATACAGCGTCTGCTGGAACGACAATCTGCAGGCAAAGAAAAAACCACAAATTTTGATGATGGCTCCAAAAGTATTAACCACAACCGGTGGGAGCCGTCAATGGAGCAGCAGATAGCATCACAGGTGGGCCGCTCCGGCAACGCGATTGTTCCACGGTACTCCAAACTTGAATTTCCTACCTACAATGGCATGGAGGATCCGTTAGGTTGGCTGTACCGTTGCGAGCAATTCTTCCTCAACCAAAAGACGTGTGAGGGAGACAAAGTTGTGCTAGCTGCCTTTCACATGCTAGGAGAGGCGCAATTATGGTTCTATCGCCTTGAACAAGAGGAATCGAGCCTCACGTGGGAATCATTCAAGAACTACTGCCTGTTACAATTTGGTCCACCTTTGAGCAGTAACCCTTTGGGTGAGTTGATTAACCTCAAGCAAACTAGTACAGTGGAAGAGTTTCAACGCCAATTCTAGACTTTCCTAGCTAGGGTGACAACGGTCTACTACCAATAAGTAGACATGTTTATTGCAGGATTAAACGAGATGCTTCGCGTGGATGTGGAGATGCAGAACCCTTCAAATTTGGTGACTGCAATGAACATCGCCAGGGCTTTTGAACAAAAAATGCAACTTAGTTGTGGGACTAGCGGGCGTCGTTTTCCTGTGGGGACAGCGCCTAAGGCTACTGCATCAACTCCATCCATTGTTTCCAACCGTGAGCAGAAAGGGACAACAAGCACTGCTTCTGCAACTTCCAGCAGTGGCAGCACACCAGCCCCTTTTATTAAACGACTGACCTGCGCTAAAATGGCAGAACGAAGGGCAAAAGGGTTATGTTACAATTGTGATGAGTCTTACTCTACAGGAGACAAGCGTAAAAAACTTTTTTGTCTTATGGTGGACGACACAAACGAACTACTTGAGTAGCTACCTACAGTGGATCCTGAGATATCTCTTCATGCCATAACAAGCATTCGGAACTCCCAAACGATGCAGTTGCAGGTCTTGGTGGCAGGCGAATCGATTTCAATCCTTGTTGATTCAGGTAGCACACATAATTTTATTAGTGACAAGGCAGTGTTTCAATTGGGCTTGCCGAGGGAATGTCGACCAGGTCTTCACGTTTCTGTCGCAAATGGGGAGCGGGTTCCCAGTTCAGGAATGTGTAGGGTTATTCAATTGCAGGTGGGTGAAGAAACATTTTGCACAGATTTGTACATTATTCCATTTGAAGGGTATGATGTGGTGCTTAGGGTGAATTGGTTATGAACGTTGGGTCCTATTTTGTGGAACTTTGCTTCACTGACCATGAGCTTCACTTTGAATGGAAAACCTGTGACTTGGCCAGGCAAAAGGGAGCAGCTGGAACCACGGATACAACTGCTGCATGCAGAATCTGCACATATGGCGGAAATGGACAAACTGTTAGTTGAATTCCATACAATATTTCAGGAGCCAACGAGTTTACCTCCTTCCCGCGCATGTGACCACCGTATCACCTTGTTTTCGGATGCCGAACCAGTAGTTGTTCGACCTTACAGATATCCCGTCTTCAAAAAGAGGAAATCGAGAAACAATGTGCTACCATGTTACAACAAGGTATCATTTGACCAAGTAGGTCCCTCTTTTCCTCACTTGTGTTGTTGGTTCGTAAACAGGATGGCTCTTGGAGGTTTTGTGTGGATGACCGCGAGCTAAATGCTAGGACAATTAAGGACAAGTATCCCATTCCGGTGGTCGAGGAATTGTTAGATGAGCTTCATGGGGCCGCATATTTTACTAAGTTGGATTTGCGTTCAGGTTACCATCAAGTGAGGATGGCTGTAGCAGATGTGGGCAAAATAGCCTTTTGCACTCACCATGGCCACTTTGAGTTCTTGGTCATGCCGTTTGGCTTAACCAATGCCCCTTCCACCTTCCAATCTTTGATGAACGAGGTATTTCAACCATATTTACGCAAATTTGTTTTGGTTTTCTTTGATGATATCCTTATTTATAGCAAAACTTGGATTGAACATAGACACCATATAAGGTTAGTGTTTGAGTTATTGCATCGTCATCAATTGTTTCTCAAAAAATCCAAGTGTTCCTTTGGTGCCACTAGTGTGTGTTATTTAGGCCATATCATCAGCAGTGAGGGGGTGTCCGTAGATGTTTCTAAAATTCAAGCCATTATGGAATGGCCTACACCTCAATTTGTGACAGTTTTGCGTGGGTTCCTTGGCCTCGCGGGGTACTATCGGAAATTTATCAAGGACTATGGATTGTTCGTAGCTCCACTCACCAGTCTATTGAAGAAAAATTCTTTCATATAGACTACTACAGCCGAGCATGCTTTTGCAGCAATGAAGAGGGCTCTTTCCACTGCTCCAGTTTTGCGATTACCAGATTTCACATTAGAATTTGTCGTTGAATGTGATGCTTCGGGGATAGGCATTGGTGCGGTACTTCAGCAAGAAGGTCATCCAATTGCATTTTTCAGTTGTAAGCTGGTTGATCGTCATTCCAAACTCCCCGCCTATGAACAAGAATTGATTGGACTTGCATTGGCAGTACGACATTGGCGGCCCTATTTATGGGGACAAACTTTTGTCATCAAAACAGACCATTATAGCCTGAAACACCTCTTAGAACAAAAACTCACAACGTCTCCTCAACAACACTGGGTAAGTAAATTGCTTGGCTTTGATTTCAAGGTGCAGTACAAGGTTGGTTCATTAAACCGACCAGCGGATGCTTTGTCTCGAAGGGATGATACCATTGGGTTTTTGGGGGCTATTTCGCATCCACGGGTTTCCTTATTAGATGAAATTCGTCAAGAGACTGTGGGTTCAACTGAGCTATAGAAAATTGTTCAGAAACTAAACTCAGGAGATGCTGAGCCGAATTGGTCTACCCGAGATGGTCTCATATATTACAAAGGTCGTATATTCTTACTTCCAGATTCTCCTCTCATTCCTTCCATACTCTCGAGTATTCATAATGCCACACATGAAGGAGTTCGCACGACGTTACATCGTGTCAAAGCTGATTTTTATTGGAAAGGCATGAAAGCTGCCATTCGTGAGTTCGTAGGTAGTTGCTTGATTTGTCAACGAAATAAGTGGGAAAATCTCCATCCTGCTGGTCTTCTTCACCCCTTGTCGGTTCCTTCTCAAGTTTGGGTTGATATCTCTATGGATTTTATTGATGGCTTACCAAAAGTCGGGGGCAAATCTGTCTTGTTGGTGGTTGTCAATTGTTTCTTAAAGTATGCCCACTTCCTGCCCCTGTCTTATCCATACACTGCTGTGTCAGTTGCCTATGTTTTCTTTGCTCATATATTTTGTTTACATGGGCTACCGGAGTCGATTATGAGTGATCGTGACACCGTTTTCACTAGCTCCTTTTGGTGTGAATTATTTCGACTCAATGGCACTCACTTAGCTTTCTCTTCAGCTTATCACCCTCAATCTGATGGTCAAACTGAAGTGGTCAACCGTACAATTGAAATGTACCTTCGTTGTTTTTGTGGAGACCAACCGCGTAAATGGGTGGACTGGCTTCCTTGGGCCGAATACTGCTACAACACTGCCTTCCACACCTCACTCGGCACTACACCATTCCAAGTTGTGTATGGTCATGCACCTCCAAGTTTGCTGTCCTACGAACCAGGTTCCACATGTCTAGATGCTGTCGATATAGCACTGTAGACTCGCGATGAGGTGTTAGAGGAGATTAGGCTTCGGTTACAACAAGCTCAACAACGTATGAAGTCTTCTTATGATTAACATCATCACGATTTATCCTTTGAACCAGGGCAGTTTGTGTGGCTTCGATTGCAGCCCTATCGTCAGCGGTCTGTCAATAAGAAACATTTCCATAAATTGGCTCTTAAGTTCTATGGCCCCTTCAAGGTCTTGAAGAAGATTGGTTCGGTTGCATATGAACTGGAACTCCCTACTGATAGTCGCATTCATAATGTTTTTCACATTTCCTTGCTCAAGGAGTTTAAAGGGGAATGTCCTTCTGCTGTGACTCCACCGCCACCTTTGTCAGATGGTAAGGTTATTCCACTACCCCAGTCCATACTTTGTGCTCGACTCAATCGCGGCATCCGTGAAGTGTTAGTCCAATGGGTTGGTCTTTCTCCTACCGAAGCAACCTAGGAAAATGCCCTACACTTTTAAGAGACATATCTTGAGTTCGAGCTTGAGGACAAGCTCGTTGTTGAGGAGGGGAGTAATGTTAGGGATGCTTTTATAGGAAAGCAATATAGGAGAAGGAATAGGAATGCATAAATCCTTCTAATTATTTTCCTTTATTTAGTTTCCTTTAGTTTAATATTTTGTTTCCTTATTGAGAAAGAATCTTGTTTTGATAGTTATTTAATTTTAGAATTTCTAGAATGGAAATATATAATTTGTATCCTTTATTGAAACCATTCTCTTGTTATAAAAGAGAAGGTTATGAAATAAAATGGGGCATTCAAACTTTTGCAATAAAAAGAGCAAGGAGAGTTTGGGTGGTCTCTTAAGAACAAACACCCATCGTTATCTTTCAAAATAGGTTATTCGAAGAAAAGCAGGAACGTGAACAAAGGGAATCAAAGGGATTTTCCGGTTAATCGACCTGTGACGAGATCCTATTCGCGGGAGCTTAACAGATGATCGACTGACATGCATCTAATAATTCTCTAGATAGCAAAACTAGAACTTTCCATTTCTTACAACAAAAGAAAGACCACAATTTCATCCTTTTGTGTGAAAACGATGTGCTGGAGGAAATAGAAATATATGCTTACAATTAGACCTGATTGACGAACTACTGGATGCCCAATTTCACCAAAAAGTTAAAAAAAAGTGTTGGTTCTGGTCCTAGGGATTCTCTTGTCAACAGGCAATAGAGAGCTTTAGCCACTAGGAATATAAAGCTTGTTATTGGGTTAGCAATACAGCTGGGAACTAGAAAATTACAGCTTCGTGCAGGATTCATACTGATGATCAAAACGTCATAAATATAAAATGTATGTGGGTTGATTTCATTGTCAATGCCAATACAGGACATATTCTTCTTAAATACTGGAAAGGAACTTAATGATTACTATGTGTCTGCAATCCTATCCCAGCCCCCAACAAATCAATGATAATGCACTTGAATCAAAATTCATAATTTGAAGTATGATTGTTTAGTATTTTTGTTACTTTCTGTTTATTCAGAAAATTTCAGTATTTTGTCTTGCATAAATTGTTACTGTTGCTCATGCTTTATTTCCGCAGTCATAAACCCGGTTTTTCCCGCAAATTTTGTTAAATATATATGATTTCATCATTCAGTTTTGCATACTTCCTGCGCCATATTTGATATTCTAATTTTAAGTGGTTGTAGTTAAATTATGATGGAAATACGATAGCTTTGCCCTTCAACTTGTCTATTCTCAAGTGGGCTGCTGGTACTCGCGAAATAATCAATAATGCTCAACTACCTGATGGGGTTCAATTTTATAACATTTATGGAACATCGTTTGACACACCTTTTGATGTTTGGTAAGCAACTGAACCACTCAAAAGAATACGGTTGTGATGTTGAGTTTAGGAATAGCTCATCAGTATATTGGCCTTGTTAGCTAGTTATTTGATAATTTATGCAGAACTGACATTTACATTTAATGCAGCTACGGTTCGGAGACTTCTCCTATTGAAGACTTGTCCGAAATATGCCACTCGATAGTAAGTATACTTATTGTATAAAATCATGATTTACCATATGTTATAGGGTCCTGCTACCATGAAAGTCCTCCATCTAATTTGTCCTCATTGAGCTATGCTAGCTATTATGCTTGCCATTTTCATAATTTTAAGCTATGATCCAGCCCGTCAATTTTTTTTTGAAAATTTCACTAGGATGTCATTGAGGTAGATTTCATCGATTCCTTTGATGAGGAAGGCCTAGCTTTTCATCCGTGTGTGAGGTTTCTCCATTTGATAAGTAATTGTTTGCTTATTTTTACAACTTTCAATGTGGATCCATCAAGCAATTGTTTATTCACTGATGTCCCTAAAAGTAAATGGAAAGAGTTCATTATTGCTCATTGATGTTACGGTGAGCGTGAAAATAATGCATTAATTTCCTTTCCGGTGATCATTGATTTGAGTCCTCAAAAGAATTTAATTCCATGTTCATTGATAGTACTTAACCTTGGTCTGAGTTCTGCAGTTCTCTTTGTACTATAGTTCATCCAAAAGTTGGTATATACATGTCTAATTTTTCTATGTTCATGTTGATTGTTTCGTTCCTGAAATATTTCTATTTTGTTTTGTTCTTGTAACATATCGATAACTTTTTATGGAAAATTACTTTTTGTTTTATTTGTAGTCTTCCATGTCTTATCGACTTTGGAAAGTGAGTTTCATTAACTCTAATGTTCAATATACACACAAATCATTGTGTGTACCAACATACCAATTAAACGGTTCATAGTCATTGAAGATCACATTCCATTGATCTTTCAAGCATAGCTACTTCTCAGTGTTCATACATGACATATTTCTTGTGTTTCTTCATTGTTTCAGCCCCAGTATTCTTACGTTGATGGAGATGGAACTGTTCCTGCCGAATCAGCTATGGTATACTTTCTGACATCAATCAAGTGTTTTGCATGATTTTAAGAGTTAGATGAGATTCTGCCTCTGTTCTTCTTAGATCCTTGAATCATTTGATATAATAGGATTAAAAAGAGAACTATACCAACACAAGTTTCCTGATATAAACAACACCAAAGTCACCAAATTGACCATTTGACAATTTGGGAGATATAGAATTGTAGATAGAGTCAAAATCTAGGCAACAATCTCCAAGTCTCAAGCTTTTCTTTTGGAAAGCAAGAAACGGCAAAATCAGATATAAATATATGTTCATCATTTTCTGAAAAAAAAAAAGTACTTTTCTCATACCAGAAAGGTGGTAAATGTAATTTTGCCCTTGCATATTACTCATGAACCTGAGTGGGATCAAAACTGCAGCTTCATCCTCTACTCCACTTTTATCTGTGGAGATGAGATGCCACTCAATCCAAATTGGAAACATATGGCTTGTATAATCTGTTGTCTAGTAAGTTTAGGTGTCATGGCAATGTGGCTTATTATGTACCGTATTATTTGGTTTGATGTTAAGTTGTTATCTACTGAAATTATCCTTGAATTGTTAACTGCATTACAAACTCATGAATACATCTTGTATGAACCTTTGTTGTGCTATAAATTGTACTAGGCCATTTTCTTGGATTTTCAAATTCCTTGTTTTGGAAGAAAATGTATATAGAAGTTTTCGGGAAAAAAAAAAAAAAAAAAAAACTTTTGTTCAGTTTCATTGAATCTAGAAACTGCATTTGCACAACAATTCAAAGTAAGTTAATTCGATATTTAAAACCAATGGTCCCTTAAAATTTAATCTTGGTTTCGAAGAACTATTTGAAATCATGGAATCGAAATGCCAAACTTTTAATCTCTCTACTCCAGCATTGTTTCACTCCTGCATTCAAAAATACAGAGAAATAACAGTCTTTCTATCCATTCAGGCGGATAATTTTCCAGCGGTGGAGAGAGTTGGGGTTGGGGCGAGTCACCGGGGACTTTTACGTGATAAAAATGTATTTAAACTCATCCAAAAATGGCTAGGAGTAGATCAGAAGATCAGTACTAAGCATACGAAAAGTGCTAAAGTGGTAGATGTTGGTTCAGCTCATGATGTTTGTGTATGATGATACCTTGCATTCTGTTGCAACTGGGCATATTCAAGTGGATTCTTTTTTTTTTTTTTTTTTTAAATAAAAGGTCGTATTCAAGTGTTGTAACTATGACATTGTTTTATGTGTATCCATTAAGTTCATAATGTGTGTGTCTGTATATATTATAATTACAAGGTCCAACATTAATGGTCAGTGGTTAGTTAAAATCTTTCAAGGTTAAACATTATTTGTATGGTTTGAAAATTTGTTTTCATAACATCGAAAGATATTTATCTCCACAATAAGGGGAGAAAATTTTTTATATATGTTATGGAAGCCCCATCTTGAATGTGTAGATAAATATACTAACCGTTTGAGTTAGTACATATTGGAAGTGTTTCTTTTAGGTGTTGAAAAACATTTTAAATAATTTAAAGTATTTTTATTATAATTTTTTGGTGTACTGTTTGGCTAATGTTAAATAAAATTAGTGTTTTTGAAATATTTGGAGAAATATTAGAAGATACATGTAATTTTAAGAAATGAGTTTATAAATGTAACCTGTATATAATAAGAAATGACAAAAGTATTGTTCTGTTTGGTAAATAAAAAACAATTATAGAGTTGGTAATTTGTTGTCAAAAAGTTGACATTTTTAAAATTAAATTATTAAAATTTCCCTCTCAATATCAATTTACTCAAAACAACATAAAAATTGTTTACTATGCTTTCAACTTTAGAAAAATGTATTTATCAGTGTAATTACGATGTTTAAAATTAAGACAAAATAGTTTGCAATGTTACAAAATACTTCTTCTCTTATTTTTCAAAGAATACTAACAAGTTGGGGTTATAATTTTTTGGTCCACAGATGCCACAAATTATTGGTACATTCTTTGTTTCACATTTATACTAATACACTATGTTACAATATATTTTTAATATAATTAATGTCAATTTTCGAGAACATAATCAAATCAATACCAAATACAACCCTACCTCTCCTCCCCTACACCCCCACCCCACCCCCACCCCACCCCACAAAAAAAAAAAAAAAAAAAAACTTGAAGTTTCTAAATACACTGCGTTAAAGTTACTAAAATAAATTATAATACATAATCATAACCCATTTAATAGAAAAGTTATTTTTAGTTTTACCATATATTATACTCTTATGTATTGTACCATTTTACACACATTTTCTTATTAGAAGTGATTGAACATTTTTTTTTTTTTTATTAAAAGATCAAATATTCAAATCTTATTTTTTTCTTAAAACATAAAATATAGATAAATTTTCTTTAAATTTAATATATATATTTAGAAATAAAATTGAAAAAACTCTTTAAAATGAAAAATAATGTCACTGAATTCGTTTTTAAACATAAAAAAGAGAGGTGATTTCACATTAACTTCATTTCAAGAGAGTATTCTTATAAACAAATCTCACTAAAATTATTTTTTAAAAAATCATTTAAAAAATAATTAACTAACGTTTTAGTTTTACCATGGTTTCAAAACTCGGCCGAGTACTCGCCGCTCGGCCGGTTTCCGAGCCGAGAACCCCCAGATCGGGGGGTTCAACTCGGAGACTATACGAAATCGGCCCAACTCGGGCCGACTCGGGCCAGCTCGTCGACTCGGCTCGCCCGAGTCGACCTTTTTTTTTTAAATTTTTTTAGCCAAAACGGCGTCGTTTTGGATTGGCCAAAACGGCGTCGTTTTGGCTTGGCCAAAACGACGCCGTTTTGGCGTCTGATATAAATCGCAGACAGCAGAACCTAGATCTCGGTTCTGCTGTTCTGCTTCTGCCCTCTCACCTCTGCTCTCCGCCTCCTCCCGAGTCCCGATCTGGTTCTGCTACTGGTGCGTGGTCGTGGCGTGAGTCGCGTGCAGGTGCTGCCGTCGTCTTCTCGCCGTTGCCGTCTCCGTCCGTGAGTCCGTGACCGATCGTCCTCGTCGGCTGCTCGTCCGTGAGTTTTTTTTTATGCAATTTGATTTATGTTTCCAGGTGTCCTTTCTTCTCGGAATCATACCGATATTTGTTGCATGGATATATTCAGAGTTTTTGGAATATAAGAAATCCATGTCTCATTCTAAAGTGTAAGTAAATTTTATATATCTATAAGATGTAGTGTGATCGTTTCCGTTTTACTTTTAAATATCATCATGATTTGTTTACTGTGGGGATACAGATGCAAGCATATTGAATTTCCTTAAAGCACCATGGTTTTAGTTTTCTGAATGAGCTTTTATTGGCAGCGTTATGCAATTTATTGTCCATTAAACATGGCTTTTTTGAAAATAATAACACTAAATTATCGCTGATGATGTTTCCAGCTTTATTGGTGAAAGTTGAGGAGCCAGTTAATTAATCGTTTGACTTGCTTGTCGATTTAGCTAGAGCCTGGAATAGCAGTTGGTGGCAGCCTTTTATGTGGATTGGCTTGTCAAATGTTAAATATAATGAATTGACTGACATAAATAAATTTTAATTGCACTTTGATGAAGATATGTTTTGGGTCTGAACTTAAAATTGTTGCCGAAGTTGTGAATAAGTGGCTAATCGTCCTCGTCAGCTGCTCGTCCGTGATGTTGGTTGTGTACTTGTGCTATATTATTATTTACATATTATATATGATGTTGGTTGTGTACTTGTGTTTGAGAATGAAAGAAGGATGGGAGGTTTTAAGTAGTTTAGATATGATAGATTTTTGAAGTGTTATTATTTTTTTGTATTGCTGTTTTACAGAAGATAAATATTGAAATGGGGTGTCCTTAGTAACGGGGTGCACATACCCCTCCTTATCTCCTAAACCTCCCAAACCCTAGAAACCTCAAATTTCACTGGGGTTTTGCTTCTTCGCTTTTCTCTCTATCTCTCCCCTAGAAACCGAATTAAACCAGTTGAGGATTCAGGTTTGCGGTTCCATCGACCCAAGAAAGAGCCATGTCGAGCCGTCCCGAGCTGAAAGCGCCACCCGAGATCTTCTACGACGATGTGGAGGCTCGCAAGTACACGTCCTCTTCACGTATCATCGAAATTCAGGTTCTTCTTTTCTCTCTCTCTTTTGATGTTGTGTTTGTTTTGATGATGGTGGAGATTGAATTTTGTTTTGTTTTGATAGGCCAAGCTGTCGGAGAGAGCATTGGAGCTTCTTGCTTTGCCTGATGATGGAGTCCCCAGATTGTTACTCGATATCGGTAACTCTTCCTTCACCTTTGTTGCTTTTCATGTATCTTCAATGATGTAAATATCGGTTTTGGTGGATACATTGGGGTCTAAATTTGTAGAAATATTGGTCAAAGTATGAGAAACATTGTAGCAAATGTTGTCATTTGATGATTTTTTTTTTTTTTTTTGTTTCCCTTAAATGAATGTTTGATGATGTAAATATAGGTTTTATTGGATATACTAGGGTCTAAATTTGTAGAAATATTGGTGGAAATATGACAAATGTAGATGGAAATATGAATTATGTACAACATTGGCTATATTTGTCATATTTCCACCAATATTTCTACAAATTTAGACCTTTGATGAATGTTCGATGACGTAAGTATAGGTTTTGTTGGATATACTAAGGTCTAAATTTGTAGAAATATTGGTGGAAATATATATATATCATCGAATTAGGTACAACATTGGCTATATTTGTCATATTTCCACCAATATTTCTACAAATTTAGACCTTTGATGAATGTTCGATGACGTAACGTAAGTATAGGTTTTGTTGGATATACTAGGGTCTAAATTTGTAGAAATATTGGTGGAAATATGACAAATGTAGATGGAAATATGAAATATATCACCAATGTTGTAGAGAATTTTATGGTTTTCTCATATTGGTACTGCTTCAAGTAATGTTGTATGTATTGAGTGTTTGTGATAATCAGTTATGCTAGATATCCAAACTTGAGGCGGTTTATTCATTAGACAAATTGAGTTAGAGTGTTTTATCTCTAATGAAGCTTTTGGTATGAATTTCTATCTGAAGTTTATTGTTGTATATTATGATTTCTGAGATATTGTGAACTGGATTTTTAACATTTTTAACAGACTATGTTGTCGGTTTTCTAGAAGTGTATTGTATCATTGTATGTAATGTAAAGATTCGGTTGTTGGCTTTTTACTGAGTTGGGGTATTTTTTTGTAGGTTGTGGATCAGGTCTAAGTGGGGAGACATTATCAGAGAATGGGCATCATTGGATTGGGCTAGACATTTCACTGTCTATGCTTGGTATGCAAATTTTTTAATTGAGTATGTCTTTTTCTTATTAAAATGTAAGTTGTAATATAAATCTCTTTGAAATCAAGATATTGCATTGGAGCGGGAGGCTCAAGGTGATCTCTTACTGAAAGACATGGGTCAGGTATCTACCAAGTTTTGGCTTTCATGTTGTTAGATCCTCATGTTACTACAGATAGCGCGTTATTATTGTAAATAGAAGACATGTTTTATAGTGGTTAGGGGCCTTAGGGCTAGGTTGAAGAGCATAGGGTCAATAAGTTGTTTTCATTCATGTTTTATGGTTTTAGGGCTAGGTTGAAGAGGATAGGGTCGATAAGTCATTTTCATTTGAGCAAGAAAGGGAAGGGAAGGAATTATATGGGTCAAGTCCATTTTCTTTTTCTATTCTTTCTGAATTTGTACATTTATCGGTTTCTGGGAAATGACACTGCCTTTCATTTTCCTTTATTTGCATAATGTAATATATTTCTCTTTTTCTCTCTTGTTTGTTCACTTTACCGAGGCATGTCCTTTATACAGTTCGTCTTCTGATTTCTTTTGCTCATCTCTTGCTTGTCAGGCAGTTGCTTTACCTGCCTGTTGGATAAGTTTGTGTTTTGCATTGTTTTTTCAGTAATTTTCACTCATATTACTGAACGTGCATGTTGTTGATCTTTAACTTCAATTTGGAGCTGGAGGGATCTTAAATAAGTTTACATTTTCTTGTAGGGCTTAGGATTTCGCCCTGGGGTTATTGATGGGGTTATCAGTATCTCTGCTGTTCAGGTTTGCTTTTTGCTTACTTTATCTTGATAAGTATATGGATTCTAGGCCCAACAATTGTAGAGCTGTGCAAGAGACCAGCTTGTTCATTTGGTTTTGGGTTCTAAAGTATTTTACACAGCAAAATTCTTTCACTTTTGTATAGTTTCTTTTGGATGCCCATGCTTTCCTATTGAAATAATGAACGAAAAACCAAATTATTTGTGTTTGGATACAGTTTTAAACATGTTATAACACAAAACCTTGTACCTATCAAACTGTTATTGTATGATATGTTACTGGATACATCTTGCTCATTTTCCTTTTTTGACCTTTGACTGGCTGAGCAGTGGTTATGCAATGCTGACAAGTCCTCTCATGAGCCTCGGTTAAGGTTGAAGTACGTAGTGGTTCTCTCATCATCTTTGTTTCGTTAAACTTTCGTGAGTCACAACTATCATTTAATTGTGTTGGGATCTGATCTCTCCCTCTATACACTGTTTCGATCAAATCTGTAAAGTTAAAGTCCCTTCAATATTTTTTGCATCAGGAATCTCTTAGTTTGAGTGTTAATATGTTCTGCTCAATCTCTTTTTAGGGCATTCTTTGGATCGTTGTATAGATGCCTGGCTAGGGGAGCTAGAGCAGTATTTCAAGTATATCCTGAAAGTTTAGCCCAACGTGAGTTGATATTGAGTTCTGCTATGCGAGCTGGATTTGCCGGTGGCGTAGTTGTCGATTACCCGCATAGGTATGCTAGACATGTGATATCCTGCTGTTATTATATCTTATTATTGAATTTTAGGTTATGGTTGCATAGTTATTAATATATTGTGGTACGTTATTGTCTACATCTATGTATATAAAGGTGAGGAGTGTGTGTAGTGTGTGTGTGTGTGTGTGTGTGTGTGTGTATATATATAACATGAGGGATCCCTCACTTTAGTGTAAAGCGAGGGATCACTAATGGTCGTTGGATTCAATCCAATGGCCATTAGTCATTGAAAAATAGATATAATATTAAACTTCAACTTTTTGACAAGTAACAAACACGTACGGGCACCCCTACCTACCTTGATAAACACAAAAGGGTGCCTTCCTCTCTATATACACATTTATGTCACATAAACCTATCCAGCTAAATCTATTTATTTATTTTTATTCTCTTTATCTCTCTCAGACTCTCACTCTGTCTCCATCTCTCTATGTTGATACGAATTGAATGCAACGGATATTTATTATAGATGTTTGTTACTTGTCAAAAAGTTGATGTTTAATTTAATATCTATTTTTTTTTTATTGACAATCCAACGGCCATTAGTGATCCCTCACTTTACACTGAAGTGAGGGATCCCTCATGTGAGAACTCTTATATATATATATATATATATATTAGAGAGAGAGAAAATCCAATCTAAGTCACGAGTGCTATGCCTTTTTTCTTGAGAGAAATCCTCAATGTTTGAATTGATTTTATGAAGATTGAAATAGCTTGATAGCAGTTGGAGAGAATCTCTCCTATAAAAGATGTGAATAAAGATATACAAAGCTTCCCGAATATAGGTCCTGAGATTTGTAGTGAGAATCAAAAAATTTAACAATATAGTTAGTTAACTATTTGACAATATTATAAGAAGCTTAGGGGAACAACATAATTTAAAACCAAGTTTTATGAGACAATTATGAAATCTTTTTCTTGCAACTAGAGACTAAGTACCATCAGCAATACGAATTCGTATTTTATCATTCTTGTGCTTTTATGTGGATGATATGTTGATGGTTGGTCACGACACTAGAAAGTTTGAGAAATTTAAAAATATAATAAAAAAAAACACTCATTTAGATAATGCAATGTTGGTTACAAGTCTAAATACTTTTAATACTATAAAAAAATTTGCAATTAAAGAGAGATCTCAGTAAATGCCTTGGTATGAATGATTTGGGGTTGGCTAAGCAAATTCTTGGCATGAAAAATCATCAAAAAAAAAAAAAAAAAAAAAAGGGAAGTGTTTTCAGACTATTTTCTTAGTTCACCTAATAAGAAGAATGATTCAGAGGGCTTGTTCATTATTTGTTCACATATTCTACAAGATGGATTCTCTCTAGCTTTGGGTTGAAAATTTCCAAGTAAAAAATAGTGGGTTGAAAAACTCCAAGTCAACCCATCATTTTTGACTTGGAGTTTTTCTATCAAGTTTTTTTCACCTTTTGTAAAATCAATCCAACTAATGAACATTCTTTGGGGTAAAAAAAGAGAATTGTCGTTGTCACGATCATAATTAGATTTTCTTTTCTTTTCTTTTTCTGTTTTTTTTCCCTCTCGATGTATGTTTGGAATTCCACTATAATTTTATTGTGATATAAATTAAAACTAAAGTAGTATACATTAAGTAAAAATGTGTAAGAAGTAATTTATATTTAAGAAAGCCTAAATTAATAATCCTATGGTCTCTTTCTAAGCTTGATTTTAAGTAATTATTAATTGTTTATTTACAAATGTTTTGTCTTAGGTTTAAGGATTAATAAGTAAATAGTAAATTAGGGTTTTGGCAACTTAATTGAACATTACAAATGCTTGCTTATAATATTAAATAAAATATGTTGAAAATAATTAGAAAATTCTAGAGTGAAAATTGGTTGGAAAGTGTGAGAGGCTTATGGAGGTTGTGCCTTGTGCTTCTTGCTCACCACCCTCAATTTCTGTCCTTTATGAAGAAGGAAGAAAATTGAGGCTTTCCCATAAGAAAACCCACTCAGGTCGCTCTTTGTCCTGAGATTTGCTAATTGTTTTAGTTTTCCTTTTTAATTAAATGTTATAAGCAAGTATTTATAATGTTTAATCAGATTTATGAAACCTATATCCACTATTTTTTTATTGGTCTCTTGACTTAAGACAAAGCACAGAAGGGACCTGATGTCAATATATTTTTAGGCTTCCTTAAATATTAATTAAAAATCTCTTGATTTATCGTGATTCATATTACCTTAGTCACACACACACACACAAAATTTATTTGGCGTAGGATTGTTTCACCTTTTTTGTTTAGGAATCCCAATTTACACACACACACACACACACAGAATTTATTTGATGTAGGATTCTTTCACCTTTTTTGTTTAGGAATCCCAATTTACATTATGTAAATTGGGATCTCATATTAAAAAAAAAAAAAAAAAGGTTATATGGATAGACTTAATTAGACTTAATTACCTACTTGAGGTATGAATCAACTTATTAAGTTATTGACAATTAACCCCCATTCCATTTAACAGAAATTGTTAAAATTAAGACATGGAAGGGTAATATAGTTAATTAGACTTAATTACAAATTACTTACCTGAAGTATGACCTAAAACAAGTAAAATCAACTTATTAAGTTATTAACAATTAACCCCCATTCTATTTAATAGAAACTGTTAAGGTTAAGGCATGGAAGGGTAATGTGGTCTTTTAACAATTTTTGACTACTCACATGGTTAAAGTGTGTAGTATGTAATAGATTTGACATGCAAAATAATTAAAAAATAAATTTTAGAATTGAAATATGTACAGACTAATAGAGGAAAACCAAACAACTCTTGCCATCAACCACCAAGGCAGGAACTAAACAACACTTCTAATATATATATATATATATATATATATATGCCTGATTTAACCAAACCTATTGCCTTAATCATATCTGATTTGAATGAACAAATCCATTACTGCTTATCGTTTTTTGGCAGGGTGATTTTAAGTCTTGCATTGTAGAGCACTTTAAAATATCCATGTCAAGGCTAAACATACAAAAATCATTTATATTAATAAAACATTCAATAATCCATAGCCATCAAGCATTCTTATCCAATATTGGTACTCAACCTCCATAAAACATTCATATAAAGGCTTAATCACATGTAGCAAAATATATCCAGCTTAGGTGTTCTCAAAATACAACAGATTTTGGCACCATCATTATCCTAAAATTAACATTATAATTTTCCAGGAAGAAAAAAAAAAAAAAAAAAAAAAAGAAAAGAAAAGAAAAGAAAAGAAAAGGACTTCAGCAGTATCTTAGAAAATAGTACACAAAACACCACTTTCTGTCATTGACAACAATTTACCCAGTCTAATCCCATATATTAGTAGTGCTGTGACCATTGCCTTGACTTCAATTTTTAGTATGACAAAATCCAACACAAAACATTACTTTCTACAGTTGACGGTAAATTAAATTTAACCCTTTGTATTTGTAGTGTCATTGCCTTGATTCCCTGTTTGAAAGACCAAAAGAAAAAAAAAATCAATTAATTACTTACTAACTTGATATAAACATGGTTGTGTTTTTATAAACAACATAACTACTAACCTGGTCCATGCTGAGAAGTTTTAGGTGCATTTTGGCTAAGTTGCTGACTTGAAACTCCATTTTGGTTCTGACTAGTTGTAGTTGATTGTGTGTTAGAAAATCAAAGCATCTGATTAACGATTCCATATTTCCATATGACAGATTATAACACAATTTGTTTACGTAGTTCGATCAGCCCAATAAAAAGAAGAAGTTTTCATTACCCTTGTCACACTACTTGAAGCAGAGTTGGGTAATATCCTTGTTCGTGAGTTGGATAGGAATTGAGTATTTGTTTAGTTCCGAAGAGTTATTTGGTCTTCCTTTGTTTTGTCTGTACATATTCAATTCTAAAATTTATTTTTTAATTATTTTGCATGTCAAATCTATTAAATGCTACACACCTTAACCATGTGACTAGTTAGAAATTATTAAAAGACCATATTCCCCTTCCGTGCATTAACCTTAACAGTTTTCATTAAATGGAATGGGGGTTAATTGTCAATAATAACTTAATAAGTTGATTCTACTTGTTTTGGGCCACACCTCAGATAGATAATTTGTATTTAAGTCATATATATATAATTTAGTTGGTAAGAACTAAAGAGTAATTATAATAAAGAATGAAGGATCATTTTGCTGAGGATTTAAAAAATTCCTTGGCTAATAGATGATGCCAAGTGGTGTTATTGTAAAGAAACAATAAAGAAAGTTAGATATGGATTAGGGAAGATGAGCATTGGGCCAGAAAGTGAACAAGGGGGCGAGGATTCGGTTACAAATAGAATAAATAATGTGTTAATAGTACAAGATTTATTAAACTAGAATGTTGGAACGAATTCATTTAAAAAGAGTATGAGAATCTCCAACTTATGTCAACATGCATTTTGGGTCATACACAAAACTATGCATAAAAGAAATATGTTTCTGAATTTATATCAACATACTTGTTTGTATTTGTATATCAAACCCCAAATCTAAGCATATAATGTGTAAATCAATGATTAAGCTCAAGCATTAATTTCACAAAATATATTTATTATTCTTAGTATAAAGATCCCGAACCTTAATCATGTGCTCTTTCATTTTCACTTTCTTCTCATCCTCCTTTCTCCTTCCTTTTTACCTTTCTCTTTTCTTCCTTCATAATTGGCTGAAAACTCTTCCTCTTTTTCTTTTTCTTACCTGATGGGACTTCCTTCTGATTTTCTGTTATAATTTTTATTTTCGGCAAGAATTGATGCCACTTGGCATCATCTCATTCACAAAGGAGATCTCCTTTCTCATTTTAGTAAGATAAGTCTTCATTTTATATATTTTTTAATTGATGTTCAGCTAAATAATAAATTTACTGCATAAGCATATATAAGTTATCACACAATTTTACGCTATCTATACCTATATAATTATATATACACACATTAAAACTCAAGTGTATAAACTGCAGTTATATAACTAATTGTATAACCATAGCCTAATATCCAATAATAAGATAAAATAATAACAGGGTATTGAAGATGTATGATTAGAGCAATTCTTACCTAATGGACTGCTTGTAAGAATGGTGTTAATAAGCATGTTCATTCTGTTCATTGCGCAGCTTCTCACTCCTTACATCTATCTCTTTTATCTTGCCTCAATCTTCTTGAATATCGTCCTAATAGACATCAAATTTTCGAAAAGCAACTGCTTTAGCAATATTCTTTAAATGCTAAATTCATTCGATAATGGAAACATATCTATCTGCTGGGTGACATTTTCTTCCTTGATAGTTACGTTACGTGAGAACAATTGTTTCATTGCAGTTCAAAAAGTAGAAAAGAATATCTAGTCCTCACTTGTGGTCCACCATCCTTAAACACTGAGCTGCCCAAGGCAAAACTTGAAGATGAAGAGAGTTGCTCTGATGATGACGATAGCAGTGGAGACGAAGAAAATCGAACAGTAAGTTGCCATTTCATACAATCTCTTAACTATGCAATGTTCTCTTCAGAGCTTTCATTTGGTCTTATGTAAACTGAACACTTTCTTTCCATCTTTCGTCCTGAAATTGTGAAGAAAACATTTCAGCTATAAATTCGTGTCATTACAGAGTACATTTTTTATATGTTCATATAGGTTAGCATTTCAGACAGGCACAGGCCCAGGAAGAAGCAGAAAACAACAAAGAAAGGAAAAGGCAGAGAATGGGTGCTGAAGAAAAAGGAACAAATGAGAAGAAAAGGAAATGTTGTGCCTTCGGACACGAAATACACAGCACGAAAACGCAAGGCGCGCTTTTGATACAACTTCATACCTAACCCAGGAGTCGCTCATCCATTCTTGCAGCAAAGTGCTTCAACTTACATATCGGTTGTGAGGTGGAAAACTAGTATAGAAGCATTAGTCTACTAATGTGTGAACTATTTATGGATGTTGAGGAGAAGAAATTGAAGATGGGAGGAGATGATTGTTGATGCAATTTTGGTTCAAGTTTGTTAAATTAAATTTTCTAGATTATCTGTAAAATTGATACTAGATTCTGTCACATTTGTATTTGATTACTGAGCTTTGACAATATCAAAATTTTTCAATTGGGTTTGGGCATGTAAGTTCTGCTTCTTTCTGAAAATACAAACTTTACTCAAGTTGAATTGTAGGGGAGAGTTTGATATTACTTTTTAGAAGTTAAATTAACGTAAAAGAAATATGTTTGGTAAAACAATCCAAAAAGCTTGGATTTGACGATGTAGCTGATTCGACAGCAATTTTAAGAAGCCAAGGATTTGAAATGATGAATCTTTGAAATGAAATGATTCTATAATTATTATACATTCTAACATCAACTGAGTAATAATGAATGATTGAGATGCTCCTACCATCCATACATGTTTTAACATTAAAAGCCTCCTATTCTTTATATATATATTTAGGATTTTTATAATCAGATATACATGATTTTAAAATATAAGTATTAACTAATTAAATTTATTCATTGTATTATTTTTCCTAAAACATATTTAAAATGATTATATATATAAATATTTAATGCTTTTAAAATGATGACTCACTCACTTTAAAAAATAAAGACTAATCAATTAAATTTATTTATTGCATTCGCTTCCTTAAAATAAATTCAATCTCGTATTTAATTCAAATGAGTTCTCATTTTAAAAGCATTATATATATATATATATATATATATATATGGGGCAAGATTGTGAGATATAAGTTTTGACATATTTTTTCAATAACTGGATTAAAAGAAAATTAATGGTATAGATTTAATTTTTTTAAAAAGTAAGAGAGCTATGGGAGAACTGTGTTGTACCAGGTAATTGCATTTGCATCAATTTCTCTCTCTTTATTTATGTTCTTTCCCATTTTCTCTTTCCTTTATCTATTTATGTTTTAATTGATTTTTTATTTTGAAATTTTTTGAATAATATGTTTGTTTAAACCCATACAATATGGATCTTATTTGAAAATTTATGTTGAAACTTTTGAATTCATCTATTGTTTGCATGATTTGGTTAACTAAATAAAGAGAAACGATTAAATGAAAATTAAATTAATAATTTTTATATAGTTTAAAGATAGTGATAAAGTAAGTTGAAGTGTACCACTTTAAAATTAATAACTAATCTACACAATTCAATATTTTTCTATCAAAATTTATGTGTGTGTGTGTCTCTCTATATATATAGACACACACATATAACAACACCAATTTAAATGCATGGCTTTCACTATTTCAATTGATAGGCATAGAATAATGAAAGTAAATAATAAAATAAATAAATACATAAAAAGAAGATGGTAATGAAACTATAATTTGTTACTAGATATGTATTAGAATGATAAAATTGTTTTTTTTTTAATTAAAAAAAAACAAATATAAGGAAACCATTACGTCAATTAAATACATTGTATTAAACATATGGTCACAAAGGATAAATCTTTTTAATTTCATTTAAATAAATAAGAGATTGACATGTTTATCTGGTAGTTATTTGATCAGCAAAAACTATAAAAAGAGAGAAATTAAAACAATAAAACAATTGAACTGCACAAGTTATAATTATTTGAATTCATTGCTAAAAAAGAATAAATTTCATGATTTATTGTTCCATCTTAATTCTTAAGTTAACTGTAACTCTAAAACTATTATATGATATTTTTATTCAATTATTTCTACCGGGACCTACTTATATTTAACACCATAACGATGAATACGACTAGATATGGGCTCCCACAAACAGAAGAAATTAGCTACTCCAACTAATGAAAAAAACTTTATTCTTACTCTTACATTTTGTTAAGCAAAATGAGACTTAAAACAACTCATCAAAGAGGGGGAGCCACACAACTATCTGTACCCAATAGTGGCGTGTAACATTTTCGTTAAATTATTTATTTTTTTATTTACTTTTGATTTACAACACCACCTAATATCAGATCAGATGGTTGTCTTAACCTATAAGTATCTCAAATGAACATGCAGCCCGAAAATTTATTTCCAGGACATGAGAGGATGACCCACACTAAATCATGAAAAAATTGTCACTATATTAGGTGGATGGTGAGGGTTGAAACCCACCTCCTCGGTTAAAATTTCTATTATTTTTCCAGTCAAATAAAACTTATGAATATCGATTTATGTCACTATATGTAACCACAACAATTAATGACAAATTTACAAGACATAGGCATATTAGCTTACGAGGCTAGATTGTTTTAAACCCACGATTAGTCAAACACTTGTCTACTCAACTTCAAAGTCAATGATTTCCTTAAAACAACTGTCACTTGTTCTTTTGAAAATTGAAAGCTACAATAATACCAAATTGATCACAATATGTTATTCAAATGTAGGGTGGATTAGGATAATGCATAGCATTTAGCTATGCTCATTATCACAATTGAAAAGTTAAAGCCCAATATAAAGATAGTGTTAAGGCCCATGCATGCTTCTTCCTATACCCAGCCCTTTGTGTCCATAATTGCTTCAAAGCATCAATATGTAATAATTGGTAGAAGCTTCCAAAAGCACGTAGAAAATAAAAATTAAAATTAAAACAATAATTTTTAAAAAAATATACTCACTAACACTTTAAGATATCATTTTAAAATCTGGTTTGAGATAAAATCTGAGCTTGAAATATTTACTTTACTACAATACTTTGGTATTGTTTCTATGAAAATTTATAAACTGGTTTGTTAGATCCAAAAGTTTCAACCAACGATTTCAAAAGATCTAATCAATTAGACTATCTCCACGATGCTCATCAAGATTGCTATAGAAGAAAAATGCATTTTACAAACACTCAAATATCACTTAGATATAATTTGGTTCTTAGTACTTAACAACCAATCAACTAATACTTTGATTTAGAAAATGTCCAATAAAACCAAAACACTTTTATTATCATTTAATGTGATTGGATGATAGAGCATTCACTCAACATGTTAATGTCCTAGAATTGAGTTGTTGCATTACATGTGATATTTAAACAAAACACCCCCCACCCCTCCCCCCCCAAAAAAAATTACGCACTACTTTTTATCGATTTGGTTGGTTTGGTTTATCTGTTTGATTGGTTTAAGCTTCAATAAAAACATCAATGATTTCAATTTCTACTCAAAGAAAAAAAAAAAGAAATAGTACAATATTAATAAGTATATGTTGACAGTAAATAATTAGCTCAAGATATAAGATAAATATAACAAGCAATAGATTAAATTAAGTTATAGCAAGAAAGGGTCCACATATATGATTGTGTGTCAACAAACAAAATAAATTCAATTTTGTAATTTATTTTGTTGATTTCCTTCCATGGTTTTGCCTGCACACTTCACAGATTATCCTCACACTTTTCATGCTTTGCATTGTCGATTAACAACATGCAAATATTGTTAGGGTTATATGTCCTAAAAGCTTGTAATTTGTAAATATTTAAATTAAATAATAAATAAAATATATTTATTTTTATATGCATTTATGAAATGTTTGCTTCATACAAATATCATGTAACATCCATGATTACTTATGTAATCTTAAACTAAGTATATAAGTGTTATATACAAGAGGATTTAGTTTGACATCAGTATTTAAAGAGTCCGTAGAAATCAAACAAAACTGGGTACTTTGCTTGTGGCAAATCTACAGTTGTGGTCCATTTTGTATTTGATGCGATGATCTTATCCGGGATCGTTCATTTGGCGACATGAAAATTGAGGCACCTTATATAATAGAGATTATATAGGACTGGACTATGATAAAATGAATTTCTTATTAATATCCATTAAAATAAAGAAATTCATATTTATATATGGATTGATCTTAATCCTGAGTGTTTTATGGACTCCTATTTGTTGAGTTATATCTTTTAATTTACATGGGTGAGACTGTTATAGATATACGGTCAATAAACTTCGTACTTTGGAGATGTGATTTAATAAATGGCTGGGAACATTTTACACAATATTGGAATCCAATCATTCTTACGAGAAGTAGATGAGTAGTTCCCTTTAAGTGTTGATTCGAGTCTTGAACAATAAGAGCACTCAACTTTCTGTTTATGAGCAAACAGAAAGATAAATTCATAAGTTGTTATGAATATATTGTTCATTAGATAATCAATGGTACTTATTGGAATAAGATATAATTAGAGAGGTATAACGAACTTTAATGACCTACCTCTAATTATGAACTACTTGTGGAGGATCGAACTATATGAAATGATTAAATCGATGGACACTGAAAATTCAGATTGTGTAAAACATCTACAATTTTGAGAGTGCAACCTTGGGTTTTTAGTGGAGTTGTTATATGTATTTTTCAATTAAAGAGTTGTTGTATGTATTTTTCGGACTCATTAAATGGGCTGGTAAAAGCCCAGTTTAGGCTCAATAGAAGGCCCGATAAAGTCAACCCAATCAAAGGCCCATATTCCAACCTTAAACCCAGCGAGCTCCACAGCTCGCCCAGTAATCTTCTCAGCTCGCAGCAACAAGCTCGCCTCACAGCCAGATCATAGCTCGTTCTACAAACCGCCTCATGCGTAGCTCGTTATGCGAGCTCTAGCTCGCAAACCGCCATAGACGACAGCTCGCTCAAGAGCGTAATAAATGCAGTATCTTCCAGAAATTGGCAGTTGCCTAATCCGATCATGATTCTCTCATCAAATATGGCAGTTACTCAATCAAACCGTGATTCCTTCATCAGATATGGAAGTTTATTCAAATTCAAATTCAAATCAACCTTATCTCGAGATAATTATGACAATTTCCTGATATTATTCCAACCGAATAGGAATTTTAATTAATTTATGATTCCCTTCCTGATTTTTCTGATTTTATTTAAATCATTTGGAAAGTGTAATTAATTCGAGATTCCTTTCCTGTTTTGTTGCAACCAGAATTGTAACGCCTCTTTTCCTATAAATAGGAGGTTAAAATCATTGTAACAAGATCGGAGAATAATTAATAATATACTGTCATTCTGCAGAATTTAAGAGATTGACAGTCGTGGATGTAGGTCTATTATTGCTGAACCACGTAAAAACTTTGTGTTCCTCGTTTTATTCTCGGTTCTTGTCTGTGTTCTTTCTTGGTATTTGTGCTTTCTCACATTGATTGCAGACATTGGGCATTAAATACTCGTCGACTGAAATCCAACATCGACAAGAGTTTAATTAATAATTCCGATATTATTGGAGCTCAAATTATAGGTCCATTTGGTCCCCTTGCTAGCTCACAACCACATAAAGAAATAAATGAAAGAATATAATTGGATTGTTCAATTATTAATGTCACATGGACATGTTCACGAATTATTTAAATAATTTGATTATTTAAATATATGTAATTATTTAATTAAGTGTTAATTATTTAATTATCTGTAGAGATTATGGGTTCAATTTTTAATGGTGTCATTAAATTATTTATGATTTAGAATCATTTAATTTAATGAAAAATCTTTTAATTAATGAAAATAGTAATTTAATTTAATTGGAATTAGATTCCATATTAAATTGAATTAAAGAAGTTTTAATAGGAATTAGATTCCATATTAAATTAAAAGTAAAGAGTTCTTGACTAATAAGGAATTTGATTCCATATTGGATATGAACTATGTTTTCTAATTTAAATAGGAAATTGTATTCCTTATTAAATTGAAAAACTTTAACTTACCATTATAAAACGGTGTTTTATGTTGGTAACAAAAAAGTTAGAATTTTTTGGCTACTTGAACCAAAAACTTCCATTAATTAAAAACATCAAATTATTCCATCTCATATAATAATCTTTTATAAAAGATTTCGTGATTTGATTCTTCAAGATTGTGCTCACATACAGTTTCTTTTGTGAAGAGTCATAGCAAGGAAGATCGAGTGGTGAAGAATTTGCGAATCAAAAGGGATCAATTCAATATTCATGCAAGGTAAGATTCGATCTTAATAATTTAATTATTGAATTGTTATTACTAGCATCGATCGGGTATGTTTTTGTTATGAAAAAATTTTTAAAATCCACATTTCCGCATTAAATCCAAAATCAATTTTTTCCTTCAGATATTCACTTTAAGCAAGAAACTCTGAAAGTTTTAATTATCCAACTTGAAGAATGCATTTTATTAATTGTTTTGACATGTAAACAATATTACAATATACAAAAAATAGTAACAATTTGTTGCGGTTAAATAACATTTTCTAAATCATTACAACTTCACAAATATTTTGCATTCTCTTCCTAAATCATTTTGTAAAAAAAAAATAAATAAATAAAATAAAATTTAACACCCAACAAGTTTAAGGTTAACATATCAAGATTAAACATTATATGTACGATTTATAAACTTATTGTCGACGGTGAAATCTGGTCGACTGAAGTTCAAAACTCAATATCTGCAATTAAGAAAAAATAAGACAAAAACTAGAGAGAAACAAGAGAAAGAACAGAGATCACATTGGCATTTTTATGTGGCTCGGTCAGAACGTTGCTACGTCCACGACTGTGCTCTCTGATAATTTTGGCAGAGTCACAATATATTATTTCTCAATCTATGTTACAATGAAATTTCAGCCCCTATTTATAGGGAGGGGAGTTACAATTTGAATACAAATAAAACAGAGAATAATCATAACATTAATTACACCTTCCAAAATAAGTTAGCATCAAATCAGGAGTTGGTTCCACTAAATTAAGGATTAACTCTATCAATATTCGAATTTGAATTTATTTCTAATTCTGGTAAAAGAATCACGATCAATTTGAGTTGTTACCTTTCTGAAGGATTTTCTTATCAAGCTGTTCAATGTGCGAGCTAGAGACTGCCTTGGACGACCTTGAGTTAGATCCTGCTTTGCGCAACGAGCTGTGCATAGAGCGAGTTGAATAATATTGGCTAGCGACCTGAGAGTAGTAGTGGCAATGCGAGCTTGTCCCTGTGAGCTGAAGAGCTCGCTCGGGCTAGGTGTTGATGAATTGGGCCTTCGCTGAAGGGTCACTTCATTGGATCAGCTTATTGGGCTTGTACTAGGCTTTTACCAGCCTATTTGTGCAATCCGAGATATACCCATAACATTAGTCCCCCAATTCTCAGTGCGTTTTGCGAACTGAGAGCTCGAGCCCGCTGGTAAAAGTTGACATGCCATGTCTTGTCATCCCGCATCTCTTCAAATTCTATCCCATCACTTTAACACGTGGCGACGGTTCAAGTGATAACTCCCTTGGTACATCTTGTGCCATGTGCATTTATAATGCCCATATTTTTCAACTGACGACCTATGATTACAAAAGCCGTAGTTCGCACTGCACCGTTGGATTTGTGACGGTTACGCAACTCCTAAATCGAACGGCTAGGGCGTGGACTCTACCACCCCTATAAATATGTGGAACCCTTTCATCTTCTTTTTACTCTGTCATTTTCGATTCCAGCCGCCGAATCACCTCTTTTCTTCTTTTTCACTCCATACTGCTTCCTCGCATCAGTTCTTCTTAGATTTCACATTCTCGTCAATCAGATTCTTCATCTTTTGGCAAGGATTCACGGTAAGTTTTATTTCTAACCTTCGAGCTTTTGGTTTCTTGGTTTGCTTTCCGCTGTTTAAGCACATTTTTTTTTTTGTTTAATTTTGGGTTTGAATCTGAACGCTTCATGTTTCTGACGTTGAACGTTTTATTACTGATTGTGACTTTTCATTTCCTGCTGATTTGATCTTGTTGCTTGTTTATTTGTGACTCGATTACCGTTTGTATCTTTTAGCACATGCGAGCTGTAGGATGAGATATCCGTAAGTCATTAGCTCTAGGTTGTTTCCTTGTAGGTTGAGCCCCTCATAACTTGAGCGATCTGTGTGGTGTTTACGATCTGTAGACTAAGAAGCCTCTTAGTAAGAAACTTATAAATTTTGGGCATGGTCTGATGACAATGACCTAACTAAACCCTTTCATGTGTAGATGTCTTCAGGTCGCGCACGCCAATCCTATAGAGTAGGAGACAATGATTCATCCATCTCAGAAGAGCTCGTTACGGGTGAAGTACGCACTATTAGGGGAGCGACTTCTCAGAGTGGTGAGGTCACTAAAAGGCTTACAGCTCTGGCAGATCCCTAAAATGACTCGTTACGCCATTGAGGAGTGGCGACCACGTGAGGTGTTTATACACCAAGCCTCAAAGATATCATACAACGAGATGGAGGGAATTGTTTTGTAGTATCACCTTCCTAAGAATACTGCTTAGTGTCCCCAAAATCCAGTGACCATGCGTCTTATCTTCCCTCGGGGTTCAGCGCCATTAGCATTCACTATTTTAAGCACAGACTCAGATTTCCGGTCCCTGCTTGCCTTATTGATTTCTTGAATAAGCTGAAACTTAGCCTCTTTCAGTTAACCCCGAACTCTTACTCGTAGCGTATATTGCTGGCCTTAGTCTTCATCAGGAATGACCTTCCTCTCCTAACTCCAAAAATCCTGAGTCACCTCTATAATATTAAAGGTGCCAGTGACATAAAAGATGAAATGCGAGATGAAATCTACTATCTCGCAACTTGTCAATCAGACTATAAAAGTCTCCTGCTTTAAGGTGATGCAAAGAGCAAGTCCAACGTAAGAGACTACAAATCTAGTTGGTTTTACATCTCTTGCCATTCCCTCGAGCAACTTAACAACTTCACTTTTGTTCTAAGTCCAAGTAGATAGAAGGGAAAACATCTGCGAGTTGAAGACTTTTTTTTTTAGCGAGCTAACATTCTTCGTTTTGCAAACTTGAAACGAGATAAACTCATTCTCAGTAACGAGGAGGAAGAGATTCTCAAGGCGCTTATAGATTCAAACGAGATAATACTTAGCAACACGTTTGACAACGACCTCCTCAGGACCTATAAGCTAGCTCCTCCTCTTGACAACGAGCTAGCGGACAACAAAAGAGACATAGGAAGCAGGAAAGAGTTTGAGCTCGCTTCCGTGTTTGAAACAGCTGGTGAACTAGAGGCCGCTTTTGCTTCCCAAGCAATTCCAGCTCCTGCTTCCTGACATATCCCAAAGATGGTGAAACTTCTCTTGCAACAGGCTCATTCAAAACGCCCTGTCCAGCCCGTAGCCCCTCCAGCTACTGCTGGAAAGGTTCCTCCAAAACGTCCCGTCTAGCCTACAACCCCTTCAGCCGCTGTCCCTAGCAAGGTGCCCCCCTCGGTATCAACCGTAGATCCTCCACCAGCCTAAGTCCCCACCTCGTATCTAGAGATGGGTGAAGTTCAATCTGAAACCCCTTCTTGTGAGACTCAAACTGGTTCCAACGAGGGTGGAAAAAGAAAGTCCATGTCCAATCTATCCTCAGTCAAGCGACGTCGTACGAACAAAGGTAAGCAACTAGAGGTCATAGAGGTCACAGAGAGAAGAACCGTACCACTAGTTGGGGCTCGACCTGAAAGTGGACCCGGAGGAAAATACTTGAAATCCCTCCTTTATTGCTGGCCCGAGGTCATGGTAACTCGTGCTCGTCATTTGGATAGTGAGAATTTGTAGGGTGAGGACTTAACTAACTACATAGCTCGTTATAGGATATTGGTGACTGATGTTTCCCTTTACCTTTCTTGCCTACTTATTTGGTCAAATTCTAACTTGTTGCATTTTAGGCCATGCTGGGGGCAACGAAGCAGAGGTAAGAGATTAAGTCTCTTGAAGATAAGAAAAGAAAGCTTGAGGACGAGCTGAAAAAGATAGCAGACGAGCTTGCGTTCATGGCTGCGGAAGCTGAAAAAGCCAGAAATTCAAAGCAAAGCCTTCTAGTCAAATTGAAAAACACTGAGGAGGCCAAAAAGGAGGTCGAGGATGCTCTGACTTGTGAAGAGAGTGGTCATGCACATTCGAGGTCGCGCTTCACTGTCGAGCTCCACCAATTTGAAGAGGAATTGAGCAAGGCAAGAAGCGAGCTGAAGAAAGTCTTGCCACGAGCTAAAGCTGTTGAACAACAAATTGAGGTTGTAGTGCTAGCTATGACTACTGAACGTCATGCAGAGGCCGCTCATATAGAGGTTGCTGTTCTTATAGAGAAAGTTGTCAGGGTCAAGGAAGAGACGGAGATGCAGGTCATTAGGGCTAAAGAGGAAGCGAAGTCAGCGACTTGCAGCAATTTCCTCTTCACTCTGTGGGAAGCTCACCTTGAGCTAGACTTCTCGCTCTTTGGTAAGGAAGGACTCTCAAAGGTGGAGAGATTTAAGACGGAAGTTGCCTCATCTCCGATCGTTTCAGATGCGCTTCCTCTGACAATGGAGATACCTAATAGGACCTTTGATGATTGGGTCATGGAGTCTGTAGACACAACCTTCAATAATATAGCTCTCCACTAGTCAGCCCCTCATGACGAGTAGCTTGCCATATTGAACTTTCTGGTCTTTTGAATTCTCTTTTGATTACTTTGTTCACCTTAATTTGCGGGGTTTTTGTAATGAATTTTCTGAACTCAATTATAATGAAATCATCTCGTTGCATTTGAGTTTGTTTGCTTTACTTCATTTGATGTTTCATGTTTTTACTACATTTTTTTTCCCTAAGTTTAGGAATTCCCTACGAACTGAAAAGTAAACAATTTAAACAAGATGATAATAAAACCTGGCCTAAGGTCGTGAGGCTATTGATTATGATAAGTTGTAATTCACATATCATTACTTTGTCCAAAGATAATTCAATAGAACATAATAAAATTATCACAAGTTGGGTAGTGAATTGGAACCTTAATTACCTTGTTGAGATGTTGGCAATTTATGCAGGGGGTCATAACCTCACCTACAATAGCGATGTGTTTTGCGAGCTATGTAGGAGGTCATAACCTCGCCCACTATAGCAATATTTTTACGAGCTATGCAGGGGGTCATAACCTTGCCCGTCATAGTCATATTTTTGCGAGCTCTGTAGAGGGTCGTAACCTTACTTGCCATAGCGATATTTTTGTGAGCTGTGTAGGGGGTCGTAATCTCGTCTGCCATATCGATAATTTTGCGACCTATGCAGAAGGTTGTAACCTCACCTACTATAGCGGTATTTTTATGAGCTACGCACGAGGTCGTAACCTTGCCTGCTATAGCGATAATTTTACGAGCTATGTAGGGGGTCGCAATCTCACCTGCCATAGCGATAATTTTGCGAGCTATGTAGGGGGTCGCAACCTCGTCTGTCATAACGATAATTTTGCGAGCTATGCAGGGGGTTGTAATTTCGCCTGCCATAGCGATATTTTTGCGACCTTCATTTCTACCATTGTTCATTTTCTTCGATTGGTTGGAACTACCCGCTTCATTCTTCTGATTAGACTTCTTGGGATCGAATGTCTCATCCCACCTAATTTCTTTCGTAACTCACTCACAAAACTCTCTTAGGTCCCTTACTACAGACTTGTACATACTCTCGTACAACTTCCCATCTTTACAAAGCCCGGCTGAAATCGCAGTTAAGACACTTTCATCTGATGGGTTCTCCACATTGGCGACCTCGCGTCTGAATCTAGTGATATAATCCTTTAACGATTCATTCTGACGCCGAAAAATGGTGGCCAGATGACAAGATGATGCGAGCTATCTCCTCAGAGCCCTACAATCTTCCCAAGTTTCTATGCTGCGAGCTGAGAGATTTTTGAACTAGGTCCACGAAATATCCCCTAGGGTAGCTGGAAATACGTGGCACTTAACCAGCTAGTTGTCTGTCTGAAGATCCATTTGGACATTGAATGTATCCAGATGGTCGTAGGGGTCGATGTCTCCATTGTATTGTGGAATGCTGAAAAACTCAAATTTGGGAAGCAGAGGTTGTGTTTCGATCTCTCTGATAAAATGAGTCATTTCTCCATAATGGTCACGTTGGTCTGGGGCGTCAGGTCACGCTTCAAGCTGTTGTATCCTTTGAATGAGCTTTTCTATTTGTGGATCCTGTAGCCTTTGTCCCACTCCTGTACCCGCGACCTAAGGAGCAGCGATTCGGCACATACCTCTAACTTTCCTTGAGCGAGCCACCGGCTCGGTGCGACCCTGTACGTCGTTGATTATCTACCTCATCTTCTTCATACCGAGATGCAACTTGAACTCGATCATGACCAGCTTCCACACGACGGCTTTCATCCTAACTAACTCTAATTATTAAGCTTGCAGGACGCACAACTTCTCTTTTTTCACGGGCTTGGCAACCTCTAGCTCTAGAGCCGAGTTAGAGGAGCGAGCTGAACTAGTAGGTCGCAACACTTCTCTTAATGGTCTTTCTGGTGTTGGCACTCCCTTTTCATGCTGCTGATAAGCTTGTCTCGGAGCAACAGCCTTAAGTCTGGGCACGTTTTACGTTTGGGCCTGTACTAGTGCATTTATTGCGTCCGCAAGTTGCCGAACTGTATCTTCTAGTGCTTCCTACCGCTGATGCCATACTTGAAATTCGTCCCCTACGGGTACCATTGGTGTTGATTGGTGAGGGACTAGCAGGGGCATGCCCATAGTAGCGCTAATTACAGGGACATGAGATGTGCCTGCTGTGGGTAAGGATGTATCCTCCATTGGTTGAAAATTACATTGCTGTTGATTCATCTGATTTTCTGGTACGTTAGCTGCTGTGTCTAAACTCCTAATTGTTCTTCCTCTTGCCATGACTGTAAAAAAACTCAAGAAAATTGCAGTTTTGCCCTCTTTCTAGTGCTAAAATGTTGATAGTGAAATCTAGTCGACTGAAGTTCAAAGCCCAATACCTGCAATTAAGAAGAAACAAGACAAAAACAAGAGAGAAACAAGAGAAAGAACAAAGATCACATTGGTATTTTTACGTGGTTTGGTCAAAACGTTGCCTACGTCCACAACTGTGCTCTTTGATAATTTTGGTAGAGTCATAGTATACTATTTCTCAATCTATGTTACAATGGAATTTCAGCCCCTATTTAAAAGGAGGGGCGTTACAATTTCAGTACAAATAAAATAAGAAATAATCATACATTAATTACACCTTCCAAAATCAGTTAGCACCAAATTAGGAGTTGGTTCCGCTAAATCAGAGATTAACTCTATCAATATTCAAATTTGAATTTATTTCTAATTTTGGTAGAAGAATCATGATCAATTTAGGTTGTTGTCTTTTTGAAAGATTTCGTTATCAAGTTGTTCAATGTGTGAGCTAGAGACTGCCTTGGAAGACCTTGAGTTAGATCCTGCTCTGCGCAACGAGTTATATATAGAGCGAGCTGAATAATACTGGCTAGCGGCCTGAGAGTAGTGGTGGTAATGCGAGCTCGTCCCTGCGAGCTGAAGAGCTCGCTTAGGCTAGGTGTTAGTGAATCGGGTCTTCGTCTACTAGGTCACTTCATTGGATTAGTTTATTGGGTTTCTACTAGACTTTTACTAGCCCGTTTGTGCAATCCGAGATATACTCATAACACTTACTTCCATAATATTAAAAAAAAAAAAAAACACAATCCTACATCAAGGAAATTCCTCACATATGTTTGTAATATGTATATGATAAGATTTGATTCCCTCACTACAAAACATACAATGCATACCAATTTCTTTGAGTTAATTATATGTTAATCTGACGTTAATGATCATATGGAACAATTCAAAATGGAACTCGGACTTCTATTATCTGTTAAGAAATTAAACAATTGAAAATGGAAGTCGGACTTCTATCACAAGAGGAGTGAATATGCCGTCGACACATTTACGTTAAGAGGAAATACATTTTCTCTCTCTTTAATCTTTGTTTCGTGGAGTTATAATATATAATTATATAGCTTAACTATAATACATATATCCTTCTGGAAAGCTAATGAATCGAAGAGTTTAAGTGCAGAGTCCAAGTCAAAAAGGTTTGAATCCCAAACAAGAGTTTCGAAAACCCTAGCTAGGTAGGGTTTTGGCAATATCATTAATGAATTAAAATTATAGATTGAATGAAAAGTTCCCCCCACCCCCCCAACCCCCCAAAAAAAACGAGGGCGGGACAGAGAAGAATGAGCATTCCTAGGACTTGTTAGCTTGTGAGATATGATTCTATTTGAGATGACAACAGACACAGACACGCATGAACCCCATCTTTTTCTTTATATTTTACTATTACCTTCCTCAATTTAATTTACCATCTACAGCCAGACAATTCAGCCCAAATCCCACTCTATCTCTCTCTTTCTAGCTTCTACATTATAATTACTTCTTTGATAATAAGGGTTTAATGTTTGTTTGGGAGTGTGAATTGTGATTAATATATTTTGATTTCATATAAACGGTTTACTAGAAGTCTATAACTTTGGTAAGAACATATACAATTTGGAAATAAAAAAATTATTTGAGGGGAGTTACAAAAAAGTACTTGACTGACACTCTTTTAAAAAATATTTTTAATATTTAAGATTTAGTTAAGTACTTACTGGTATATTAGTGCTATATCATCATAGCTCATAGAAAATCAGATTATACCTTTACAACTAACTGTAATATATTGGTATATAATATCAACTGAGAAATAGATTAGTAAAATTATTGAACCCATAATTAATAATTAAAAGAAGACTTCTTTGAGATATATATATATATATATATGCATGTATTTGTATGTATATATAAATTAATTAATAGTTTTAGTAATTCATATTGTTTAGCTAAGTTATCACCAATGAGTATAATAATATTACTATAACAATTATCAACAGAATTGTATTCATACAATTGATTGTGGTATAAATTTTGAAAATTACCACCCAAAAGTATTATTTACTCACCCAATTTATAAGTTCACCCATTTCTAAAATTTAAAACTTTGATCACTAATATAATCACTCATTCAAATTCCAACAGTTACCTTATTATATAATGAATTCATTTATTTTCCTATATTGTCTTTGTAAACCTAATGACCATTGAAGATGGAATTAAAGTACAAGTAGGGGCCATCAAATGGAAAATCAAGAAGGCGTTGTAGATGATGTTGCATTTAGGACTTGGTAGATATGAATCTTAATTCTTCAATTTTCAACTAGGTTATGGTTAAAATTTGAATAAAAATATGCATTTCATGAAAGTTAGTATTTTTTTTTTTTTTTTAAGATAAAATTCATTCTGTTAATCAAGGAGGCATATACAATGTCTAGGTATTCATCTAGCAACAATTCCTCCACCAGAAGAGGATGGTCCTTCATTCTAAAACAGCATTTATGGACTTAGGGTTTTAGTTCCTCAAAAAAAGAGATTCTTTTTCTTTAATTTGATCATTGGAATAAAATTAGGGTTTCATAATCCATGAATATGAATTAATGGTTGAAATCGTATTTTGATTTATTAATTAAATTAATTTATCTTTATTGGTCTTCTTATTTAGGGATACTATTGTAATCAAAATTTCTGATAAAATATATCCAAATCATATTAATGGATGGCAATATCAGCTCCCATCAATAAAATTGTATAATTTATTTTAGATACCGTCTATGCTAGTCGTAGATATTCAAGTCTGGATCATTATCAAACTAAATAAGGACTCTTTACTACCAAATTATGTTGAGTGGTAATATATATATATATATATATATATTACCAACTAATACATCAAAAGTATTTATATCTAAAATTGCATTTTACAAAAACAATAATCACACAAATTAAATGTTGAATTATGACTGCAATTAGCATGCATGTGTACTTTTATAACAAAGAGGAAAAAGAATATTGCAAATTAAAACCTTTAATTAATATAATAATTAAGGTATAAATATTGGAAGACAAAGCATGGGTTGGACTTAGGACTCTTTTCTTCATCATCTTTAATAAAGTTTTTTAATTTCTTGGAAACCCACTTTGTTTCTTTCTTGCATGGATAAGGGTGAAAATTTTGCAGAGAAAGTGAGAGAGGGGTAGAGAGAGAGAGAGTGAGAGTGAGAGTGGCTGATCAATTGGCAATTTTCATTCATGTGTTGTTGGTAAAGAGGTTCTATTGCCAAGAAGGCACGGGTGCTCCGCTGATTTCTCCAATGCAATCCCAGTTCCCACTGGCATTTTGCCTTTGCTTTGGTTTCCTCTCAATAATTTATAAAATTATAAATATATTCTTGATTTTTGTGCTTTTATTTTTATTATATGATCTTCTACATTTTTAATTTAATATATTATTTTTTATTATAATCAAGTTTTTATAATCAAGTATATGTGCTTTGAATAGTATACGTATATGTGTGTGTATATGCACTTTCCCAATAGCAAACAAAATGAAGAAGTATAAAGTTCTTTCATGCACCCCCCCTAGATTTATATTATTACTTTTATGCTTTGGTAGTTTGACTGCGAAAGACAAAAGATCATCATAGTTAAATTGACACAAACCATTAATTATTAACACTAAATGGAAACCATTTGTATGGTCTCATTTTCATAAGTGGACCAGCAGAATCCTCCATTATCATTTGAGCTCTATCAAAGATCTCGTGGGACTTGAGCTCCTTATCGATAATATATCATGAAGTTGTACTTTCTAGTATTTTTATCATTATTCAAAGTAAACATTCAAGATCTACTGATCCTTTTAGCTTCATAGTAGAGAAATGAATAAGAAAAATGTAAATTATGCATGAAGCAAATCGATATATTGGATCGAGACACCTGCATATATAGCTTTATAGGAAGTTACACAGAGATATATATATATATATATATATATAATATATAAAAAAAAATTTGTTGTTCATTTATATTATTTCATGTATCCATAGTACTCAAGCAACAACACCACACATAAGACCAACTATGAGATACAAAATTTGAGTCAAACAACAATTTATAACTTTTAACTTCAAACTAAAGTCTTTCTTTCTCTCTTTTTTTTTTTTTTAAATTTTTAAATTTTTAAATTTTTTTATTACAACTTAAAACTGAAGTCATTATGGATTATTCAGGATTCTTGAGATGGGATTCAGTCAGTGAAATTAACTAGCAACTCTAGTCGGTGCATGTTTTTTATTTACTTTTATGTCAGACAAAAAGAGAATTATAAACAATATATGTTTTCCTTCTCTTTTCTATTTGTTGCCAGAAGTAAATCTAGTCGGTGCAGCGAAACTTTGAACGTCAATTGTCAGCATGTATATGCGGGGTGAAAATGCATTTTAGCGTGAATATTGCAATATTTTTTTAGATAAAAAGAAAAAAGAATTTATTTCAAAAAAAAAAAGAAAAAAAGAAAAAGAAATTGAAAGAATTAAATCTTAAAAAGTTCATCGTTTGAACTTTGAATGCAGCTTAAGATATCCTGTTTGGTGTGATTTTTCATATCTGCTGCAACCATCGTTTAAGACCATGTGTGAATTTGAGAATCACTGACTATCAAGAAGCGACTTGGGCTTCGGCTGATCCTTCTCTTTGAGTGGCTCCACTAACCTTGCGAGTTCCACTTGAAGACATCTGTGTAAAAGAAGCATGTTCAGGTCGCGGCAGACAGATTATTAAAATACTAAAATCTTTCTAAGTTTCCTATTTTTCAGATCATTCATATAATGGGGGGCTCGACCTATGGAGAAACGATCTGCGAGCAAGCAGTCTACAGGTGCCTAATCCGACAGTTAGCATGTATAATAGGCCACAAACAGTAATCAGATCGCAAATAAATATGCCACAAGATCAAATCAACAGAATTTGAAAAGTCGTGTTCAACAAGAAACTCAGAACAGCGAAGATTCAATAACAACATGACATATTCAAACCATTTAGACATAGTAATGGCAAAGACTCACCAGCAACAATACGATACATTCAAGCCGTTCATGTAGAAAACAAAACGCAAGCACAACGCAACATGAACTCAACAAAATAAACCAAAAAACTGAAAGTTTGAAGTAAGAAATCAAGAGGTTTTACCGTGAATCTCTGATGAGAGTGTAAGGACGGCGACTGAAAGTGTTGATCTCGTGAAAAACCAGTGAGTTTTCTGAACTTGGTTGCTTGGTTGCTTCGAGAGAAAATGACAGATGAAAAAGAAAATGAAAAGGCTCCACCAGTTTATATAGGTGGACAAGCTCGAACCCCAGCGGTCGGATTTTTGTGTTGTGTAACTGTCATTAATCCAACAGAGCAGCGCGAGGTACGACTTCGTAATCATGTAGCCGTTAGTTGAAAGACGTGTGCATTTAATACGCGTGTAAGGGACGTGCCAGCGTCGTTTCAGTTACCTCCTGCATGACCGCCACGTGTCAAAGCTGATAAGACAGAATTTGGATGGGCGGGAAAACGGTAATTCAAGTTGGCTTACCAGAGAAGCTAGCTTTTACCAGCGAGCTCAAGCTCCCAATTCGCAAAACAAATTGAGAGTTGGGGGGCTGATGTTATATGTATTTTCTGGATTCATTAAATGGACTGGTAAAAGTCTGTGAAGGCCCAATCAAGTTAGCCCAAATGCAAAAGCCCATCAGACGAGACCCATATTTCAACTCCAAGCCCAGCGAGCTCTATAGCTCGTCCCAATAATCTCTTTAGTTCGCAGCAACGAGCTCGTATCACAGCCAGGTTGTAGCTCGTTCTACAATTCACCATATGCATAGCTCGCCATACGTTTATCAGCGAGATCCAGCTCGAGTTCGTCATATACAGTGAGTAAACAGTTCGTTCAGAGGGCAATTAATGCAATATCTTCCAAAACAGGCAGTTACCTAATCTAATCATGATTCTCTCACCAGAAATGGAAGTTAATTCAAATTCAAACTCAGTCAACATTATCTCGAATTTTAAGGAGCAGTTTCCTGATTTTATTCAAATAGATTAGGAAGTGTAATTAATTCATAATTATCTTCCTATTTTGTAGCTTCCTAATCTGTAACAACTCTTCCCTTATAAATAGGGGTTAAAATCATTGTAACAATACATTGAATATCATACTGTCACTCTGCAGAGTTTAAGAGAGACAGTCGTGGACGTAGGCGCACTCGCTGAACCACGTTAAAAACCCTTTGTTCTTTCATTTGTTCTTGGTTCTTTATTGTTTTTTTCTCGATTTCTATGTTTTCTCACATTGATTGTAGGTATTGGGCATTGAATACTCGTCGACAATTAATTAATATAAGGAATTTTACATGTCTCTAATATTCTCCAATTTGTTGCATGCATATATGTTTAGTCTATGTTCAATTTCAAGTTTATTTTTTAACGATTCCATAGATGTTCAATATATGTGTTCAAAGGAGAAGCAGAAGCATTTAAGGGACCATGCTCTCAAGTCTTAATTGAGAATATGCCTAGATTCACTAGAATTAAGTATTTAATTATATGAGCATTAGTTTAATAGATAAATCGTGTCAATTAAATCTGTAACTCTAATCTACTAAAATTTTTCATTGTATCTGTGTCACTTCTATGTCAAAAATTATCATTTCTTATCATTATCCTATTTAATTACTTTATAACTTATAAATTATATAAGATATTTTTGTAATTGCTTAGCTATCATATGTATAGTCAACCTAACAGCAGCCTAGGTTAATTAAGTCGCCCTCACTATATATAGTATTTCAAAAAAAAAAAAAAAATATATACACAGTTCAGATACCTACTTTTATGATCAAATGATAATTACTCCTACAACAATAAAAAAAAATATAAAAAAAATCCATAAAAAATTTCTAAAATACATCCGGTGGAACTTAAACCACCATGATCTCATCATAATCACTCAGTTATTATCTGATAATTAAGTTCAGGAATTGATATAATAAATTTAAGTTTAGATAAATGAGTCAATCCATACCTGGTTTAATTTTAACTCATCAAACTGTTCCATCTAGAGGCCACAATATAGTAACTTTCCCAGGTTGGCTATAAATTGGCTGGCCACTATCAACTGTCATCACCATATAATTCACGTAATAATATGTAAGTGGAGATCAGTTAATTAATCTAAGCCTTTATATAGTTATTTTCCACGTGGCGATTGGTCAACGGCGCTAGTTCTTGATCTTGACGATGATGATCATAAAATTCCACGATCATTGAATTTAATCCAGCCATTAATTTTCTTTTGCTTGTTACCCGGTGGCATGCCTGCTTGGCTCGTCATCACTCACCACTCAATCTCTATGACTCTCTCCAATAAAATGGAGTTTTGTACTAATTAGATGAATCCATACTAAGTTATCAAATATAATCATATGTTATGTGACGTGACCCAAACAAGATTCCCTCTAGATTAGTATCTGGTAGGCCTCGCCTGACACTCCAACAGACCTCTTTTTAATCCTCTTGGTCAGCTAAAAGAAGTCTGTGGAGCGAATCCTGAACTTGCCCGTTTAAACTTTACTTCAAATCTCATTTACTCTCATGGTTTGAAAATGGGTTGGGTTAATTTAAATTTAGCTTCAATTTGTCAATTTGGAAATTGAACTAAAATAATAAAAGTGACCATTTTTGCTTTCAAAATTTGAAAACATTTTAACGGAAAACTGATAGCATAACAGTTGCAATTTCAAGATCACCAAATTTTCTTGCAAAGAAATTACACTCCCTAATTTTTTTCAACTACAACCCAACTTCTTTTCACAAACATACATCTCAATATTCATTTCATCGTCTTTGCAAAACCATAAATGATAACCAAGGCATTCATTTTCATAGTATAGAAATATTTACAAACGATTTACATTACAAAATATACTAATACAAGTTTAACATGACATTTCAAGATTCAAAACGATGTATGTACTAACAAAATACAAGTCAAACTATATGATGCATTCTTCGAACGTACGCCCACCTATATTGACGGAGAAATTTGCTTGTTTCAATTGCCTGCCCAAGTACCTGAAATTGGTTTATACAACACAACACGGAACAAATGTAATGTCAAGCAATTAAAGTATTTTAATGATTGTTCATGAAAACAATTATAAACTTATTTAATTATACATGAAATATCACATAACTCTTTTCTTTCTAAAAGCACAATGCGTACCCCTAACTACTATGTCATGTGGTGATTTTCAACTGACACCAACCGTGACACTACTAAAATTCCTCGACAACTACGTACAGAATTTTCTGCATCACAAATCGTAGTGCAAGGTTGTCTAGAAATCTTAGCGACTACGTGTGGAATTCTCTGCATCGCGAATCGTAGCGCAAAATACTATATCTAATCTTGGCAACTACATTGCAGAATTTTTTACATCACGTATTGTAGCCCAAGAAATTCTCTGATTTTGAGGGTATACACATGTCCTTTGAAAACTCTTTTCTACTAAGTGTTATAAGCACAAAATAACTTTCATTTGAAACTTTTGACTAGAGCTTTTAAGCTCAACTTCTCATAAAAACTACTATACTTTCGAAATTTCTTTGAATACATATCAAAACCATTTATAAACATTTTAACAACAATAAAATTTCATTTGAAACACAATTATTCATAATGTGAGTTAGTGACATTCACCTCGAATCTAAGCTTGTTAAAGAGCTCTAATGGGCCTCCCTCGCTCCACTTGCTTGTGCTTCACTTACGTATCATATTCCTATTCAATTTCCACTAAATTGAACTACTCAAAACTAAAATCAAAGCTTTCAACAGAACTAACTCTATTGAAAATCCTTTAGACTACAACTTTCCCATCTAAGTTCTAACTTAACCAAAGCTTTAAAATTCTGATTTCTTTCCATGAACCTCATTTATTATCACCTAGGAACACCCCCACACATTCGGAATAATTTTCTGAAGCTCAAAATTAAAAATCACTAAATTTGACCCCCTTAGCTGAACCTATACTAGGGAGCAATCCTTAGCTTTTCTTTCTTCTGTTTTCACTTCAATCATCTCCTTATCTCTCATTTAGGTCAGCCCCGAAGCGAATTCGAAAAGAAACGACCGCCGGGTGAAAGTTCCTAGCCAAAAACCTTTATTTTTCACTATTTTTTCATGTCACAATATACCCTTTTTACATTCTCAACTCAATCCCCTTTCCATTAGGGTTCTTAGACTCACATATACTTAATTAGGATCATACATGACATAAAAATGTAAAGAGGAAGTGGCATTGCATGGTAACCATCAATGCCCTTCACCTATCTAAAACAACACATTGTTTCATTTTTCTTCATTTTTCACTTCTAACACTTCTATGTGATCTTCTAGTTTCTTACATGCATGAATTCAAACTCAATTTCATCAAAACTAAATGGAATCACACATCCCTCTTAGTGGCCGTGAGCTACCCACTCACACACACTACATTGCTTCTTTTAATTTTAAAGATTTTTACATTATCATTCTCTTAGATATTTCATCAAACATCTTACCTACACTCAATTCACTTAACCCTAGTCAACATCAAGTTCTAGGGTTTCCCCTACACAAACCCTACCTTCCATTTCTTCCATGGGTTTTTCTCATATCAAGTCTCTCTTTTTATTTACTGGAGTTCTAAACTTGATTTTTATCAAAACCCCCATCAAATTCACAACCAACGACAACCCAATTGAGTGTGCATTTGCTCTTCAGGTTCCCATGTAGCTTTCTTAGATCCATGATTCCTCCATAACACCTTCACTAAGGAAATCATCTTGTGGCGTAATACTTGATCTCTATGATCTAAGATCTCCACTAGTTGCTCTTCGTAGGTCAAATTTTCTTTTAGTTGCACTATCTGTTCTTTTAAGATATGCGAAGGATCTACTACATATTTCCGAAGCATGGAAATATGGAAGACGTTGTGGATGTTTGCTAACTTTGATGGCAACATCAGTCAATAGGCTACTTCACCCACTCTTTTCACTATCTCGTACGGCCCAATATAACGTGGACTTAACTTCCACGCTTCCCAAATCTCAAAACGCCATTCCAAGGTGAGATACGCAAGAATACTCTATCACCCACTTGAAATTCTAAGTCTTTTCTTCGATTATCTACATAGCTTTTTTGCCTATATCTTGTTATCTTCAACTTTTCTCTAATCAAATTTACCTTTTTAGTGATGATTTGAACAATTTCTGGGCCAATGAATCTTCTTTTACTTACCTCGTCCCAACAAACTGGGATTCTACATTTTCTGTCATACAACGCTTCATAGGGTGTCATGCCAATACTAGATTGATAGATGTTGTTGTAGGCAAATTCTATAAAAAAATAGGAGAGTATCCCAATTCCCCGTGAACTCCATTACACAAGCTCTCAACATATCTTCAAGAGCCTGGATGGTTCTTTCAGATTGACCATCTGTTTGTGGGTGAAAGGTCGTACTTAAATTTAATCTGGTGTTCATTGCTTCTCGTAGCTTCGACCAAAATCTGGAAGTAAATCATGGATCTCTGTTAGACACAATAGATACTGGCGCCCCATGCAGTCTGACTATCTCATCCATATACAATCAAGCTAACTTATCCAGAGAGTAGGTATTCTTGATGGCTAAGAAATGAGCGGACTTTGTCAATCTATCAACTATCACTCAGATGGCATCATGTCCACTCTGAGTCCGTGGAAGTCCTACCACAAAATCCATCATAATTTTCTCTCATTTCCACTCTGGAATAGATTAGGGGCTACAACAAACCCGCCGGTTTCTGATACTCGACTTTTATCTGGTGACAGGTTAAGCACTTAGACATGAACTCTACTATATCTCTCTTTTCATTCCTTTCTACCAGTAGTGATCTTTCAGAGTCCGATATATCTTAGTACTCCCTGGATGCATGGCATAGGTGGATGAATGTGCCTTTTCCATGATCTCTTGCTTTAAATCTTTCGCACCTAGTTTACACAATCTCTATCCCAAAACTAGTGTTCCATCATCTCTCAGCATAAAGCTATTTTGCTGTCCAACTTCTATCTCACTTCTTAGTTTCATCAAGTATGGATCTTGAGATTGTAGGTCTCTAACTCAATCCACTAACACTGGACAGATATAGAAGACTGCTAACAGAGCACTTGAATCAGTCGTCTCAAATCTGACACCCATAGATCTCAACTCTATCAACATAGGCAAATACTTTGCTTTTAATTGGGGTAATGAACTGAAGGGCTTTCTACTCAAGGCATCTGCTACTACGTTTGCTTTGCTAGGGTGATACTTAATTGTACAATCATAATCCTTGATAAGTTTCACCTATCTTTTTTGCCTTATATTAAGATCTTTATGAGAGAACAGATACTATAAACTCTTGTGGTCAATAAAGATTCTACAAGGTACCCAATAAAGATAGTATCTCCAAATCCTCAAGGCAGATACCACGGCTGCTAACTCTAAGTCGTGTGTTGGATAATTTAACTCATGCTTCTTCAACTGTCTCAAAACATAAGCTATTACTCTGTCATTCTGCATTAACACACAATCTAACCCTTGCTTGAAGGCATCACAATAGACTACAAATCCATCCTACTCTGATGGAAGAGTAAAAACAGGCGCTGAGGTCAATCTTCTTTTTAACTCATCAAAACTGCGTTGGCACGCCTCTGACCACTCAAACTTTTCCTCTTTTCTGGTCAACCTTGTCAAGGGAGTAGCTATCTTTGAAAATTCTTCCACGAACTTCCTGTAGTATCCAGCTAGTCCCAAGAAGCTTCTAACTTCTGTCACGTTCGTGGGTGGCTTCCAATCTACTATAGCTTCTATCTTCTGGGGATCTATTGATATTCCTTTAACGGATACCACATGTCCCAGAAATGCTACTCTATCAAGCTAAAACTGACACTTGCTGAACTTTGCATACAGCTGATGCTCCTTCAAGGTTTGCAGCACAACCCTTAGGTGTTCAGCATGCTCCTCTCGATTTCCCGAATACACCAAGATATCATTTATCAAGACAATTACGAACTTGTCCAAATAAGGCCTGAAGACTCTGTTTATTAAATCCATAAAGGCTACTGGGAAATTTGTTAACCCAAATGGCATCACCAGAAATTCGTAATATCCATAATGAGTCCTAAAGGCTGTCTTAGGAACATCTTCCTTGCGAACCTTCAACTGATAGTATCTGGACCTTAAGTCGATCTTGGAAAACACCTTGGCTCCCTGAAACTAATCAAATAGGTCGTCTATTCTTGGTAGCGGGTACTGATTCGTGATAGTGACTCTATTGAGTTGCCTGTACTCTATACATAACCGAAGGCTTCCATCCTTCTTTTTCACAAACAACACTGGAGCTCCCCAAGGTGAAGTACTCAACCTGATGAACCCTTTATTCACTAACTCTTTCATCTGAACCTTCAGTTCCTTTAATTCGGTTGGTGCCATCTTGTATGGCGCTATAGAGATGGGCTCTGTACCAGGTGCTAGCTCAATCTCAAATTCTATTTCTCTGTTAGGTGATAGCCTTGGAAGGTCTTCTAGAAAGACATCTGAGAACTCATTGACTACTAGGACTTCCGCTAACTACAACTCATTACTGCCAACTTCTATTGCATAGACCAAGTATCCCTGACCTGCCTTCTTAAGCATCTTATTTGCTTTTACTGCACTAGTCAAACTAGTAGAGAGCATTTTTCTAACACCACTGAAGACCACGTCTGGTTCCTTTGGTCGACTGAATTTAACTTATTTTCTAAAATAATTCACAATGGTATGATGTTTGGATAATCAATCCATGCCCAAAATGACATTAAAATCATGGATATTTAATACTATCAAGTCTGCCTCAAATTCCCGACCTACTATGATCACCCTACTTCCCACACAAACCTTATCTGCTAGAAGTGAATCCCCCGTGGGAAGTGACACTATCATACTATAATCAGCTGGACTCACCTCGACTCTAACTCTACTCATAAAGTCCTCAAAAACAAAAGAATGAGTAGCCCCTAGGTCAATTAACACATGGGGATTTGAGTCAAATAAGGAAATAATACCTGTGACAATCTCTGGAGCTGCCTCAGCCTCCTGTTGAGTCACTGTGTAGACTCTGGCCTGGCTACAAGGTCTACCAGACTGTCCTTTGAGTGACATGCTCTTACTAGATCCACCACTGGGTTGCTCTGCACCTGTAGTTCCTCTTATCTAGGGGCCTCCCTTCTCTGGTCCACACCCCCCACTAGGCTGTGCCTGAACTACTGATCTAGCCTCTGATAGGCTGGAGGCGACTAGACTAAGGCAATCCTTCATAAAGTGGTCATCTTGATTACACCTGTAGCATTCTGTCCTGCCCTTTAAGCATTCGCTTGTATGCGCTCTCCCATACCTATTGTAGGTGGGTTGTGTCTTCCAACTCTGTCTACTTCTGGATCCGCCAGGCGACTGGACTGAATTCTGACTGGTCTGGGGCTCCTGACTCTGCCATCAACTCTCAGACCATGTAGGCTTTTGATCACTTTTTGCCACCTTGCTTGATCCCCCCCAAAGACTACCTGTCTAGCTTTGCTTCTAATCAAACTTTTTGGGTTTAGATGACAGGACCTGAACCAGACTCTCTCTAATCTTTTATCTGGAGGGTCCTACCGGGCACTCCAACAAACTTCTCTTAACTCAACTTGTCAGATAAAAAAAGAACCGTGGAGCGAACCCCTTAATCTTGTCCGATTCCTTAATTCAATTTAAATGTATTCTTTTATTTTGTAAACAATTTAGATGGTGTGTAAATTTTTCGCAATTCGATTTAAAATGATTTTACAAAAATTTCGACAACATAACGACTGTTCTTTTAAGGTTTTCAAAATTTTTTCCTGTAAAAGAAACACACTTCGTACTATTTCAAATCACCACCCAACTTATTTTGGTCACAAATATGCATTTTCTTATTCAAATTCATCACACACATTTTCACAAGTATGTAATTTCTGCAACATACACTTTATAAACATTTTGGATACTACGCATACGCAACAATATATATTATTTATACATAGATATATCAAGTAATAGATATGTATCATGTATAAATATTTCAACTATATGCACATAGCAAAATATGAATTTACAAATTTCTGAATGTTCATAAGTCAAACAAACAATCATCTAGTCATATTAATTACAGCAACAAAAATATATTTGACGTTTAAGCAATACATCTATACAACACTCACCTAAAATATTCGATGAGATTTTCTGAATGCAAAAACACTTGTACGGGCACCTAATACAATATATAAGTTGCACAAGAATAAATATGTTAGTTCCATATATGAAAATAATATTAAGATGTAACTACAACAGAATTCATAACTTCGCCCGAATATCAAAATCTTTTTCAATCTTTTTAAAACCTTTCTTTCTAAAAACTCCATATATACCCCTAGTATACTCAAATCATCATGTGGCGATTTTCGACTAACACCAACGTGAAACTACTGAGATATTTCGAGCACTACGATGCGGAATTTACTGCATCGCAACGTAGTGTGGAACAATCTCAAATCTAAGCATATACAAAGTGGAATTTCCTGCATCGTAATTGTAGTGCTATAACTCTAGGCGACTATGAGCGGAATTTATTGCATCGCAATATAGTGCCAAAACTGTAGATCTGAACGACTACGTGCGGAATTTTCTACATCGCAACGCAGGGCTAGAATCTCTCTATATCTTAACGTCTACGTACGGAATTTTCTGCATCGTACATATAGTGCTAGATATTCTGAAAACTAAGCAACTACAACGGAATTTTCTGTATCGTCACGTAAAGTTAAATCTTAATTAATCTGAGGGTATATATATGGGCTTTGAAATTGTTTCACTAAGTGCAAAGGCACAAAACCTTTAACTTTTCAAATTCTTAAAATTTTTCTCAATTCAATTATTTTGGAATCAACTTAGTTTTTGATTCATTCCCTTTTTGAATATCATAAAGAGATCATATACTCAAAACTTAGATTTAGGATTTGAAAATCGTTTTTGAATTCGTTTGATTACATGATTCAAAATTTAAATTTGAAATTTGGAATAGATACAAGTGATAAGACACTTACCTCACCAAACGAGCTATACTCGTGAACGAGCCTCCCGAGCTCCACTGGCCTGCTCGTCACCAATTGTTCCTTGATGTCTTGGCTTGCTTCTCCACTTGTTTTGTGCCTTAAAACCTATTATTTTTGGAGTGATCTTGCTTGGGAACCTTTCTAAACTTGTTCTTGACCTTTTAATAGCTTGATTAAGCTTTAAAAATGGTGAAAAACTAGCTTGAAATGGCTGTTGTACACTGTTCTACTCTCCTTTGTCTTTGTCATCCACTCTTTCATCCTCTCTCTATTTTGATTTCACAAAAATATGACTAAGTGTTGGAAGATAAGGGCTCATGTATATATAGGCTTCATTTATAATTTTACTCTTAAAGTTTGATACTTAATTACCTACAATGTCACTCTCTACAATTTAACCCAATTGTCCTCCATCTTTATTTAACTCCCATGGTACCCCTATTACTTTGATAATTTTCACAATTCTCACACTAGTCTATTACAACCACACCTACTCATACATAAACTTATAATTTAGGACAATAACTATTTTGCCCTTTTTATTTGATAACTTAGTTTCTAACGCTATAAAACGTAAAATTTAACATAGGGGGTTACATTAGGGGTGGATTCTACACTCCTCTCAACACTGGTGGCTGCCTCCACCAACTACCCATGCCGGTGTGCACAGATGAAGTCACATAGGTTCTAACCCGTGGATGTAGGCCTACTATAAATCTGTTGATCTTTTGTTCTTCATTCTCTGCGATGAAAGGAACCAGGCTGACTAATCTAAAAACTTCTTTTCATACTCTTCTACTGAGGAGTTCCCCTGCTCCAATATGAAAAACTCTTATATTTTTGCATCTTTGTAACTCTTGGGGAAGAATTTGTTAGTGAAGTTTTTCTTGAAATCTGCCTGGGAAACTCCACCTGGGTGTGCCCTTTGATGTGCCTTCCACCAATCTTTTTCATAGTCTTGAAGCACGAAGACGGAATAAGAAACCATATGTTCTTCTGTGCAACCCATCACCTGAAATATTTCTTCATTTGTCTCAAGCCATGACAATGCACGTTCTGGTTCCTCAGTTCCATCATAGGGCTTAGCGCCTAACTTACAAGCGCACTCTATGGACACTCTCATCTCACGTGGCTGATGAAGTACTGCTGCCACTGCCTGTGCCACTTGTTCTACATTTACTTGTACTTGCTTGGGTCTTGCAGGTTGCGAAGGCTTTGAGTGAGGAGAATTGGCTGGCACATTGATTGACTTTTCAACCTGTTCTTCCTCGGGTGTGGGTGCCTCACGACTGCCTTCCTCGTCTTTGGGAGAGTACGACGTGCATGTATCTGTTCTATTTCAAATAGTCATGAAAGGTTATAAAACGCATGAGTTAGAATACTAACAATGCATGAAAACAACTCTAGAAGTCATGCAATGCTCAATCCTGAATCTATATAACTCATTTGTATAACTCATATCTCATATAATCTGAAAAATAATCTCATGCATAAAACAACTTTAAAGCATTCTCTAACTATATCTCAAAACTTTACAAAACCGGGCTCTAATACCACTCTGACGCAACTGAAACTAGATTCTCTCTAGGCTAGTATCTAGTAGGCCTCGTCTGGCACTCCAATAAACCTCTTTTTAACCCTCTTAGTCGGCTAAAAGAAGTCCACGGAGTGAACCCTGAACTTACCCGTTTAAACTTTGCTTCGAATCTCGTTTACTCTCATGGTTTTAAAACGAGTTGGGTTGATTTAAATTTGGAAATTGAACTAAAAAAAAAAAAGTGATCATTTTTGCTTTTGAAATTTGAAAACATTTTAATGGAAAACTGGTAGCATAACAGCTATAATTTTAAGGTTATCAAATTTTCTTGGAAAGAAATTATACTCCTTAATTTTTTTCAACTACAACCCAACTTCTTTTCACAAACATACATCTCAATATTCATTTCATCGTCTTTGCAAAACCATAAACGATAACCAAGGCATTCATTTTCATAGTATAGAAATATTTACAAACGATTTACATTACAAAATATACTAATACAAGTTTAATATGGCATTTCAAGATTCAAAACAAAATACAAGTCAAACTATATGATGCATTCTTCAAACATACGCCCACCTATATTGACGAAGAAATTTGCTTGTTTCAATCGTCTGTGCAAGTATCTGAAATTGGTTCATACAACACAACATGGAACAAATGTAACCTTAAGCAATTAAAGTATTTTAACGATTGTTCATGAAAACAATTATAAACTTATTTAATTATACATAAAATATCACATAACTCTTTTCTTTCGAAAAGCACCATGCGTACCCCTAATTGCTATGTTGTGTGGCGATTTTCAACTAATACCAACCGTGACACTGCTGAAACTCCTCAACAATTACGTGTAGAATTTTCTGCATCGCAAATCGTAGTGCGAGGTTATCTAAAAATCTTAGCGACAGTGTGAGGAATTCTCTGCATCGCGAACTGTAGCGCAAGATATTATATCTAATCTTGACAACTACATTGCAGAATTTTCTGCATCACATATTGTAGCCCAATAAATTCTTTGATTCTGAGGGTATACACATGGCTTTTGAAAACTCTTTTCTACTAAGTGCTATAAGCACAAAATAACTTTTCCTTTGAAACTTTTGACTATAGCTTTTAAGCTCAACTTCTCATAAAAACCACTTTACTTTTGAAATTTCTTTGAACACATATTAAAACCATTTATAAACATTTTAATAACAATAAAATTTCATTTGAAACACAATTATTTATAATGTGAGTTAGTGGCACTCACCTCGAATCCAAGCTTGTCAAGGAGCTCTAACGGGCCTCCCTCGCTTCACTTGCTTGTGCTTCACCTATACATTATATTCTTATTCAATTTCCACTAAATTGAACTACTCAAAATTAAAATCAAAGCTTTCAATACAACTAACTCTATTGAAAACTCTTTAGACTACAACTTTCCCATCTAAGTTATAACTTAACCAAAACTTTAAAATTCCGATTTCTTTTCATGAATATCATTTATTATCACCTAGGAACACCCCCACATACTCGGAATAATTTTCTGAAGCTCGAAACGAAAAGTCACTCAATTTGACCCCTCTTGGCTGAACCTATACTAAGGAGCAATCCTTAGCTTTTCTTTCTTCCGTTTTCGCTCCAATTATCTCCCTATCTCTCATTTAGGTCAACCCCGAAGCGAATTCAAAAAGAAACGACTGCCGGGTGGAGGTTCCTAGCTAAAAACCCTTATTTTTCACTAATTTTTCATGTCACAATCTACCAGTTTTACATTCTCAACTCAATCCCCTTTCCATTAGGGCTCTTAGACTCATATATACTTAATTAGGATCATACATGACATAAAAATGTAAAGAGGAAGTGGCATTGCATGGTAACCATCAATGCTCTTCATCTATCTAAAACAACATATTGTTTCCTTTCTCTTCCTTTTTCACTTCTAACACTTCTATGTCGTCTTCTAGTTTCTCACATGTATGAATTCAAACTCAATTTCATCAAAAACTAAATAGAATCACACATCCCTCTTAGTGACCGTGAGCTACCCACTCACACACACTACGTTGCTTCTTTTAATTTTCAAGATTTTTACATTATCATTCTCTTAGACATTTCATCAAACACCTTACCTCCACCCAATTCACTTAACCCAAGCCTACATCAAATTCTAGGGTTTCTCCTACACAAACCCTAATTTCCATTTCTTCCATGGGTTTTCTCATATCAAGTCTCTCTTTTTATTTATTAGAGTTCTAAACTTGATTCCTATCAAAACCCCCATCAAATTCACAATCAATGACAACCCAATCATTAATTCAACACATGAACTTAACTAACATCAACTTAGTAAAAGTGAAGATAACTTACTTTGATCTTACTCAAACTTGGGTTTTCTAGCTTGAATGAAGTTGATTTCTTGTTTAGATCTTCAATTGGGTTTGAAAACTCTTGGTTCTTCTTCCTCCCTTGGTGGCCGAACTTCACTCTCCCTTTCTCTCTATTTTTGGCTTTTAATTTTCACTAAGTGTTGAAAGCTAACACTCATTTATATAGAGCTCTTATATGTATAAATGACTATTTTGCCATTTATTAGTATTTAAGTTACTATTTAACTTAACTAATTTCTAAAATCTCTACTAACATTTTAATATGATTACTAAGGGTAATATTTATGAAATTTAATATTCTTACCCTATAAGTTAATTACTATTACCAGAAAATGCGAAATTACGAAAAAGAGGCTTACATTATGTGCATAAAATTGCATATAGAATGATTTCAAAAAGAAATGCACATATGTTTAATATGATTTTGTTTGACGAATATATATATATATATATGTGTGTGTGTAATATATATATTGATATAATACATCTGAATTACATGATATGTATAAGAATACGATTTTATTTGGTAAATATACATATATAATTTAGTATAATGTACCCCAAAAAAAAAAAAAATCATTCAACAAAAAAGTTATGTTATGTATATAAAACTCTACATAAGTCATAAAAATTTATTGGATTGATGTATGTGCACAGATAAAATGAAATTATATCTTGTATATAAAATATTAAAATATATTATGAATAAGCATACATATTATAATTTTTTTTTTTCCATTGGAAACATACATGTTATAATTCTATTGCATTGATGTACATGCATTTGATAGAAAGAAACATTCATTCTATTCAATGAATGTACGAACATGCAACTTTGTAACATATACACATACCCTTTACATAAATATATGTATATAATGTGTGTATATTTTACTGCTGATTATTTTAATCCTTAAAGATTAGGAGCAAAATTGGTAAATAATTTTTTCTTAAAAGAAGAAACTATTGCAACTTTATATAAATTTGATGACATCGAAATATGCAACTCTATATGCACTTTGTATTTGTCATATATTTGTAAATTTATGACATCTATACTAGATAAGAACTCTACGTACACTTTACATGGCCTCGTATCTATAAATCTGCGTATGTGTATACTATACAAGAACTAATAAGTATACATACGTGTAGTTTCTGGAAAAAGTATAGTCATTTTTCGTTCTCTTTCCTAAAAGTAATAAAAAATGATAAACAAAATTCCTCAATACATAACAAGTCATGTAGGAGAAAAACCGAGATTTATATTCCGTATCGTGTCTGTGGAAGTGGAACGGAACCGTCAAGTCCTGAAGTGGGGTTGCATGAAAAACCAAAGGCTGTTCGTGCTCTGCATCGAGTCACGTGCTGATCAGGTGGGGATTCCACATAATCTGCAGGATGATCTGCCTCCGTGTTTGGTTTGTTTTGGTATTCCAAAGTACGGATGACCGTATGGGCTGCTGAATGCATATAAGTGGACTGGACCTTAATTCATTCTTATTTACATTATTGCTAATGGGCCATATTGTTCCTCCTGGGGTCCAACATCATCATTCTCTTTCAGTTAACATTAATTGTCACCCTAAAATCATATTTTTTAATATATATATATGTATATAACTGCTACGATCAATACGTCATAACTTTTAAATTGTTAAGATCAATAATCTCAATAATTTGCTATATGAATAACTGAGATAGTCTTAATAATATAAAAGTTAGAACGTACTAACAGTAGCAACTCTCTCTCTCCTGCTATATATATATATATATATAAAAATCAAGTTGATTTGGTTGTAGTCTTATGTGTATTTTAAGCACAAAAGTTTAGAAAAGACTCTTATGAATAAGAGTTACAAGAAGAAAAGGACATAATTTGGACAAACTGATTGATATTTGGATTCCATTTAATGATCTCTGGGTAATAGTTTATGACATCTCTTACATTTGTACTTGAGGTATTAGAATGGTACCCAACTGATCACATCAGGTTCAAGGATTTGGTTTGCATTTGAGTGTACAATAGTTTCAATGTCTGCCAACCGATCAACAACTCATTTTTTTTCTTTTTTCAATTAATGTCAACCTTGGCTCACATATCAGGGAGAGATTGATAGAGAATCCATATGCGCATGAACCAATAGAAGGTTGGAATAAATCTTACATTTTAAAAAAATAAATAAAATAAGAACAAGAGTTTACATACTTACACAAGCTGCATTTTAATTGGTTAGTCTTTTGATCACAAATCTATCCAATAATATATTAACCAACTAAAAAATATAACAATGAAATAAAAAAACAGTCTTATGTGTACGTGCGTGCATAACACATTTGCGTTACCACATATCTATATGTGTACTTGCACATTCGTATGTGTGAATGATATACTATTAAGTTAATATTTAACTTCATTCGATTCTAGTCTATCTTATAAATAGTAATAATTATTTGATGGATTTCAATTATCCTAGAACACAATTATCTTGAGCTAGCCTGAAATTTTGAATTTCATGCTAAATTATCTTAAATGTGTCCATAAGAAACACAGTGTATACGGACTGTCTTGTAGTCAAGAATGTCACTTGATTATTGTTCAAATTTGCTTGAACTTAATGAGGCACGATGTTGATTGATGAATTATTATCACAAAATAGAGGATCGGAGATGGGGATAAGGGGTGCAGCTAGGGCCACGGCACCCTAAAAATATATAATTTTCAAAATAATACACTTAAAAAATTATATATATATTATTTTATATATAATTTACTTTGTTTTCATCTAAATATTATTTATTAATTCATTAATTGGTCCCAAAATACGTTTTTCTGACTCCACCCTTTATAGGACCATCCTAATACACTAATAATTGAGTCTCATTCATAGCATCTTGTAGACTATAGAGTGTCAACCTCATATGACAGCAAATTACAAAAATCAAACTACCTCGTGAAACTTACATGGTTCCTTCGACTTAAAGCAATAAATGAGGCAGACTCATTAGATATATATGTGTGTGTATTATATAAGTTCACGTATATATTAATTAAAGTTTCCAATTAAATTAAATATGTATAATGACTATGAATCAAAATTGCTTTAATTAATTTCCCTTTTTAGTGATCTTTAACTCATATATTGTTCTAATGATTGTTCGCTTTTCTTTAACATTCATAACGAGAATTTGATTTTTAATGTACTTACAATATGTGTGAGACTATTTTTCCCTATATGATGGGCGTAGAGATTTATCAGAGTTATAGAATTAAATTTTCGAACAGTGCTCATGGTGTTTAGGCTCGAAAGCAACCCAATAAACCTCTTATCTTTATTATTATTATTTTTTTTCCTTTTTTGAAAGTTTACCATGAAATCACAATTACATGGCTTTGTGGGGTGACCCTACATGATAAATTAATTAGATCATACATATAGCAACTTTATATACAATTGTTGTTTAATATATAGCATGAGAAACATATGTCATTCAAATTTGCGGTCGTATTACAAAACCAGTGTATCAAAACCTGGCATTTATTAATACTCCTTTTATATAAATTCCTTTATTTAATTAACTATTAAATGAATTGTGTCAAATGTAGTCCTTTTCTCATGATTCAGGTGCATGCAGGAGTCGGTCCAAAACCAAAAATGGGTATATATCTAATATAGGCTCAAATACTTCCTTTGAAAAGTAAAAAGAATACCTTAAACAATTCTCACATTCTACAATACCTTGGGTGTAATCTAATAATTGATAATATCTAAAATATGCGATGATAACATGTTAAGGTCAAGTTTTCGTTTTGTATTTTTTTCTTTAAACATATTAAAGTTAAGTTACTATACTAATAACTCCTACAATTACATTATGATCTAGGACAGTGGCTATATATATAGCCACTGAATTGATTGTATTTATACCTTTATATACAATAGTACAATACACACCATAATCTCTAATATACGTAGGTGAATGATATCGATGATGTAGCAAAACCCTTTCACTAGCTAATGCTGTGATCTAATATTTCTATAAAATGTCTGTTTTTTTTTTTTTTAATTTTTTAATTTAATTTTTTTTTGGAAGTATGTCTGTTAATATGTAAGATATTTATATAATATATTTTTCTATATTTATATTTGGATCAAAAATCAAATCCTTTTTTAGAGATTTTTGTGCCATTTCTATATATTTTTCTTATTTTCTTTACAAAATTTTAAGTGTTCAAATTCACAATATATATGTCGGCACTAAGTCAATTACATTATAACCCTAAATCTACCGGTCTGATCACTTTGATTTCATCATGCATCATGCATATCTGCACCTTATCTGGGTTGGTTACCAGTTACCAAAGACGCATGTAGGTCAATAAGTGCACACATAACAATTATTAAAAATATATATAGGGTAGCTAGGGCTCATGGTAAAACCAATAAGCAGTAAAAATTTCAAAACTACCCAAGCAATTTGATAATTTGATCATTATAATATAGATACATAAATGTAATTACCAAAGAACAAGTACATTTAAATATATAGTATTCAAGTCATTTTGTCCAGCCTTAATAAAAGGTAATAAACTAGGTCAAAAGTCATATATACACGCCCTATCTTTCTCTGTCTAAGAAGTTGAGCTAAGTTGTTAAGGTTTTGTTTGGCATGAATGATTATGATTATATTACCGAGAGAGTGAGAGAGAAAGAAAGAGAGAGTATTTATTTGTTTATATATTTTTTATTTTTACAGTGGAGCAACAGGCTTTTAAATATATTAATAAATTATATATAAAAAGGACTTTATTACATTAGAGGCCATGTGGTTTTACCTTCTCATCAATTTGATTCCTTGACGGTCAAACTTACAGTGAAGTTTTGCAGTCTTCGAGACCAATCTCTCTCTCTTCCTTTCTGCCCAACACCCCCTACTTTCAAATTATTTAAAAAAATTTGTTCACAAAAAACTTTTACTTGGTACATCTTGACAGTGTTGAAACTTAATTCCTAAGTGATATGTGCACTTTTAATAACTATGAATGGATGCAAAGTTCGTATTTCTTTTCTAGCAACCCCACTTCAAATGAGAAAACCTAATCACTCTGTAACCTACTGAGAATGATTTGGTATCTAGTATATGTTTACCAATATATTCACAAGATTCGAAAGATTTAGTTAAATTTTCTCGAATTGCAAAGAATCATTGAAATAAAAGGTTGGTATGTTTCTAAAATACAACATGATATATTTTTTTAGTTGAGGCAAATTTAGGAGGTTAATAACGAGTAGTGTTATACAACTGAAGTGATTTTATCCAAAACTCATCTTAAATGATATGACAAAAAAATTATGGATGATCCCACTTTCCCTCTTACAGTTTGACGTAATCACTAATCACCTTCTTATAGTTTCATGAAATTTTATTTTACCTCCTGTCGTTATTAAAATGATTAAAATGATCAAAATATCCCTATAGTTTTGTCATTCTATATTAATAGTCAAACCTTATTCTTTAACGTCAATTTTTAACAGTAAGAGTTTGTTTTTTTTTTTTTTTTAACATTTTCATATATTACATGAGGATTTGATCTATTTCATAAATTAATAAAGGGGATATTAGCGATTTTTAAAAATACGAGAGGATTTTGGTTATCATGTCAAACTACAATGAAAAAAAAAAAAGGATTATCCCAAGTTCTCAACAAATTATAACTATCATATGAACTATGAGATATATTGCGAAAGATATCAATAGTTACAAACCACTTATAAAACATCGTTTTCAATAATTTTTTTGAATAAAAAATGTAATACTATTGATGAAATTAATTATCTATAATTAAATCAAGTTCATATTTTTTGAATTAATATTTCAATTTAAATCTTGATTCATATTTTATATCATTCAACAAATAGATACAAGTCAATACTGATTTATTTCATTTGTCACATGTCATATCAATGAAATTATTACATAAAAAGTCGAAATGTAAGATAAATTTCACAAGACTGTTTTTGAATACACAACTAATAATGGATTGAAATTTTGGGAGGGGGTCTCTAAAAATTAATTAGAAAAAATTGCTTCGGAATCCAACGGAAAATAAAGATTTTATTTCTTTCAATCTGTCTCTCTCACAGAAAACTTGAGAATGAAAGGACCCGGAAGACAAGGGTTAGTGTCCTCATATAGGGGTGCAAGAGCAAACCCAAATTTTATATTTTACTTTATTTCGTTTCATTTTTTTTTTTTCATTTCTTTAAAAAGAATATACACAGGATTCTCCTTCTCTCCCCCTTTTCATTGTAAAATAAAATAAAATATGTATAAATTTGTCAGTCATGCATGAATTATTGTTATGTAATGGGGCAGTAGAGAGAGATAAATTTAGAGAGAGAAATAGTCTCCCGTTTGTAGCGGGGGAGCAGTTTGATGATTAGGACTTTGGAGATAATAGTAGAATAATGTCATGGATGGGATGGAATGTGAAAAAGTTATGGGTATTTGTAGGCAGAGACTGACCCCTCTGGGGGGTCTCCATGAAAAATATAACGAATACAAAACTAAAAACTAATATAATATTGAAAATCCTCTTCTTTAGGAACGTTCGCATTTGCTTCTTTTTTTACTTTTGAAATTTGATTTTGGTTAGGTAAAAAAATTTTCCATACTAATATAATAACAATTGCTATAAATACAATCTTAAAAGTAATTTTCATTGTAGGTTTTAATGTGTTATAATCTCAAGTCTTAAATACCGTAATTAGAACATTTTCTATCATTTTAAACTTTAGGATTTAGTGATAAGTAATATGATATAAGAGATTAGAAGTCCTTGGTTCAAACCATTTTTTTTTCCTTTATCTGAAATCATTGTTGCATATATTATATGGTAGAGAATATTAATATGTGTCAGTCATTTATCATCTATCCACTTTGGCACATGAGAGGGACTTATCAGTGTATCATAACCTTAAGGGTATGTCTACTTGTAAGTAATTGGAATGATTTAAAATTAGAATGATTTAAAATCAAGATGATATATCTTAATAAAAATAAGTTATTTACTTTAATTTCGAGAATCGAAATTAATAATATTCCTATTGAGATATTGGAATGATTTAAAATCAAGACAATGTATATGAATAAAAATAAGTTGTTTACTTCAATTGTAAGAATCGAAATCGAAACCAATACTATTCACATTGAGATATTTACTTTGCTTTAGAATCACAATTGATTAATTACAAGTTACAAAAATGCTCTTAATTAAAATTATGTACTTCATAAGTATTTTTTTAATAAGGGATGTAAAAGACTTTTTAATTTATAAAATGGAATGAATGGAAATGTAATTCTCAAGTGAGGTGAGGGTAATGAGATTTCCATTCCACAATTTTAAATTCATGTGAAACCCATAATTTCATTTTCATTATGGTTTATTTTAGAGCAAGTATTAATTCCTCATTTTCATTCTTTAATCCATCAAATAAACAAACTATAAATTTTAAATACTATAGTTGGATGCTTTCCTATTAACTTAAATAATACTATAATTGGATTATTTCCTATTAATTTAAATTTTTGAATCTAGTGGTAACTAATAATAGGAGAAGAGTTGTTTACCCGTAGTTTTATACACAAAGAAGAAAGTGGGAGTCATGTCACAAATATAAAATGTATATATTATGAGATATAAAGTAATAAATCTATTTCTTAGTTTCTTGTTTAGATAGCAACATTTGATTCTTTTCTATGTCCTGATAGTTTTATGTAATTTTTATTTTTATTTTTTAATGAATCTTTGCTTTTGAAATTATTTTACAATCAACTACAAATTATTGGAACGTTTCTAAGTGGTTATGTTATGTCATATTTTTTGAAATCTAAATTATGAACTGAAATTAAGTACGGATTCAATATTTTACGGTTCATGTGAGATTTGATATCAGGATAAATAATTGAAGTATGAACATATGCATCGAAGGTGTAAGTATGTAAACAACTGGGGAGAGAGAGAGAAAGGGAGAGTGATAAAGAGGGAAATGAATAGGGGTTGGTTGGGGGAATGGTAGGAGCAGATTACACTGACATGAAAAGACTTGTGTCCAAATGGGCATGAATAAATGGGCGTGGAGAGGCGCTGCGTGTGGTTTTTTTTGTCACTCTCTTGTCAGATATATGTATCATCTTCTACAGGTGTTCTACAGCAAATAAAGAGTGCATTTGCATGATCACAGAGAGAGAGAGAGAGAGAAAGAGAGAGAGAGAGAGGACTGCTAGTTTGATCTTGTTCCTCATATTTAGAGACTGATAGTTGAGTGAAAAGTCGCACTTAGCACGTTGTGTTCATACCCTGGATGGTAGAAATTTAACAATCATTATAATTTTTTATTTCAAAGTCTCATTTTTTTAATTATTTCAATCATATATCATGGTAATAAAAAATATATAATGCATTATTATTTTTTTAATTATTTCAATCATTATTGCAAGTGTTGTATGAGCTAAAAAAAAAAAGAATGTGTTTGATGATATATATTCATCATTACAAATGACACAAACTTAGACTTTTTTTTTTCTTCTTTCCTCTTTCCTACTCCCAGGGAATAAAACCACGTTTACAATCACAATACTTGTGCATTGCATACCTCAAGATAACAAAATAAAAGTATCTACATATTTTTTAATATCTACATAGTGAAAATTGAACCCCTAACATAAAAATAAAATTACATTTACTTAATAAGAATTGAACCCCTAATACTTCAGTGAATGGAGAGGTTTCCAATTATTTGTAGTAAGAGTGCATAATGAAGATTGTTTTCTTTTGTAATTATTAATAACAAATTTGTACTTATTCAAGTAAAAGTATTAAAGAGTAGAGTACCGATTCATAATTGTGATATTCTAGCTAGCTTGAGTTTGATTATTAAATTACTACTTAGGCAAATGATATGTTGTAAGAAGAATCATGATGATGTGGATGAAGATATCTTTGAATTGAAGTTGGGAGGGTGAGTACACAAGCTTGTTTTGAGTCTAAGAAACCACATGTTCTCATAGGTTCACACCCATGCGTTAGGCCTTGTAACCTCTGATCAAATATACCATTTTACTATCAAAGGCATGAAGATCAGGCTCATCAACTTGCCTATATTTGGATTGCAAGACAAATCATCTTTTACACCATATAAATTATAATATAAAATTATATATAATAGCCCAACAAGGCTTGAATATTTCATTCAAACTTTTTATTACTACCCTCGTGTACCTTTTTCATTCTTTTTTTATTCCTAACAAGAAAATTTAGATTTAGAGAGAGAAAAAGAAACTCCCTTTTTTTTCGAAAGATATATTAAAAAAAAAAAAGGAAACTTAAATTGAATGATTTGGTATGCGTGTAAAAGTACAATAATACCCCTTATATTTCAACCCACCACTTGCCTATCTTCTTATGTCTCTCTCTCATAAGGTGTATCATGAAGATCATAGAAGATATCATTTTGAGTACTTGATTAAACAAGAAGTGCCCTAAAGTTAGAAGGGTGCCCCAATTGTGATTTATGAGAGAGAGAGAGAGAGGGGGTTATATAAATAATCTTCATTTTTGCTTTGGAAGAGATGATATGTTTTTCTCTCTTCAAGTTTTATTTTTTTGACCTTTCCTCTTCTTCCTTGTTTGCTCTGCAAGTACTACTACTACTACTTCTTCATGGTTTCTGCTCTCTCACTTCATTAGTTCATGCATGCACTTGTAATCTCTCTCATCTCTCTCTTTAGTTTCTCTTCAAACTAGATGACCACCATGAACAACTGGTTAGGGTTCTCTCTCTCACCCCACCAACAACTCCCTTCAAACCCTGATCATCATCATCATCATCATCAGGATCACTCCCAAAACTCGGTCTCTCGCCTAGGCGGTAGCTTCAACTCCGATGAGCTCTCCGGCACGGTTGTTTCCGGAGAGTGCTTTGATCTCTCCTCCGACAACACTCCAACCGCTTTTGGCATCCTTGAAGCCTTCAACAGAAACAATCATCACTCACAAGGTCTGCTCTCTCTCTCTCTCTATATATATATATCTCTTCCCATCTTTCATGCCAAATAAACTCAAGTTTTTTTAAAACCCTAACGACCTCGATCTCGTATAAGAAAAACATTCAATCAAAAACTTTGTTTTCTTGAAACATGTATTTGTCTTTTTTTTTTTTTCTTTTTTCGGGTCATGCTACTATACAGGTTCAACATTTAATACTCATTTGATTTAGAAATGAAACTATTTGTAATCATATCAAAATCTATATAGTAGTGAAATAAGCAAAATCTTACTTTTATGTGTTTATTTATATATACATATAGATATTCTCTTTATACAATGTTTTTGTTTTATTATTTTTTTTTTCATGTGTAGATTGGAATATGAAGGGTTTGGAGATGAATCCAGATACAAACTACAAAACCAACACAGATTTTCCTATGCTTATGACATGCAATAATAACACACAAAACCTTGATGATCAACCCCAAGAGCCAAAGCTTGAGAACTTCCTTGGTGGCCGCTCGTTTTCTGACCATGAACAGAAACTCCACAGTTGCAACACCATGTACAACAACGCTGCTGCCACCGGAGACTACATGTTCTCGGCCAACTGTTCTTTGCAACTTCCATCAGATGATGATCATCATCATAATCATCACACAATCACAAATGGAACAGCAAGCAATAGCAACAACAACGGAGGAGAAAGCAACACCACCACCACCACTACTACTACCAACAACAATGGTTCTTCTTGCATTGGGTTGTCCATGATCAAGACTTGGTTGAGGAACCAACCATCCCCAGCCGTTCAAGCGACGGCTTCAGAGGCGGCGGCAACGGAGGCCAAGAACGTTTACAACAACACCACCAAAAACAACGGTTCGGCTCAGAGCTTGTCTCTTTCTATGAGCACTGGCTCTCACCAGTCTGCTGGTTCACCTCTTCCTCTTCTCACCTCCAATGGAGGCGGCAGCGGTGGAGAAAGCTCTTCATCTGATAACAATAAGCAGCAGAAGACCACGGCCTCCGCGGCGGCCCTTGACACCCAAACCGGTGTCATTGAAACCGTGCCAAGGAAGTCTGTTGATACTTTTGGACAAAGAACTTCAATATATCGTGGTGTCACAAGGTTCATTTTAATTTTTTGATTTTCGTTTTTTATATAATTATATGATAATACAATTCAAATTTACAAGGACCCATTTTCCAACTATCTGATATGAGTTAGATTCGATTTAAAAAATCTTTTTATACTTATCTAAAAGATGGATCTTATTACACAAATAAATTTCTTGGTTTGCTATAAATTTCACATTTTTTGCTATAAATCATCATTATAATAATGATGACGATGTGATGATAATGATTTTTAGGGTTTGTTTTAATTTATGTAAACAGACACAGATGGACAGGTAGATATGAAGCCCATTTATGGGATAATAGTTGCAGAAGAGAAGGACAAACTCGCAAGGGAAGACAAGGTATTTAATATAATATTTTAGAAAACTTTTTTATATTCTAACATTTATTGTGTTGCATTTGTAAAGTTGAACACTTTTCTTTTTTCATTGATTTTAAACTAACTTTTGTTTCCATTTTTGGGTGTTTTCTCTTGTTTGATGTTGGATTCCTTCATTCATTGATCTCCTTTGCAGTCTATTTGGGTAAGTTTATATAATCTCATTTGAAAAGTTTTCATTAATTAAATGATTAAAAAAAAATCCTTATGGATTCTAGTTTTGATTTTAAAAAGGAGGATACGACAAAGAAGAAAAAGCTGCAAGAGCTTATGATTTAGCAGCATTGAAATACTGGGGTACCACTACGACAACAAATTTCCCAGTAAGTTTCTTAATTCGTTTCTAGTTTTCCAATTAAATAGAGAAAATTATCATTATATATGTATATAAATACATATAATTACTTGAGTTTATTTGTAAATAAAGTGAACATCAACCAAAAAAAAAAGTGTGTAATGTTTGCTTAGTGTTGGCATTGGCATTGACATTGGCATGCAGTGAATTATGGAAGTGTTTACATATATTATTATATTAATTGCACTGTTAATTAACAATAAATATTGTTCTTGTGGTCTCCCATAAAGTAGTCTCCCCATTTTAAGAGGGATCTGTCCAGTTACAGAGAAGAAAGAGAGGGGTGGTTTTTCATTGAATTTCGCCGGTAAATTTGGGTTTTGTTTGCCAATGGTGAAAGTGCTAAGATTTTTTTCTCTTTTGTTTTTTAATTTTTATTGTTAAAAAATTAAATTTTACAGATTAGCAATTATGAGAAAGAGTTGGAAGAAATGAAGCACATGACCAGGCAGGAGTATGTTGCTTCTCTTAGAAGGTATGCATACATACACCGTTTTTCTATTTAATTAATTTTTTAATTACGTGTATACAGGCATTATTTAATTTGAAGAAGAAGAAGAGAAATTAAACTATTAAATTAATTTGCTGAAATATTTTACATGCATTATTTTTGTGCTATTGCAGGAAAAGTAGTGGATTTTCTAGAGGTGCATCCATTTATCGAGGTGTAACAAGGTACAATTTACATTTAATTAATTAATTAATCAGATATCATATGAGAGAAAACAAATCATAGTAAATTCTCATCATCATATATTTTCTCTAACTTTTTATTTTTGTTTGGGTGTGAATTAAGGTTAATTTTCATATAATAATAGATATTATTTAATGCATACGTACTAAAATAAAGTATGAACATGTTACATCACCACAATTTTATTATACATGAGATGTCTAAACTATAATCTTCATTGTTGATGAAATACGAATTAAAGAAAAGAATGATAATACTCTTAGAACTTTATTCATTGCAAGGAATATTAACTAATTGCGTACTTTAATTATGTTCCCTCATTGCTTTTGTTTCCATTTTGTGAAGAATGTAGTGAATTATATATATAGGATTAGTGGTAACTATGATTATTATTATTATTATTATTACTACTACTACTACTATTATTATTTTAATTGAGATTTATTCATTAGAAAAGAAAGAAAGAAAGCTTATTTATGTTAATGGTTTTGCATGGGATGCTAAAAAGACATCATCAGCATGGAAGATGGCAAGCAAGGATTGGTAGAGTTGCAGGAAACAAGGACCTTTACTTGGGCACTTTCAGTAAGTTTATTTTTCTACACATTTGAACCCATGTGTAGATTCTTTTCTGCAATGTTTTGTTATTGGAAATTAGTTTTTCTTCTCGAAAGTGTTGTATATTGTCCTTAAAAATTGTTCTGAACTATTGCAAATTTGAAAGTTGAAGGAAAAAACTCGATTATTCAACCCTATAATCTCATTTATTTGGGTATGAAGGTACCTCAACTTCTGATAAAACCATTTTCAAATTTTAAGAACCCAAAAAGGTGATTTTATTATTATTTCTAACTTTTAGTTTTATAAGCTTCTAGATTGTATTGAATGTAAGGTTATAAATAACAGTCCTCAAACTCAATTAAACACATTTTTATCAAATCAATTACTTGTATCAATCTTTTTAAAAACAAAGAATTGTATGATGTTTATGTCTTCTCTTAGGGTCTTCTATACAAATCCAGTGCACATATTAACATAATCCTGTTAAGGTAATCCTGTTAGTCCCAGCATTGAACGTGTGGCTTATCAAAATGATATTTTTCAGGTACCCAAGAGGAAGCAGCAGAGGCATATGACATTGCAGCCATAAAATTTAGAGGACTCAATGCAGTGACCAACTTTGACATGAGTAGATATGATGTGAATAGCATACTAGAGAGCAGTACACTGCCCATTGGTGGCGCGGCAAAGCGTTTGAAAGATGTGCAGCAGGCTGAAATGACACTAGATCATCATGGACAGAGAGGCAACGTGGTGGACGATTATGAGAACATGAGCTCACAGCTCACAGATCACCATGGATTTAGTGGCAGCAGCTACCATGCTTGGCCTTCCATCGCGGCAGCTGCAGCATTTCAACAGCCTGCTGCAGCAGCTGCCAACTTCAGCTTACACTTTCCATATAACACACAACGCGTTTGGTGCAAGCAAGAGCAGGATTCTGAGAGATACCATCATCAGGATCTCCATCACCAACTCCAATTGGGAAGTAGTAGTACACACAATTTCTTCCAACCCTCATCAGTGTTGCACAATTTGATGAACATGCACGAGTCCTCTTCATTGGAACACAGTTCAGGCTCCAACAATTCTGTGATTTGCAATGGGGATGGTGGTAGTAATGGAGGGTATGTGATTCCAATGGGGACAATTCTGGCCAATCATGATCATCATAATGGCTTTGGAGATCATCATCGTCGTCATCAGAACATGTTCTCATCATCATCATCATCAACAGTTGCATCAGATCCTTATCAAGCCAGGAACTTGTATTATCTATCACAACAACAACATCAACAACAATCATCATCATCATCACCACCGCCGCCACCAGGATTGGTCAAGGCCAGTGCTAATAATGCTGCTACATATCATGACCAAAGCTCAACATGCAACAACTCATGGGTGCCAACTGTGGTCCCAACACTGGCTTCTAGGGCTACCAACTTGGCTGCAGCTGCAGTTTACCATGGAGCTCCAAGCACTTTCACTGTTTGGAATGACGCATGAATACAAAAACAAAAACAAAAACAAACATGAAGATGTATGTACACAGCCCCGCTGATTTTCCTAATTTTTTAATATCTTTTAGTTTTTCATGATTTTCCCTTTCTTCCTATATTGATATTGATTTACTAATTGCACTATGAGGAAGATGGGGTTCTTTTCTTTTGAAATGTTTATCTTCTAACTCTTTAGGCAACAAGGGGTCTAGTCTATATATGTCTTTGAAGTTCAATTGTGGCATGCAAGAGGTTTGAACAAGTCTTACTTGCTATGAATTTTGGGAACTTCATAGAATGAAAATGGATCCTCGGAAATTTTTTTCTTTACTTGTTTAATCACATAACACCAGGCTTTGTAATTTTGAATAACATATACTTATGATACAAAGAATGGAATTCTCCCTTCTTCTCCTTTTTTTTTTTTTTTTTTTTTTTTTTTTTTTAATATCTATTCACATCATTATTGTGACAAGAAAATCTTTTAAGAAAATCTTTTGTTGCGTCAATCTGATTGGCATTAATTAATATATTAAATAGTGTATTTGAATATGTGAGTAGATGTTTATATACGTATAACATTGGTGTTTTTGTCCATTTTGAAAGATCCATGTGCAGTTGGACTTGAGTTAGGACATAGTAAGATCCAAATCAATCACTAATATCATTTGGATTCAAAGTCAAGACTTAGAAAAGATTTTTGCAAGGGAGCATGTCAGTGGATTTGAAGTGATGCAAATGCCAATAATGTACATATCCAAAGTTGTCACTGCCACATCATTTATGAGGAGGATGGAAGTACTGATTTTTTTATTTTAGGTGTTAGATGTTATTTAACATTGAAAAAATATCTCTTATGAAAAACACACTAAAAAAAGTCCTAATTTAAATGTTTTTTTGTTAATAATTTAATTAAAAAACATCTAAAAAAGTAAATAGTAAAATAATTTACATGTAAGAAAGAAATTTTTTCTTTTTAATTAACAACCAAATAATCAAAGAATTTAATTACTTTAAGAGTGATGTTATACACAATTTACTAAAATATTTTGACACTTCATATATTTTTTTTGGGGGGTTAATGACAGCTTCAACATTGATTAAATTTATTAAAAATGATAAAGAGTTCTAATGGCACTGCAAGACTATTTTTTAGAATCCACTTTATTTCTTTTTTATCTTTTTGGTTACATAAACCCTAAATTATCTCTTCTTTTTTTTATTTTATATTTTACATCCTTTTATTTTACATGGTTAGAATATAAATGTTCTTTCATATATCCATTGCATCATATGCACTTATTATATATACACACACCTTTTTTTTTTTTTTTGGAAAAACAAAACTATTTTATTCAAGAAACATATATACAAACAATGTTTAAAATACAATTTGGAATAGTATAAAACCAAGATTTACTAAAATTAATTCTAAAAAGATGAGTAGCCTATGTGCTGCTTTATTACTCCTAGGAGTAAATTAGCACCGAACATTACCTAACTCATTTAATATTGAAAAAATATCTCTTATGAAAAGGCTTTCCATAGAAGAAAAATTCTTGGCCTATGTTGGCAATATAACCAACCGAACATCTTTTTCCACAACTTGAGGCTTAAAATTCTAAGCCAAAGCAAATTTCAATCCTTCTCAAATCCCACATATAGTATGCCAAAAAAGGAGTATAAAAGCTAGTTATCTTCATAGAAAGCACACATTTAATATTTCCTATATGGTCATGAATCAATGCTCCAATCTCAATAAAACCATGCACATTATCCGTTACTGCGTCAACTTAAAGTTTAAAAGAACTCCTATCAAGAGGTTGCCACTTAATGTGAGGAATAGTAAAAGTTACAACTAACTTTTCTTTATGAATTCCATTTATCTTCTGGTACTTAAAAAGATAATAGGTAGCTTCCTGCAAAATTAGGTCTTCCTTCTTTGGAATTCCACCATGAATTATATTGTAGGGAAAGTGCATGAATTCCCCTGAGGTTTGGTGAAATTACGCAAATATGATAATGGTTGGGAAACTCGCACTACCTTCCCTTGAGGTTTCTGAAACTCAACACAAACCTCATCTGCCGTGAGTGAGCTGTTATTTAAGACAAACAGTCAAAGTCAATTTGAATAAAAGTACCAAAATACCCCTAAATAAATTAATATATTATTAATTAAATTTAAAAAATAAAATGTAAAATAATTAAAAAAAAAAGCATTTTAAAAAATATCTTATCATCTTTATCACCTCCATCAAATTTTTTCATCAATTTTCATCAAACTTTCTTAATCAATTTTCATACCATCAATTCATTATCAATTTTTATCAAATCAATTCATCACCAACATCATCACCAATTTAAACCCAAATAAATTTACATATTAAAAAAAAAAAAAAAAATCCTTAATCGCTTATTCATTCTCACCAACTCATCATCAACATAAATTTTTTTAACATTCATCTTTAATCAACCTCACAACCCAAACCTTCAACCAAAGAAAACCTCACAATCCACATTTTCTCACCAACCAAACAACATTCGACAACCATAAGATTTCATCAAAAATTCACAAGAAAATTCAAAATAGATATTCAAAAAACTCAAAGGAAATTCAATCATACCCGTAAAGAAATTCAACCACAAATTCAAAAAAAAAAAAAAAAGCATTGGGTCTCCACCAATGGGAGACCTATAGGCCTCCAAAGATAGAGACTTAAAATTGGGTCTCCATCTTTAGGAATTGGTTCTGGGTCTCCACGGTGGGGACCTAAAACTGGTTCTTCATTGTTAGAGACCTAGGTGGTCACCGATGGAGGCCCAGTTGGTTTCCATTAAAGACCAATTGACCTCCACTGACCCAGGTGGAGGTCGACCACCTAGGTCTCGAGTCTCCGTCGGAGACCATTTCAGTCTCGGTGAAGACCCAGCCAGTCTCCATTTTTGCATTGCTTTTGCCAAAAGTTTGAAAAAGTTGAGAGGGAGAAGATGGGAGAAGAAGAAAAAGATAAAAGAAAGGGTTGAGGTGAAGAGAAAGAGGGGTAAGGTGTTAAAGAGAAAGAGAGAGGGTGAATGAGAAGGAGTTCTGAATTTTATTTTATTTTATTTTTTAAAATTATATATATTTTTCATTTCACTTAGTCATTTCACTGGATATTTTATACATCATCAATGTTATTTGACCATTTTACCCTTACCATATTGACAAGACCCGAACCAGATTCTCTCTAGACTTTTCTCTGGAGGATCTTGTCGAGCACTCCAACGAACCTCTTATAACCCTACTCACGGTTAAGAGAGACCCGCGGAGAAAGCCCTTAATATACTTTGCCCGTTTACTTTACTTTAACTAAATTAATTTTTATTTCTTTGAAAATAGTTGGGTATGTGTAGATTTTTCGCGTTCAATTGAAAAAATTTTTACAAAAATTTCGACAGCATAACTGCTGTATTTTTAAGGTTTTCAAAATTTTTCTGCAAGAAAATACACTTCTAACTATTCTTAATCATCACCCAACTTCTTTTGTCCACAAACATATATTTTCACAATCAATTTTATAACAATTATACATAATAATCATAGTGAAACATATATATATCATATGAAAAATTTACAAGTTTATACAACATAGTTTATAAAAGTTACAAGTTTCAAAATATATGTCACCAAAGTAATAATGTGATACATGCATTTCATCAATGTCATGTTGACAAAATATAAACATTGCTTATAGGTAATGTATCTTTTGTTTTTGTCCACCTAATGTGATGGAAATTTCTTCGATCGTAATCATCTACGACAATGTCTTGAAAATTTTGTACACTATAACAAGGGAAACTTGTTAGCTCAGTCAAATTTAACAACTAAAGAAATACATGATTAATAATCATAAACAGATTTAAAATATTGATAGTTTTCAACAACCATTTTTCTTTTTAAAAACACCATGTGTAACCCTACATGCTCTAACCCTTCTCAATGTAGTACGTCACATAGCGATTTTTCAACTGACACCAATCGTAACGCTACTGAGATATCTCGACCACCACGTGCGGAATTTGCTGCATCGCAAACGTAGTGTGAAACAATCTCAAGTCTGAGCAACTACAAGTAGAATTTTTTGCATCGCATATCGTAGTGCTAATAAACTATAACTATTTGCAACTACAATCAGAATTTCCTGCGTCCCTTATCGTAGTGCAATTTAAGCTATAACTTTTGGTGACTACGAGAGGAATTTTCTGCATCGCAACGTAGCGCACATAACTATAAATCTAGACGACTACGTGCAGAATTTTTTGCATTGCATGCGTAGTGCTAGATAATATGAAAACGATTGGAATACACATGGGTTTTTAAAACTCTTTTTGCTAAGTGTATAAACACAACTCACTTATCTTTCAACATTTTTAATTAAAACTTAACATTCAAGCTTTTTGAAAACAAATTGGTTTTCGATTCTTATTACTAAACTTAATATAAGGTTCTTTTGCAAGAATCCCCGAACTTATATTTGGAAAATCATTTTATAAATCTTTTAACAATAATACTTACATTTAAAGTATGATTGAAATAGTGTAAGTGACGAAATACTTGTCTTTGCTCACGATTCGCTAAAAGCTTCAATGGCCTCCTTGTGCTCCTCTCGTTTGTTCGTCACCTGCACATCACATTCTTATTTAGAGTGTGTTATAGTGAGCTACACATAGGCATTCATATTGCCTTGACTACAATTTACTCTCTAATACACTCTTTAGACTACAACCTTCTCAACTCGATTCTAAGTTAATTAAGACACTAAAATTTTGGTTTTTTTGCAAAAATTTAACTTATATACCTCTAGGGATATACTTACATAGTTCGTATAATTTTTTGAGGCCCGGAACGAAAAGTCAAAATTTTTGGACCCCCTTTGACCGAATACTGTTCACAGCCCATTCCGTGGGTTTTTTTGCTTCCGTTTTTGCTTGGATCATCTCTCTATCTCTCATTTAGGTCCTCCATTAAACGGTTTTGAAAAATTTCAACTATAGAAGGGTAAAACCTATGAAATACCCTTGTTTTTCAACATTTTTTCGTGTCAAACTCTACCCTTTTTACATTCTAAACTCGATTTGATTTTTGCTATGATTCTTAGACTTATATATACTTGATTATAATCATTTGTCACACTAAAATGTAAAGATAAAGTGGCATTGCATAGTAACTATAATTGCCCTTTATCTAGCCCAACTATACTTTTGTAACTATCTCTTTTTATTTTGAGATTCTATCAATTCCATATGATTTTCTAACCTCAAATATGCATGAAATCAAGTTCACTTTAATCACCACTCAATGAAATCATGCACACCCTTACTTGGCCGTGACATCCATACACACTCACACCATTCAACTTTTTAATTTCTCAAGCTTTTTTCTCTCAAACATTTCATTAAACACTTGGAATGCAATCATTTTGCTTAATACAACTTTAATTAAATCTTTATGGTTTTGCTCCCATAAACCCTAACTTGAATCTATTATGTGATTCCACCCAAACTAAGTTCCCTTTTTGGATGTTTTAGGGTTCTAATCCTAGTTTAGATCAAACCAACATCAATTTCTCAACAACATCAACCTAACACTCAATATTTCATACAACTTTACTATTACTATTTAGAAAACAAATATCATGAAAACTTACTTTAAATCTTACTCAAACCTTGACTTTCTAGTTTAAACCAACACAAAATGGGGATTTGAGGCTTGGAATAGCTTTGGTCTTCTCTCCCCCTCTTAGTCTCCTTCTTGTCGTCCCTCTCTCTCCCTCACAATGTGTTTCCTTTCAAATTTTTTGTAAGTGTTGGAAGACAACACTCCTATATATACATCACTTAATTTGGAGAAATGACTACAGTGCCCTTGTCTCATGTATACCACTATTAATTCCTCATTTTACTACTACAGTTTTCTAATTGCTTAGGATGATATTAAATTATAATGCTCATGAAATTTTATATTTTATCGCTTAACCCGTCTACTAATACTAAGATACCTACACTTAGGAATGAGGGCTTACAACTCTTATTTGAACAAAGATTATTTTGCCCTTTGTTTAAATATTTCTTATTGATAAAATGACCCTTTTGTCCTTCTTTGTATTTATCTCACTAACATTCTAATATCATAAGGATCGTATTGACAGAATTTAACATTTTCATCTTTTAGTTTCACTTCTAATACTAGGGAATTTAGAATAGAGAATAGGGACTTACACCTATACCATTTAATGCTTACTCATTAACAACAAGTTGTTAACGAGGGAGGTTTGTGTTGAGTTTTAGAAATCTTAGGGGAAGGTAGAGTGAGTTTCCCAAATATCATCATATTTGTGCAATTTCACAAAACTTTAGAGGAGATTTGTGCAATTTCCCCTTATATTGTTCCTATCCCTCTTGAGGTTCCAAAGCACCATTAACCACATCTCAAAATTAGAGATAAAAAAATGATCACGTAAATAGAGTATAAGTTCAGGCATAGATGATCCTAAGAAACTCTTAAAAGAAGTCAAAAGTTACTTCTAATCCACAATTCTCTGCCCCGGGACACGAAATGAGAGCATGGAACATCGATTCCTCCTCTTCACAACAATAACCATAAATTTTTGAATAATTCACTTCTCTTCGAGACAAGTAAGCACTAGTAGGCAATAATAAGTCATGAAATACATGCACTTAAAAATCTTAATTTTATTTGGGATTTTGAGCCCCCAAAGGAAATGCCACCAATAACTATTTAAACTCTCATCAAAAGACCCTTTATCAAAACATGAAGCCATAAGGACTGAATAACCTGATTTAACCGAATACAGTTCATTGAAATTGAAATGCCACACAATGCTATCAGAATGATTAGAATTACTCAGTGGAATCCCTAAAATGGAAGACACATCCACTGCAACAAATTTTATCTACACCAACTTTTAAAAGATAATGTGCATGAGGATCATGTTTCCGTAAGTCACCTATGACAACATGCAAAACTATGCACATTGCTAAAACCGTGCAAAACCATACAAATAAATTATTTTATGTAAATATGTTTTTAAAACACTTTATTTACCAATAATAACACATGTTATTTATAACAACATGAATTTGCTCGGTTTTAGTAGCGTGTATGATTTAGCATGTTGTCATATGGTTTTGTATAGTTTTGTGCGTTGTCAGAAACCCATTCCATGACATGCATTATTTGAACATTTTCATAGGTGCTACGATGACATAGACCTCATGCTCTTTGTTTTTTTAACGTTGCCATAGATAAAACTTATTGTAGTAAATGTTCACGTTGACTTCACCCTCATCATTTGGACCTTTCTTCAGATGTTGTAAATCTATTTCAAAGCTTATAGGTAGATACTAATTTCAAATGTGCCTTTAGTTTCCCTCTACCTTTGCTTCTCAATCTTCTACTTGTTCTTCTTGAGCTATAGTATTAATAAAATAACAGACTATTCCCATTGTGATTGGTATCATAGGTGGGTTATTTTCTACAAGCTTCTCTAGACAATAAAGTAATCAATAGTATTTGGTTTCTGTAATTTTGTTTATATTTGTTGTGTATATAAGATGTGTTAATTTATTTTTACACCAGATACATGCACGTAACTTTTATTGGTTTCTTTGTACTCTATGAATTTTTCTTTATTTTTTGTATTCTTGATGTTTGTTATTCTAATTTTTTTTCAATGTTTATATATTTATTTGATTAAACTGATGTGGGGTTTTTCTCTTATTTTCAGGTAACATCATTTCAAGGTTCCTATTCTTGTCACCAATGAAAGCTTGATTAAACTCCTTGAGATTTTTTTTTTTAAACAAAGGAATATCCTTCTTATCTTAAATTTCAATAAAACACTTATATACTGGGGAACTTTGGTACATATAGAAAATTTTTAACTAAATTTGTAGTAAAATCATTATGTATAAAGATTTTTTACACATATTAAAAGATTTTTTTAAAGTAAATTTTAAATTTTATGTGTAAATAAACTTTTATTCAAATAATGAAAAGAGGGTAAATAGAGTTGTTCTCACCATTTCCACACCAGGCAACCCTAGTCAACTATATGGTCCAGGTGATCAATGGATTGTCGATGGTGTACCCAAATAACATCTTATTCTTGACCATAAACATCAGTGGCACAACCTTAGAATTTTTCTACATTGGCACCTTCTTGTTTTACTCAGACAAGAAGAAAAGACTCAAAGTTTGTCTGGTTTTGCTCATTGAGCTCATATTTATCGCCTTATTCTCACTCTGGTCCTAACTCTATTCCACAATATTAAGAAATGCTCCATGGTTGTTAGCATAATTTGCATTGTTTTCAACATCATGATGTATGTTTCTCTATTATTCATCATGGTTAGTCTTCTCATCATTGATAATAATATAATTACTTACTCTTATTTGGTGTATTTAATTTTTTTTTTTTTTTATATTTAATGGTGTAGAAGTTGATGATTACTACAAAAGGTGTGGAGCACATGCCATTTTTTAGCTCTCTTGGTTTGTTTGGTAATGTTGTTGCCTGGTTTATTTATTTATTTTTCTTCTTTAATAAATATATCATTGTAAATTCTTATAATTTTCTCTTTTTCGAAGCCTACTATGTGCTTGTTTAGGATGCAGATGCAAGAGATTTTTTTGACTTCTTAAAGCTAAAAACCATTTTGGGAGAAGTTTAGGTAGAATCTGAAAATGGCTTTTGGCTTTGAAAAGCTCTTCCAATGAAAGCCATAATTTGTGGTTTTGGCAAAAAGAGTTTCCACATCTAAAACATGTGAAACCATTTCCTTTTAATGAATCTTTGATAATTCCAATTTTACCATTATTTGATTGAATAGCAAATCAACTATCTCATTCATATCCTCAACTTTATCGATCTATACCCATTTTCCCTTTCTAAAAAAATAAATAAATAAGAACCCTATAATAGTTCACTCATAAGGTAGAAGAAATTGACGTCTTTAGTTTGTGATTTACAATCGCTGTCATATAAGGTACAATTTTTCTTTACTTTTCTTTTAGTGCATGATTTTCTCTGCTCTTCTTCTTCTTAAAAGCTCTTCAACATCATTATCTAGGTACAATCTTTTTCAAAAGTTTTAATATTCAAAGAGCTCTCCAGACATTATCATCAACTTCAGTTGATCTTTTTTTTCTTCTTAAAAGCAACATACAATCTTTGTTCAAAAGTTGTAATCTTATACAAACTTATAATATTGTAATACCATGTTTGATATTGTTACTCATGTATTTTGATTTGTTGTTTGATCATGGATAGCTTTTGTTAGGTTGTGTGATTAATATCTACCTTGATTTCATGAGTTGTGTAGGGTTTCATAACTTTGAAAGCTGAATTGAATATGTTTAATTATTGAATCAATTAGTTGTATTAGTTTCTATATTCACTTATTAGAAAAGGAAAATCATTACTTTCTGTGTTTGATCGTGTTTGCCCTAATTTTTTTGATGACATTGATTGACTTTTCTCTTGGCTAGTGAATAATCTATAGGGGATATTTGTGGAATTGATTCACTGGGCAGTGCACTGTCTATTTCCAACAAAAGCAATGAAAATTAACATTATCAATTCAAGAATAGAAAAAAATACATTATTAGTCATCCGCACCTTTTAGTTTAGTGTACATTCACTTTGACAGTGAAGTTTCATATACTAGCAAATGATATTTACAGGTTTAGCAATAATATACACTAGCTCTATGTATTACAAGTTTGGCAATAACATACTGCCACATTATTACAAAATCTACTAATAATTTTAAAAGAACAAACATGAGAAAACATAGAAAGTGAGATGATGATACGTAGTATAACTTGTAGCTTGAAATAAACCTTTGGAAATATTTGTTGTATCTTTTATGTTTTTTTTCCATTGCTCTCAATCTGCTTTAAGAAACAAATTCTATGACACATTATAAGAAGGATAGAGCTTTGCTGCTCATTTGTATAATCCTTAAATGAACAATAATTTGCTTTTATGTTATAGACAACTTGTAATTGAAATGAAGATTAAAAGACAAAAGAACAATAGTTCTTTACCATTTAAATGCTTATGATCAAGATAAAGAGTTTTATGTATCCTATAATCAAAGCTTTTAGTAGAAATAGATGATAAATAGCCTGATAAGGTTAATGGCTGCTGTTCTTAATAATTTTATGTACTTGAATCAAAATTTAAAGAATGTTAATGAAATTAATCTATTGACATTTCTTAGGGTAGGTAGCAAGGCAACAAAGTCTTTTGGTTGGTTATCTTGTCTAGACTAACTAGGGCTATTGTTGTATAGATGGGTCCCTCTTCCTCAGACTAAGCAGCTCAGCCAGTAATCCCACGATGGTCTTCCAGTTGAGATATACACTGACCAAAAGATTCCCGTGAAGCTAAGCCTTTTGCTTTTTCAGAAAAGTCTATTTAAAACCATTGGAAACTCTCTACAACGAAAACAAGTGGAAACTTTTTTTTTTTTTTTAAAAAAAAAATCAAATAATTTGCGAAACCGGTTTAACAAAATTCCGGCAACATGACGACTACTTTTTTGAGAATTCCACCCTGTAAAAATAAGATATAAAAACATGTGCACTTCTATAGTCATGCAAATCTCAAATTCTGGGCCTCAAGCCCTCATTCCATTTTCACAACCAATCACAAACATGATTTCCATTCAAAAGATAAATTCCAAATTCGATTTCAATTCAAAGGATAATTCGAAAATCTATAAAACTTGAATAAACAAAGTGCACACATTGTTTCAACATATGCAATGACATGAAGTTGTATCCTCAATAATATTACAAAACATGCAATGAGTCATAAATAGTTATACAGTACATGATAAATCTAAAAGCAAACTAATGCAGTAGCGTTGCGCTCTCAGCTCTCTTGCACGTTAGACGGAGCTCTCTCTAATATGCAATGAATCTTAAATAGTTATACAGTACATGATAAATCCAAAAGCAAACTAGTGCAGTAGCATCACGCCCTTAGCTCTCTTGCACGTTCGACGGAGCTCTCTCCGATCTTTGGTTTGCACCTGTACTTAGGGAAGGTTTTTATAAAACACTAAAATAGTGGTGAGCATTAACTCAATGAGTTGGGAACTTTTAGATTTTTAAACTCGTTTCGAAATATATATATGCACATCCTAAAATAGTTTGGAAAACTAATAATTTATCTCAACTAATAAAGTATAAATCGAACATATATCATATAAATATTTTTACTTGAAATTGCTAATAGTTTTCATAAATTGTAAAACTTTCTCGTTTTTTCAATCTCACGTTAATTGACGTGTTTTTCTTTCTTAAACTTACCTTACAAGGTAACCCAAGCAAACTCGTCCTCATGCGACTGTACGTATACATGTCACGAAACTATGACTAAGAATGCTACCTGTGTAGTCACATGGATGTGAGAACTTTGGGGTAGCGATTCTCCCCTAACATCAACGAATTTACACTACTGCATGCGTGCAAAGGGCGATACACTGACTCAAATCCCCTCAAGTTAGTGACTCCCCCAACCAACTACCATACATGTACACAGTACTACAGTCGGGTATAACTGGGGATTAGGATAAATCGAAGACATCTAAAATCTTTCAACATACTTAGAACTTTAGCTTTTCTCTTTATCTTAGTTTGAATGCATAATGATCTTGCTTGTAAACTTTCATTTCTCTAATATACGGTTTATAATCGAAATACTTCTTTTCTAAGGCAACAACATAAAACTTTACTAAAGTAAAAGCTTAAACTTTTTTTTCAAAGGCAGAAGCTTAAAAAAGTTTGAAATATTCTTGGCATGTATTTTCTATGCATGTATTTCAATCAAACTTTCTACTTGCTTTGCTTGAAAATAAATAAATAAATACATTTATAACATGCTTGAAAGATAATTACATTTATAATATAAATTTAAGAACTATACATGCATTGTAATAAAAATGAAATTATGTCAAAAACTTGATAAATCGAATACGAACTTAAATATTAGCAATTTCGAATAATCAATTCGTAAAATTTAATAAAGTTTGTAAATATCTACATTCACTATTTGCTTCCCAAATCAACAACCACTCTTCCGCGCCCTTCGTTTTGTTCGTCGCTTTACCTACACTTAAACACAAGTGCGATTCCCACTTAGAATGTACACTCGTATCGTACATATAGTTCTAACTACTTGAGGGCATCAAAATACCCTTTTTCGAGTTGTAACGATTTTAATTACATGGATATGCATTCCATTCAGAATTCATAATATTCACGCATATAAAACTCATCAATTCAAATATAAATTTCATACGAATACATTAAACGCATTTTCGTATTATCTTGGCCTATGTTGGTCGAATAACTATCAATTTTTACACCATCAATCCCATTCGATTTTTCTCATTACAAACACAATCAAACAAACATGATAATAGTGTTAATTCAATTCAATCCATCAAACATCACCTTTGTGCAACTTTGAAAAATACTTAGTCGCGAAACGACTATTTGGCATCCAAATCAATTCATTTTAATTCTAATTAATTCTACAATTCAAATATCTTACAAACTCATTAAAAACTTCCAAAAATAACTGCATAACACTTTAATACACTCAAAAATAGTTCATGGCAGCTTGCACACCAGAATTTTTGCTTCCAATTTTATGTTAATTCTATCATTCTAATCTCTCAAAATAATTATCTAACACTTTGACACACTTGAAACCGAAACATGGCGGCTAGTATATCCACACTTTACTTCAAATTTTCAACATCAAAACAGCCCCTTAATACCATTCAAAAGCATCCAAAATAATTTTCTTATTAAATTCAACATCAAAACAATCTCTAATGTCATTCAAAAACATTCAAAACAATTTTCTCATTCAACTTAACATCAAAATAGCCCATAATATCATTCAAAACAACCAAAACAATTTTTTTTATTCAATTTTACATTAAGACAACCTACAAAATTCCATATTTTCATCACAACATCATCATATATTATGACAATACATTCAAGTAAAATTTAAACCACAATATACCCCTTTTTGCTTAACACAACATGCATTCTAACATCAACTTTCTTCACATCCACACTTACATACATTTCATAAACTAATCATAATTCATGGTAACACAATCAACCAAAATTTAATTACAAAAATCCTATCATGGCCGAATTTAACATGCATTCAACTTCATTATTTTCTTCAAACCTTTAAATCAGAGCCACATGCAACCTCACAATCATCATTTTGAGACCTTAAACCTTCAAACTCCAACACAAAAATTACAGTCAGCCCTTCACAACAAAAATCCAACATTTTCATAAAATAAATCTCATGAAAATCAAGTTCTTACCTCTTCAAAATGAAATGCAAGGGTAAACCTTGCTTCTAGCCTTGCATAAGCCTTCTTGGCATGAAAATGACTCATAAATCACCTTCAAATGGCCATGCAAAGCTATTGCCCTTGATTTCATTTCTTGATCGAGAGCCTCCTTCTCCTTGAAATGGTTTTGCATGTATTAGAATCACTCCAAAACAACTCAAGAGCCAACAAAAGTAACATACTTACCTTGGTTCTTCTTGTTCTTGGCCAAAACACCCTTTGAGTGAGTTGAAATCACTAAAAAATCAACCTAGACTCCCCAAACAAGCATGTTGTCCTTGATTTGTTTTGCTTGGCCGAGACCACCCCCTCTCAAAAACCTTCTCTTCACTTTTGCTTCTTTAACCGAGACACCTCTCTTGTATACACAAAAATCACCTCAAATGATCAAGTGATGAAAGTTGTCTTGATGTTTCTCTCTCGGTCACATACACCCCTCTCTTAACCGACCACACACTCTCTCTTGCAAGAATAAATTGCTTTTCTCTTCTCTTTTGCTTGTTGACCTTGAACTCTCCCTCTCATGCAAATTTCCACTTCAATTTTCACTTATATATTTCTTGACTCCCTTTCTACATGGCACACATGCAAAACTCCTTATTTATGCATGGAATACGTATGTCAAGCTTTCATACTTTCTTGTTTTGTTTGGATCCCACATGTCTCACTTTGAGCATGACATACTTTCCACATGTCATACATGCATGAGTTCTTTTCTTTCACTTGGCCCACATGTCATCCATCTACTCTCATTCATGCCAACTCAACATTCCACTCACATTGTTTGTTTCCCAAAATACCCTTGCACTAGTATTTTACAACATAATATATCTATGTCTTTTTTGGTAAGTTCCTTTAGCACTAAATTTTTATTCTAATCATTAATGAATTTTCATGTTCATTTCAAATTCAAAAATCATTTCTAGTCTATCCAAAAAATTTATTATCATTAAATCAACTCCTCCAAAAATTTTATAGAAATTTGATTATGCATCCAAAAATTCTACTAAAATTTGATTATACGTGCGGATTTGAGAATTATACTAGTATTCGATCCAGAGATTTTCAGTCTCTTTGGGGATCATACTAGAATTTAGTTTATGCTTTCAAACATTTAAATTCACTCCATTACTCCATAAACAATCGGAATGATGTTTTCATCCATAAATTTTCAAATCACTCAAAATTTATTTAAATGGACTTATTTTCATTTTGTTTTAGTTTTCCTTAACTTTAATACTAATTTTAGAATTTTTGCTTCACGAGATCCGCTTTTCAAAAATTACTATTCACGAGACAGTTTCCGTCTGAAAATACTATTCATCTGGAACTCGAAAATCTTTCTTCAAAAGTTATGATTTCAAGGTTCGTTTATCAAAAATCACTGTTCACTCGAAAATATTATTCATATAGAGGCACTATTCATCGGAATAATAAATTATTTTTTAGAAAATAAAGTTTTGGATTTTATATGTACAATGTTTTAGATTTTCTCCTCATTCTCTTTCTCTCTCTCTCTCTCTCTTTAATTTTTACTTACATGATAGAAATTTTGTTTTAGATCACTTGCCACTTGTATATAAAAATGAAGTTATTGTGATTCCCATTAATGTCTTCAAAAAGCTTCTTCCAAGATCTTGTCTACCCTTTATGATTTTGAACCTGAAACTAGTCTTAAAGTTTTCTTTTGGGTGTTTATTTTAGAATGGTTTTCTCTTTTTGTCTCTCTTAATAATCATCTTCCTTGTCTGGTTGTTTTTTCATAAAATAAAGTGATGCTTCTCAAGATTTTCTTTGTTCTTCCATTGACATCATTTTGGTTTTAATTTTTTGATAGTTTTGTAAAGACTAAGATTTCATTTAAAATGAGTTAATTCGAAAACACCGGGTTTTTAGATTATATTTTACCCAACTTATAATAAACATAATAGATTCCATTTCAATGAAATTATAAATTCAGTTATATAAAAATAATAATAACAATAATAATAATATAGTTTTAATTTTTAACATTTTAAGATATGATTTCACCAAGTATTGAATTTAGTTCTACATGTTTTAGGTGTATTCTTCTTTAAGGTGTGTTCTTTCAATGAAATGTTAATATAATTCTTTTTTCAAATAATAGGTGTATTCGAGTGTCATTTTTATGTGTTGTTTTATCATTTTTTTATTAGATGTCAAATGATGGGACACAAGAAAAAAAAAAGCTATGGATCCAAGAACATATAAGATATGGGTTGATTTAGCTACCGAACAAGTTCGGGCAAGTAATAGAGAAATGGAACACATTTGAACAAACAAGGATGGAAGAATTTCATTAAAAATTTTAACAAGAAAACTTGTAAAAAATATGATAAAAATCAGCTTAAGAATCATTGGGATAATGTAAAAAATGAATGACAATTATGTGACTTTTTATTGAGATGAGAGATTGGAATTCATTGAGATATAAAAAGACAAATCATTAAGGCTTTAGATGAATGGTGGGTAGCTAAGTTGCAAGTATGTATCACTAGATACATTATTTAATTATAATTTATATGTGTCTAGCCTAATTATGTAATTATAATTCACATACTAACTCAAAATTATAACAGAAATATATAAAGCGTCAAAATTTTGAACAAGAGGTTTGGAGTATTCCTTCAAATTAGATTAATTGTTTTGAGATGTTATAACAACAAGAGCTAGGGCTTAGACACCATCTTTTGGTTTGATGCCTCCTTTATATACACAATCACCTAAGATAAATGATAATATTAATGATATAGCTACTAGTTTAGATTTTGATTATGGTAATCATGATGAGGAAGTAGAATGTAGCAACTGCAACAAAACACCACTTGAACCACATAGAAAGAAATTCAAAAAAGTGAAGAAAAGAAATTCTATTGCATCAAAATTATCCAAAAAACTTGATGAACTTTGTGAAAATATCAAGAATATGGGTTCATACATTTGTACTAATCCACCTGGATGTAGTGTTTAAAAGGTTGTTTCTAGATTGAAAACTCTTCTAGAATGTCAACTTATGACTGCTCTTTTCATGTTAGGTATTAGCTTATTTACAAAGAAGACAAATAGGGAGATGTTTGCGGCTTTAAAGGAACTCGAATACCAAGTTCAATAGTTGAAAGATCATCAATCTTACATACAGAGGCAATAAATGGTTGACAAAAAATGCCACTTTTGTGTATATTAACCTATTTTTGTGAAGAAAAATGTCACTTTTTGTATGTTGACATACATGAAAAAAATTCTCTTTATAAGAGATATGACATTTTTTGTATATGCAAGAACAAATTATATTAAGATTTATTATTATTAATTACATTATAATGCTTTGTATTGTTTGACTAATGGAAATTGTAGGTTTTGATGATTTGTTTGATTCGTAAATTCTATTGATTTTTCACATGTTAGAAATAATATTGATGTGGAACATGTTATTGATGTAATGCTTCGAATTTCTTCTTTTTAAAAGAAATGAAAATATATGGAGATTAATAATATTTTCGGGAGGAATAGTAGTTTCTAGATGAATAGTATCCGTGTGATTAGTGAATTTTTTAGAAAGCAGACCTCGAAGTCAAAAAGCTCTGAAATAAGTAATGGAGTATAAGGAAACTGAAACAGATCAAAAATGAGTTCGTTTGAGGCAAAACAGAGTGGTTTCCAGATCCGATCGGAAATCTAGAAAGATTTTCGAAAAAATTCAAAAATTTAGAGAAGTGTTAGAATGAGTGTTAAAATGCTCATGAAGTATTTTAGAAATTCAAACGACACTTCTGAAGGAGATTCGGATGGAAATAAAATCAATCCAGAAATCGCTGGAGATAATTTAATGAATTAAGCGGGGAGCCAAAAAGGGGCATGAAATGACTTTTAAGAGTCATCGAGGTTACCAGAAGTATGTAGGCAGTTCGAATATAGGCCCTGGTGAATTTTGATAGGATTTCAAAAAAATTCCGGGAAAGCCGAATCTGGGAGCCTCGGAAAAATCAAAATCAAAAGAAATAAAAAAAAAAAGATAGATATGTGGGGTAAGAACCAAGAAAAATATGACAAGTGTCATGGTGGATAAGAATGAGAACACTTGTCAAGTTTTTATGAGTAGTATTTTTGTGATTTTGAAGATTTTAAGGGCAAAATGGTAAATTTGAGGGTTAGTATATAAAGTGAATGCGTGAGATGATGAGTGGGTGTGTGTAAGTCAGTGAAATGAAGGAAAAATAGAAAATGGAGAGTGTAGCTCGTGGAGAGAAAAGAAACCGAGAGAAGAAGGAAAGAAAGGGGAAGAAGAAGGAGAGAAAGAGAAGGCCAAGTCCAAGAGGTTTTTCATCAACTTTTTCCCCTTGTGATCATCCATGAAGAATCAAGAAAAAGTGAGGAAGAACTAGTAAGTGAAACTTAGTATTTTGATGTTAGTTGACATGAGTTTTTATGAGTTTTTTTTTTTAGAATGGATTTAAATAAGTTTTGATAGATTTTATCACTTGACTAAAGGTTGATTATCATTAAATTGAGACTAGGAAGAGAAGTGAGCGAAAGCAATTGAGTTTTGGGTGATAGGGATGTTGTTTTGCAAACTATTATGCATAGATTATGTGAAATTGTATGTGTAGTGTTTGATTTAAGTTCCAAGTGAGATACATGTGAATTTATTGAGGTTGTTAAGCATGGTTTAATGGCTTTAGACTTCAAAATTCTATGGGAGTTAAGGTAGGACCTTGAGAAGTTTGCATGAGCATACTAAAATAGGTGAAATTTTGATGGAAGTTAAAGTGGGTCTTTATTTGTGTGTAAGTTGTAATGATATATTAAGTGCATGATTTTAGTGTGTTTAATGGTTATAAAAATGTGAAAGATGATGTTAAATGCACATGGAATGGATTCGGCCATGATTAGGTTTATGTCACAGTATAGATTTTAATGGATGGATGCATATAGATGGTGTGTTAAGTGATTTTGAGATGATAAGTATTAAAGAAATAAAAAGAAAAAGTTTGGGTAGGGGTGTGAGTAGCATTCGGCCAAGGTGGGGGAGTTGATGTGAACTTTGTGTTTTTGTTACTTAAATGGGTTAGGATGATGATAAAATGGAATCAAAAGGATTGGTGTAAGTTTTGAGATTGGAATGAAGTGGATAAATTAGTGATGATATGTACTAGTGAGTGGTCAAAGTGGAAAAATTGATCTAATGGGAAAAAAAAAATTGTGAAAAACTTGATTGATTATTAGTTTAAGGCTTTAGTTGATAAATTTGTGAGTAGTTGATGCCTTTGGATGTAATTTTGAGCTTGAAATAAAATATTAGCTTGGTTGTGATTAAGATTAGAAAAGAGTTAACTTAGAAAAGTTTAGGTAGTTGAATGAATTTTGATGTTTGAATGATATTATATGATAATTTATGTTGAGTTAAAATGATATTCGAAATGAAAATGTAAATGGATAAATAAATGAATAATTATAATAGTGTGTGGACAATTTGTGTTTTTGCATGTAATGAAGTGATTTTTAATGTTTGAATGAGTTATGTAAGTTTTTGAAATTAATTTGAGTTGAAGAGTGGTGGGGATGTGGTTGGTGTACACTTATTCAAAAAGTTGATTTTTATTAGTAGTTAAAATTTGAAGGTATTGCTTTAAAACTTTGGGATTTTGTTATTTTGATGTAATAAGTTGATATAAATGATATGTATGTGTTGTTTAGATGTTGATGAAAGAGATTTTATGATGAAAAATTAAGCGGAAAAATATTGTGATAAAATCCCCCTTATGGCCAAATTTACACTAGAGATAGGCCTGAGGGTATTTTCATTATTTCAAGTATATTTACGTGTTTAACGGAGGATATTTGAATGATTTGTGAGATAATTTATGAAATCGAAACAAATTTTGAAAAATAATCCCTTTTGGTCGAATTGAATGCATAGGGAAGCCAAGGGATACTTTTGTCATTTTGTTCAAATTTACGTGTTATTTACATCGTGTTTTGATTATATGCACGATGACTTATGGTTTTGAAGAGAAAAATTTGAAAACTATCTTTTGGGGTCACATGAAACTGTGAAAAGAAATGAAATTGTGTGATTAAGTTTGATAGTAAAACCAAGGGCAAAATGGTCTGTTGGTATTGGCCAAGAGAGAAATTTAGAAATATTTCAAAAAATGGAAATAAACGATGATGTTGGACATTTACAAGATTAAAAGTTTATTGGAATTGAAACTTTCGTAATTATTGAAAATATTAAGAGTTCGAGTAAGTTTGTATATTGGTAGTTGACATGTCAATAGCGTAGTTATTAGTAGTACTGCACCGTTACGATTGCATACCGATGTTGATTTACGGACTTTGAGAGGCACTGAGTATCTGGTCCAGAAATCAAAACGTTTGTGAAATTGAAACCTGACGAGCAGGCACCCAATGTCCGATGCCGGGGGAAACAGCAAACTCGTTTTCGATCCATGGTATTGTGTCAGAGTTTACGAAGGGCGTTGAATATTATTAAAGAAAATCGTATTGATATGCTTGAATATGAAAATAATTGTGTTTATGTTGGTTGTAAACGATAATTTAGTTTCCTTGCAAAAGTTTACCTGTAAAAGTTCGAAAATTGTAAAATATTGATTACAACTGGCAGTTTGAGAAAAATGATAGGAACATTGTGTATTTGTGTTTGAAAAAATGGCCTGAGACAAATGTCTGTATGTATTTGTTCTAAAAGATATTAAATGAAATCGCGTTGTTATGTTTAAAAGAAAATTGACTTTTATGTATTTCTTTTTATGTATTTATTAGTAAATTGATTGCCTAGTGAATATATGATAAAAGTTTAAAAAAATTGTGGAACCTTATTATATAAAAAGGTATTTTGAATGCAATGGTGAAATTTGGTTTAGTAAGGTTATATATGAAAAGTGATATTTATGCAAAATATGTGTATTTCGACTAATAACTCGACCCCTTTAATGATTTATTTTGAAAATCTAAGAACTATGGAATCTTTCCTTATCATCTTGTATTTATGGATAAAGGTGAATTTAAAATTTGTGCAAACTCTCTTAGTATAAATACTTAGCACGTTAGATCCACAATACGTAGGTTATGGAATTGGACGCTATAGATAAAGATTGACGAGAGAACAAATGCTGCGCTTCTTGCGGGTCACATCTCTTCACATTTTGGGCAAACATTTTTTTTGTATTGTATATTTATGTCTAAATACTCCGCGACGTGGAAGATATACATATTTATTTGTTTATACGAGATTTTATAAATAATAATGTATGTAAACCATAGAGAAAAAAAGTTTTTGATTTGTAAAGTGATTTTATAGAGAAATTCTTACTTACCTTCTAATTAATGTTTAATTCAATTAATAGGGTTTTCATTAAATGTTGTAATCATAAATGTTTGTGCGGTGAAGTGATTTTGAGTCGGACGGAGGGTCCATAATGGTTGCTGAGAATCTGAAGATGTTTTAGAAGTGTTTTCCTTTAAAATTTGTAGGTTTTAATATTTTAGGTTTTCAGAAAAATAGAGGAAGCTTTGCCGAATTTTTTGTAAATTTAAAATAAATGAATAAATGAAGTTTTGTAGAAAAAAAAAAATTAGTGCATACATGTAAAATAAATAACAAATAAATTTATGAAGGTAGTATCCTTTGACTCGGGTTTTCATCCGAATGGGAACCGGGTGGAAGGTGTTACAATCGATATAGACTTTTTGATTCTAATTCACTATGATATAAACAAAACTTATTGGTTAAAGTTTGAACTCATAAATATTATTCGATGTTTCTTGAATATTTAATTTAGAATAGATATAGACTCAGAGGAAGATATGGAAAAATTATTGGATGAAGTTATAAGTGTTTGATGAATTTGTTCTTGCAATAACAAGAATAATTGTATATGAGCATAATAACTTTTTAGTAAAAGAGCCATGCAAAAATTCTACAAAATGGATGTTTATAACAAAAATACTTAAGCAAAATGATGGATGTTGTCATGAACAATTTCAAATAGAGAAACATGTCTTTATTAAATTATGTGATAGATTAAAAAGTTATGAATTAACTTCCATTAAAGAAGTTAAGTTTGAGGAGACAGTAGGTATGTTTTTGTTAACTTTAGAGCATGAAGTTAGAAATAGAATTATTCACGAACAATTTCAATATTGAGGTGAAACTATTAGTAGACAATTTGGAAATATAGTCAACAAAACGATCAACCATCTGAAGATTATAATCAAATTTCACATTACATTTGAAGTAGTTGTAAATACTAGTCATATTTTAAAGTAATGTTATTTATATTTAATTTTTGAACTGTAAATACATACATAGATTTATTTATAAGTAAATTAAACTACTTTGGTTTTTTTTTTTTTTTTTAATGGCTATTGATAGGATTGCATTGGAGCTATAAATGGAATACGTATCCATGTGTCGCTTCCTATGGATAAACAAATTCCATATATTAGTAGGGAAGGATTTCCTACTCAAAATATTATGGTAGAATGTGGATTTAACATGATTTTCACGTTTGTATAGCTCGAATGAGAGGGATCTATGCATCATATGCGAATATTTTTAAAGGCATTGAGAAACACTGAGTTAAAATTTCCAAAACCACCTAATAATACGTTATTTTTTATTAGTAATACTTTCAATTATAATTATTCTTTTACTTTGCATAATATTGTTTCATTGTTGAAATTTAAATTATAAATAAATACTACATTTATTCAAGATATCCAAATATGAGCAGTTATTTCGTTCCATATAATAGACAACGATATCATCTTCCAGAATTTCGTGGAAGTAGTCAACCAATAGGCAATCGAGAAACATTTAACTACATGCATTCATCATTACGTAGTCCAACTGAATGTAGTTTTGGTTGTGGAAAGCTTGATGGAGAATTTTACATCACATGCTTAATTATAAGTTTGACAAGCAAGTAGCCATTGTTATGGCTTCAATGGCTTTACATAATTTCAAAAGAAGGGAAACTATTACAAATGTTGAATTTGAATCATATGATGAAAATCAAGATTATGTACCAATAGATAAAGAATTAAATATTAAGTTAACAATAGATAAAAGTCAGATGAGTGTTGTTCGTGATAGAATTGCAAGAGAATTAATGCTTAGATAAATTACTTTTTTTAAAATTTTTATAATTACAATTTTATGCAAAATTATTGACATAATTTGTACATATTATTAAGCATGAATGTATGTGCAATTTTAATTTAATTTTTATTATTTAATTTATTTTAATAACCAAAGTTTAGGTAAATATAAATAAAAAAATAAGTTACATACATATCTATGTAGTAAATTATTTAAAAAGAACATATATATAATATGTAGTGACAATTTGAAATATTTCAATTAAACACATTCAAAAGCTCTTCTAAGAGCATCTCCAATATAAATGTGGATTGTTTTTTTTTTAAAAATGGACATATCATCAATGTCAAGGAAATGTGCATCCTATGTGGCATAAATATGGATTGATAAACACTCAAGTCTAAAATGGATCTCCAATGCTATTTTATTTATTTCAATAATAAACAGTCAAACAATAATATGTTATTAAAGTTAATTTCCATAAATTATTATTTGATTAAAGTTTTCATCATTTATTGCTGACATGACTGTCAAAGAGACTCTCTAAAAATAGACATTGAAGTTGACAACCTTTATTTTATTTTTTGTCATGTCAGCTTGATAGTCGTTATGGAATTTTGCATTGGAGAGGTTAATTTTAACCCCCTATCAATTTATCTGATGTGGCACTCCATTTTTCCACAATTCATACTTGCATTGGAGATGCTAAGAGCATAAAAGTCATGTCATCATTAGAAGAGATTTCAATAATATTCCAACTAAACAGTTACAAAAGCTCTTCTAAATCTAAAAACTTATCCGAAATATACAATCCAAAACTTGGGCTTCCATTTTTCTTCTTCTACTGTCAAAAGTCAAAACTAAAGGCTATCATAAATGAGCCCTGTGTGCTAGATGCATATGCATTTCTCATTATAATGAGCTTAGTTGCATGAAATACTTCTAATAAAATATGTTGAAAGCAAAGTGATAGAAATTAATTTGACTTTGGTAATTTCTCTTTTGGAACTTCTTAATTGCTTTTAATACTTGTTCTTTTTTTTTTTTTTTAAATCAGTTTCCAAATAGGTTGGGTATTTTGTTTTCAATAGCTTAGTTAATATTGTATGCCTGCTATTACAGATCCACTCAACGAATTAAAGTAACAAGAAAAAAAGCATTCATGGTCCACTTAGAGAAGTAGTAAGAAAATAGTAATTACATGTTTAAATTCCTGTCATAGGTACTTGTTTCCTTCTCTTTTGTGATTGAGAGCACCATGGATATTTCCCAATTCTTGAGGTCATTTTACCATGACAATATATGAAAATAGTTCATACAATGACATGAAATAGATTTGCATTTTCTGTCATTTTTTTACTTTTGAAAAAAAAAAACCACTACAAGAAATTTTATCAACGATGACGTTCAAAAGATAACATGCATGAGGTTTATGTTATTGTAAATCAACTATGACAATTTGCAAAGAATGCATGTTGTGAAAGGGATTTACAACAATGTGCAAAACCATGGGAAACAATGCTTACAACAAAATGAGTATATGAAGACAGAGTAAAAATGTTGTCATATAGTTCCAATGACAGTGATCCAACATTGCTATAATTTAGGATGTTGTGAGAACTTGACCATTTTTATGACAATAATTTACGGTTGTTAAATAGTTTATCACAACAAGACAATTATGTCGTTACATTGCTTCGATGACAAAATAAATTTACCATTATATTGAAGAATAATTAATCATTAATCAAAATTTATGAGCTAATTTAGTTTTGATATGATGACTCAAAAGGATTTATTACTGCTAATTATAATATCATTGATAACAATGCTAGGTTACTATTCTTCACTAAATACAAATAATTCAATAATATTAAATCATTATAATTGTTAATTGTGTCCATCAATTTAATGAATAAATTTAATGCATTGACACATACACATGTATTTATAATAAACATCTAACTATATTATACAAAGTTGGAACATACAAAAAGTTGTTTTTCAATCCTAAAAACATTTAGTAAAGTTTGTTTCCATGTCAAAGAAATTATCATAGATGTTCCCAAAATCATATATGTGATATACAATAAATATATATAGTTGTTACAAAGCATTTACATACAACTTTGTTTAACATATATATACATATACATTAGCAAACAACCAATAGATAACATAAATATGAGTTACCATATATATATATATATATATATAAGAAAGTGTCTAAAACAAAAATATTAAAAAACACTTACTTTCTTAAGTGCAATGTTTCCATTTACTCTAGTTCCGTGCAAAATGAAAATAACTAGTAAATTTTACAAAACAAATAGGGCATATGAAAATTTAACTTTAAATTTTAATACAAGCTAATTAAACTACAAAGAGCATAGCATACAACCACATAAATAAAACAAAGCTGTAGAAGTTAAACTAACAAAAAATAGAGAATTTAATCTAATAAAACGACTACAACAATAGGCTAATAAGTTGAAATTATTAGTATAAAATTTCAATTTGACTCCTAAATGAGCTAGGGGATGACATCAAATTAAGTCAGGATTTAGAAAAATTGAGTTCAAGATATATATATATATATATATATATATTGAATTCAACAAAATTTAAAGTATTATACAAATTTTTAAATTTTGAACTTTACATTCAACCTGGAGCAAGACAATAAAGCCACAAAATTTTTACTCTTGAATATAACAATCCAAATATATATTCTTGAATATGAATTATTGGCCACAACTATAAAATGTCTAGAAAATCTCACTAGAGTCAGAATAACAAACATCTTAAAGTACACAAATGAGAAAACTTGCAACAACTTAAACCAATAGTGTATTAAGCCAAAGAAACATCAAACCAAAAATCAAAATTGATCAAATAAAACTATTTAAACCAATAATAAATTCTTCATCCAAATTGAAACAAAATCACTGACAACCAGATTCTGGTATTAAGTTGATCATAAATGGAATCAATTTTAGCAAGCAGAGTTGTTTAGAGAATCATGAAGGCCAAAAGAATGATCATAAGTCTTACATTAAAGAACTCTTGCTCATCTTTTCAAAAGAAAACTGCTAATATTTCTAGTTTACTATTTTTTTTTTCCTTCTAATATCCTACTTTAGAGTACAAAAATGCAATCATCATCCACCACTAGATAATTATCTACCTATGTTATCCAAGCACAATAATCAAATATAGATTTATGGAGGAAATGGAAAAAAAAAAAAAAAAGTAAATCAATAAAAGCAACTGTGAGTCTATGAAACAACTAGTAAT